>OX101788.1:9203073-9500573 GCA_944452715.1 Ophion slaviceki | reverse complement strand
ATTACGTCACAACATAAATTCAGAATATGACGTGCGATTTCATTCTGTATCTACAAATAGACTCTACTCAAGTGTCTTTCGAACTGATTTTTTTTTTGGTTCGACTGGCAAAAAACGATCATTCCCTGTTCTTCGTAAATCGACTGGCTGCAAACCGGAATTTCAAATGTGGCTATCTCCCCCTAATAATAAATAACAATAGTCAAATTCCAAAAAAAAGACAAATTCGTTGTCACCCTCACGCTTAAATGCCACCAAACTAATTACGAAATTTCACATTTGAATTGCCTATAAGCAATCGAAGGACTATGATCTCAGGACATGCTCCACTTTCCCGACGGCAGCCAATGCCCATCGGTCATTCAAATTCTCCCGCCCCCCTCCCGATTTTTTCCCCATCACGTACCTCTTTTTATCCTCGAAATATCCCGATTTTTTTTCGGTGAAAATCCTCGACGGGTCAAGCCGGCGAACGGAAAGTTCGGAACAGGCCTCAAAGAGAACGCCACGGAGTCAATTGCAATCACGCCACTGTCATGTCACTTTGGTCACTCGACAAACGTAACAAACCGCTCCCCGTGCTCCTTTCCTAGCGATTTTCGTCCTGCCAGCCGTCATTGTGATCCAGCATCTTTTCCGTCTCCTCCCTCCCTCGCTCCTCCGCTTCCGTGGAATCTCCGCAGGGCGCGAATCACCACATCACAAAAGCCAAATTGCACTGATCGGAAACTCGGCGAACATTCCTACAGAACTTGTCGTCGTCGATGAAAAATCGTCACCTGGCACTGTCGTCCATTGCCGAATCGTCACTGACCGGAGACAGGCTCGATCGTCGTATCATCGACACCCCTGTCTCCCCATGTTCGTTCGTAGAGGGATGAATCTGCGAGGCCCTCAGAACCGATCGAGCCTTTTTGCGAATCAAATACCCGAATGACCGTCGCGAAAATTATTACCGCCACATGCACTGGAGTAATCCAGTTTCACTGGAGTATTCCATCAGCTCAGTCGATTGCTGCTCTTTGGCTTTGCGTAAGGACGAATCAATCACGAATCAAGGATTCTCCTATTGGCCGCGATTTATCGACTAGTGTACGCGGATCCTTATGATATCGTTGCGCGTGCGTACGTTTCGAACGCCGACAATGTACGCTCCCCAAAGTGGATACGAGAATTTTTCATGGGCATAACAATGGTTCGAGGTTGCTTTTGTAAAACGGGGCTCATGGTATCTCCTGGATTGGACGCGCGTCGCGCACTCTGTGAGAGAGAAAAACCATCTCGGTTGCCTTGACGTGTTGGACGGCGCAAGGCTCATCCTATCTCCGTCTCCTTAAGCTCTCTCTCTCTCTCTCTCTCTCTCTCTCTCTCTCTCTCTCTCTCTCTCTCTCTCTCTCTCTCTCTCTCTCTCTCTCTCTCTCTCTCTCTCTCCCCTCTCTCTCTCTTGACTTCTTGCCCCCTCTGGCTTCCTCGCCAAGACCCAGAGTCTTTTCCACTTTTTCCACCCCCTCGGCCTCGCGCCGGAGCTGCTCGAGCCTCCCACGCTCAGCGCATCTCGAAACGACCAAATCGTCAACCAGCCAATGGGAACGAAACTTGGAGAGCGGCGGCCAATGGCCTGGCGAAATCCAGCATCCCGACCACTCATCGGCGAGACTCCACGATCTCCGATTACGTCGCCCCTCTCGCCCCCCCCCCTCTCCTCGACACTTCTCCCTCCGTGAGCTACCGGCAAGGAGTCACGGAAACGACTAGTCAGACGGACGATACCTCGTGCGCGAGAATTTCGCTCTTCCCGTCCTAGCTTGTCCACGTGTAGACGTTTTCATTTTTATTGTTGTTATTACGATTATTGTTTTTCTTCTTTTTTTTTCTACGGTTTGGGACACGATATCCCTGCGCTCTTTTGACGGGGAGGAAAATACGTGACATGGCGCGGGATTTATTTATGCGGGGAGAAAAAATATGACGGGTGGATGTACCGATCGAGGCGATAGCCTTTTCGGATACATGGAGATTTGTAGAATTCAGGTGTTGAGATTCGACCGAGGAGGAATTTAGATATAGGTATGTTTTTTTTTAACGAATCGTGGGTTTTTCGACAGTTTTTTGTATTTTATTTATACAAAATACAATGTATAAACATTTTTTTATAAACGTAGAATATAAATTTGAATCAAAAGTGTCTTATTTTATTGTTGTTTTTTATTTTGTTTATATATATATATATATATATATATATATATATATATATATATATTAAGAAATAACAAAAAAGAAAAACAATCATTGATAAAAAAGGACGATTTGTTACAAAAAAAGGGACGTACCTATATTTCGTTCCTATAAGACTTGAGATAGCGTAAAAAAATAAAAAATAATAATAAAATAAGACACTTATTTTTACTTAATAAGACACACACCTTTTTTTAAGGGAATGAGAGTCAAAACTCTTTTCGTTTATTATTATTTTTTATTTTGACTTAGGCTATCTGAAATTTCAGGCACAATATATATGTACGTTGGTTTTTTTAAGAACCGTCCTTTTTTATCAATAATTGTTTTTCCCTTTAATCATTGCTTTATAAAAATAAACTAAATAAAATCGGAATATAAAAAAGAATTATTTTTTTTTTTCATTTTATCTCTATTTTTTATTTCGTTTTACGCTATCTCAAGTTTCAATTTTACGAGTCGTTCGTGCAAAACGAAATGCAGCGAGTTGGAAGTGACTGCGATAAGGCTTCGAGCGAACACGTTTTTATATTTTTTTAATCATTCGAAACTTTGTAGTAAGAGAAATAGCAAGTCCACGGGCAAAAATGTATCTGAGAATACATCAAAGCGAAGAAGATTGAGAATATTGATGGCAAAACGGTGCTGAAAAAGTATACCTTGAGGATGTGTGGGAATTTAACAGAAATGATATAACGATTGAAATTGCACGAATTATTACTTCGTACGTTCCAAGACGAATGGCAAATTGGAAATCGAGCCGCTTAGCCCGTTGAAGAATTATAACACTGAATTTGCAGTAGTTTGCTCGAGGGACGTGATTTCACTCTTAGATATGATGAAAAAAAAAACGAGATAAACAAATGGTCCAGAATGTTTTAGATTTTCGTCTGAATAATTCACGCACGAAAGAAAGTATTTGCAAATTTTGACTATCGTTCTCTACATAATTGTAATGTAATTAATTATTAAATTTAATAGGTTTATAATTAATTCTCTAATTAATTATTGAATTCAATATTTTTTAAATTAATTCTCTAACTAGTTCTATAGTTCAATAATGTGTCAATTAATTTTTCACTTAATTCTTATTAATTTATTTAATGAATTCTTCCTATTTTTGGAAAATATTCCTATCGTTCTCCACATAATTGCAATACGATATATTGCAATATTTTTTTGAAATTCTAGAATTCTAATTCAAACCGAACCTCTGCTAGTTCTCTCGTTCCAAAAATAAACACCCTCCTGGAAATTTGAGTCTAATTTGAGACTCGAATACTCTAAATCCAGGACACGTATTTCAGCACGTCTTCGATTACTCCTCTCCACTATCTCCTCTACACCGTCGAGCTCAGAACCCATGGCCACCCAACAAAAGCCTCAAACGACGAAAAATTTCGCTTGTGGCGACGATGAAGCGGTCGCTTTAGGATCAGTGCACTAGCAACGATTGATAATGACCCCCGATATGGTTATCGCACTCCGAGAGTTAATTTCGCAATTATCAGTCAAAGTCCCGGGAACATTAAGCTCGTGTTCCATGAATTTCAAATGCCCCTTTCTCCATCCGCAATAGTATCGTACAAAAGCCTAGACGTCATACGTGTGCGTGTGTGTATACTCGAAAGAGCATTAAAATTGTCGTATAGAGACACGAGGAGGCCCTCTTGAACGTCCGCGTCGTACTCTCTGGAGAACTCTGGAGTGTTCCAATTATTCTTGTCACGGAAAAAGCTTCTCTCTCTCTCTCTCTCTCTCTCTCTCTCTCTACCTCTCTCTCTCTCTCTCTCTCGTACGGAAGAAGAGAACGGGAGAGGAAACCCTCCAGAATATTATCCGTGCAGGATGACCGGATGTGAGCAGAGTTACGTACTCGTAGATATGTACTTATATATATATATATATACACATGAACATATGAATAAGAGTCTCAGAAAAGGAAATGGAACGAGACTCCTGTTTGCGTGGCCGGGCGCTTGGTTTCTTGGAGGCTGGGTGAGGAGGACCACAGCCCCAATCGATCGCCTAGGGGAGCCTGGGCCGAGCAAAAGCCCGGGCCTCGTGCACCCGCTCTCTCGCTCGTTTCCGGCGGCGCGCGCTTTGCAGCTATCTCTCTCTCTCTCTCCCTCTCTCTTCTTTTTCTAAATATTCTCCACGCCATCTTGCTTTACTATTCTTATTTTTAATTCCGTCCTCCATTTTTCAAAATAAATGTTATATTCTGCTTACATATGTATCGTAAATTTATTGATATTTCGTCAATTTTGTCAATTTTATACTAATTATTACCGCATACTCTACATTCTACGGGATTTTGTTCTTTTCGTTAATGAGGTAAAGCTTCAACGATAAACTCATTTTGGTTCTGACAGCCTCATTGGCTTGGCGTTTGTAAAAAATCGTAAAACTTCGGACGGATTTGTGAAAAGCGAGGCTCACCTTCGAAGTTTTCCTAGAAAAGTGTACAAGATTGAAGTTTGCATCTTCGAAACGCAACGAAAAGATTTTCTGCTTCAATTGCTCAAATTTCTTTTGGCATATCTATGCAACGAAAATACCTCAACAGTTTTTTTTTAATTTGCTTGACTAAAAATGGACGATCTGAATCTGCAAAAAAGATTTTGTAGAATGGTGAAAATGAGGGAACTGCAATATAAAGAAATTTCGTTGCATTCCAACGACGTTAACTTTTACACCGTAAAATTACAAAAAATATGTAGAAAACAAACAATATTTTTTTATTGAAGTATCTTCAACCCTTCGTAACTGAAAAATGTGAAAATTCAAAATAGTTGACTTTATAATGGGTTTCAATAAATAAAAAAACACGAATTATTCAGTTTTTGAATAATCTAATCAGGGGGCTAGTTATAAAGCAATAAAGGGGGTATGACAGACGTGTTAGTTGTTTTGCTTGTTGTAGCACAAAGACACGTCGTTTTTTTTCTCGATTTTCGCTAACTTCACGCACACTCGAATCTTGCAATCTCGCGATAAGTGCACCTCGATCAAAGTTTGATCCAAAGCGATCTAGTTTGCATAAATAGCACTGAAAAACCATAGAACATTTAAATGTCAATATGAGATTTTGTGAGGACTTTGATGGTTTGTTACCGAACCGTCACACAGTCGTATAAAGGAACTATCGAACATACTTTTCATAATAATAACAATCATGATAATTTATTTTAATAATAATAGTGCATAATAAATCGTAAATTCCATTTTACGGCATCCGCCCCCCCCCCCCCTATTGAATTCCCCACCATATTTCACTGCTCTAGTGTATAATAACAATTTCTATTATTATTATAGATTTTATTGTTCCGACAATGCACTTCCGCAGTTTGCGCTGGGAAACGTCCACCTTCCTCCGAAAGTTAGGCTTACTCTTAAGGCGTTAGGCCACAGTAACGGGTATACAATCATGTGCCAATTTAACAATTTTTTTCCGTATGAAAAAGTGATTCACTCATAAAATTAATTAGGCATCTATTTAGTATGAATATCAAGCTGTTAGAATTTTTTTTTCCAGGTACAAAATGGCCGACTACTAATATTTTCTTTTGTTATCTTTTTTTAGGCGCTCCGGGGCGTGACATTTAGAATCCACAATTTTTCACTTAGAACAAAAAACAAACATTCTCGTCAATCTACATTAGAATACCTAGAGAATCACGTACGGAATTTAAAAAATATTCCTTTATTCAAAAGTTGTAGGTATTTAAACGTAAGAAATGAATTTTCTGTGAAAAATATCGTTATAACTGCTCATAAACTGCTCATAAAATGAAAAGTTTTCGATTAATCAGAAATTCCGTACGTACTTCTCTGCGAAATGCAATTAGGAACACAACTTTCAAATATGAAGTAATTCGAGTGAAAATTGTTGTAGTTATTTGTCACGCCAATTGGAAAAAAGCTGTTTCGAGAAGTTTCGAGTAGTCGGCCATTTTGTACATCGAAAAAAAAAATATTTTTTTTTCTAACAGCTTGATTTTCATACTAAATAGATGTGTAATTAATTTTATGAGTGAATCACTTTTTCATAGAAAAAAACTGGTTAAATTCGCACATGATTTTATACCCGTTACTGTTGCCTAACGCCTTGATCTCGTTCTGAATAATAATTATTATTATTATTACCATGAATATTATCATCATCGTGTCCTTGTTGCTATTATAATAGTTGACATAAATCTGTCAACTATAATATTACTTACCATTATTATTACCATTACCATCATTGTTGTTAATGACAAATGATAACCATAATGATTGCATTAACCATTATTATAACCATTGTTAACCATTGTTATAACAAATAATAACAATGATAACCATAATTCTCATGAGAATTATATTGTTGTCGCTAATAATAATCATAATAATATTATGATTATTATTAGCGACAACAATATAATTCTCATTTTTGCAATCATTATGGTTATCATTGTTCTTATTGTCAATACTATTGTTATTATTGCTATTATTATCGTTGTTATTATTTCTGTACTCGCATTTTACTCCTTTTCCTTTACGTTATCGCTTTTTATTCAACCGTAGAAATATTTCGTCGTACAGTTACGCGATGTCAAGTTTTATACTCCGCGATTTGCGATACGGTTGTATCTATAGTATTCTCGGACTAGAATGAAGTACTTTTCGTCGAGGCTGGGCGTACTAAAAATATTCTCAGAACGTCATGGACGAGAATTGAGTGACTTGGAACGCAAGTATACGAGAGATGATTTTTTTTTTCTTGAAAATTGCACGACCAGGAGATCTCTTCTCT
Source organism: Ophion slaviceki (assembly GCA_944452715.1). Lineage (NCBI taxonomy): Eukaryota > Metazoa > Arthropoda > Insecta > Hymenoptera > Ichneumonidae > Ophion > Ophion slaviceki. The sequence goes on along the minus strand of OX101788.1, from coordinate 9,493,540 downwards.
AAATCGCGATTATTGTTGTTTCAAGAACTTAGAGGAAAATGCGCGTCATTTGTAGCGGACACGGCCCGCTGGAGATGACGATCGAGATGGTCGAGTAGTAGTGCACCTAAAGGTACGAATCGATGGTCCTGTTGTGTGCCAGAAGAGTTGACATTGCTCCGTCTCTTTTTTGGTTTTTTTTTTGGCAGGATGACTTGGACGAAATGTCCAATGGACGATGGAAGAGCCAAGAACGCGGGACACGTCGCCGCGTCTCTTCTGACTCTCCGGCAGAATCGTTGTTATATTTATCGAGATACTCAAATACGCTTTACGATCTATTAAACACCACGTCAAAACGCTTGATGCCCTGGCAAGCCGAGAGCGAGAGAGAGAGGGCAATAGCGGAAGACCTTTCAAATCGCATGTTCACTTGCTCTTTCTATCGGTGTCTACGTACGTACGTATATACATTTTTATGTGCATATGCACATGGGTGGGTAGAGGGTGGCTCGAAAAGTGACGTCCAAGAGGAAACAAGTTCCTGAAGTTCTACCAACTGGGGATATTGCGATATCTGTGGCCCCTAATTCTGACCACGCAGCCTTCTTGTTTGACCCTAAATAAGACTTTTTTCAAGAATGGTAAAAATCGAAATTCGACCTTTAACGGGGTGAAACAGGGGTTTTAAAGTTTGGGTTTTTTGGGTTTGGATGTTTTTTTTATGCTCACATATGCGTGGCATACACAGATAAAAAGTTAAAAGTACTACTTGACTGTCTACACGCACCGAACAACGAGGAAAAATAAATTGGGTAAGTTTCAAGTAAATCTGGTGAAAAAAGGGTTTTTTTCATACAAGCCTTAACAGTCCCGTTAAACCCCCTTAAGGGTTACATTTTGGGAATTGCTGAAATACATGTTCAATGATTTGTATTGAAGTGTTTTATACCAAGTTTCAAGCAAATCTGACCAAAAAATGTGCTGTCTCGTATAAACTTCAAAACACTAGTTTCACCCCCTTAAGGCTCGAATTTCGATTTTTACTACTCTCGAAAAGTCCTATTTTTGGTCAAATATGGAGACTGCGTGGTCAGAATTGGGGCTACAGATATCGTAATACTGCCTACGAAGTTTTTTAGGATTTTTAGAAAAAAAGCATTTTTTCCGAGTTCCTGTAACATAGGTTTTGATTTTATTCTCTGCTGTGTGTGTGCTTTCCGCAATTTTTTTTTTTGCTATTTTTTCTCTTTACGATTTTTTTTTTGCGATTTGCCATCTGATTTTTTATGTAACAATTTTTGGCACATATTATGAAATATTTAAAGTATGTTCATGAATTTTCAATCTGCCAATGCTTTGTCAATCTGATAAGCATGGTTCTCCAGGTAAGTGTGACAACGAAGGGTTTAACTTCAGATCGAGACCCAAGGCATTTACGTTAGTCTTCAGTCGGTCATTTATTTACCGTTAAACGTTGCACTTCCCAAAATAACACGAGCAAAAAAATCGCGATAAAAGTACATACGCAAAAGAGAAAAATAAAAAAAGATTTTTTTTTTTATTGAAAAGTAAAAAATGATCGTAGAACATATATGGGGATGATTCGAATAGGTAACGATACGAGGCGACTGGATTTTCCTTTTAAACTTTTCGGGCCACCCTGTAGGCTCATCAAGGCCGCCCTGACAGCCGAGAAACTGCTACTTACAGCGAAACGCTTTCATTTCGTGGATGCAATATAAAATGATATTTTATATTGTATCCACGATTATAATGATAATCGATTATAATGTCATTTTATAAAAAATATAATTTTTTATAAAAAATATCATTTTATGAAATGATATTTTTCGACGCTTGAGCACATGCTTCAAGCGCAAATTCAATGCTAGAAATGAGACGTAAATATCTCGTAACTGCGAGATCCGAATGACGATAATTAAGGCGTTACATCTATGTGACTCACCGAAAAATGAGACTTTTTTGGATTTTTTTTTGTTGGAAATACTCAAAAAGTAATGGAAATCAGGTTTGACGGGTTTATGATATGTGTTGTCGCATACAAAAAAAATAGTTGGAGGAAAAATCCAAACTGGCGGCTCAGACGTAGCTACACTAGCAAGGAACATCACTTATTCAGCGTAATAGTAGTTTAGTCTTCACCGACATTTTTCTTCCGTCATAATGACGTCATTTTTCCTCTCCAAATCGAAAAGAATTTTTTTTTTATAATCGACACGTGATAATACGAAAAAGCTCGGTCAAATCTTACAAGGAACATCACTTAAGGGGAGATATACACCTAGATTCACCTACATTCACACCTACATTTACACCTACATTCCGTCGACCGTAGAAGACCTACACTATGGGCCTGGTATTGATGATTCCATGTAAGTTGACAAATTTTATGATTTATTCATTCCCAAATTTTCAAACGCGTTTTTCTCAAAACCACGTTTTTCAAATCGGTACCCAAAATTTCTCGAAAACGAATGGACCGATTGCTTTGAGGTTTTTTGTGGTTATTCTATTCACCATTATCTAGTACTTGTAATAGGATTTTTTCCGTTACTTAGTTTTTGTTTTATAGGCAAAATAACAACTAATTTTGGCCCAAAAATCACTATTTATGTTCAAACGTCCGCCATTTTGTCATAAATCGATATTTTCAAAATCGGCTATGACAAGTACTAGATTATAGTATCTAATTCAATAATCTTTTTGGTTTTTTTTCAGATGATTTTCGAAGAAACGCCAGTGGGTACCGTATACGCAGATTTTTTTACAACGCTCCAAGGATCATACAATATCCTTGTATATTTTTGAAATTTTTAAATAAAGAAAATTAAACATATTTTTGAATGTTTATACTTTTAGATAATTAAAACCCCAATCCGAAATTTCAAATAGTTTCCCTTGAAAAAATTCACAAAAATGACCTTTTTTCCGGCTTTTAGGTGTATATCTCCCCTTAAGTGTATGCCTTCGATGTTGTTGAAACTCATATATGTGATGAAGCATTGAAAACTGTTGGACACGCATTTTTTTATCGGCGAAAAAATGTTTTTAAGGGGGAGACCACCCCTTAAAGAAAAGCGTATCGAGGGGTGATTTTGCAGTTTCGCCCACAAGCAGTCCACCGATCTCAATGAAACAAAAACCAAAGTTCTTCTAATGTAAAGCGATGAAAAATCCACTATAGAAGTATTGAAAAAAACAAAATTAAGGGGTGACACGTTTTTTTAGGGCTGGTTTCCCACCTTGAAACCGTTTTTCCGCCGAAAAAAATACGTGTCTGGTAGTTTTCAATGCTTTATCACATATATGAGTTTTAACAAAATCAGAGACGGATATTATCTATTTTAACGCTCATTCGGCACACTTCAGTGGAGAGACGTACTCGGCACACTGGGGTTGTTTGCACCCCAGCGACAAAAACCGTTCTTATAAATAAACTATTTAATATTTTAACTTGCATTTTTTGGAATTTCTCGAAAGCTTTTCTTTTCAAAGTAGTGTAGGTTATATAGGCGAAAATTTTATTTGAGTATGTTAAAAAAATAAAAATTGCCAAAAAAGTTTAGGTACTTAAAATCTATAAAATATGGTCGTGCGGAATAAGGGTTAAGAAAAAAACTTGTTGTTTTGTGTCAAATGATACAAAAAACGAGTTTTTTTTTTCTTAGTTGATAAAATGTTTTTTCCAGGTTGATTTAAATTAACCATGTGGCAAAATTCAAGCACGCCATTGAGCCCCTCTCCATCAGAGGTCCGTCACGAGATTGTTTATAACTTCTTCAACTTTTTTACGAAATTTGGTACACAATGTTATCAATGTACATACAAATAAATGTCCAAACGATTTTTCGTTCACTCACTTATTCCTTCAAAATTAATTTCTTTAAGGGGTTACCCCCACTTGCGATTTTGAAAAAATCGATTTTTTTTATTGCATTTTTTTGAAGTATAAGTATCCGGGCCCATACAGAAGTATGGGCCCGGAATAGATGACTCTATGTAAGTTTACAAAAAAAAAATATTTTCTTCGTGTAAACTGAAATTGAAGCTTTAAACGCGTTTTTCTCAAAATGGCATTTCTGAAGTCGGTGACCAAGATTACTCGAACACTAATGAACCGATCTTCTTGAAATTTTGCAGGCTTATTTAATACATAAAAATGTAGTCTTTAATCGTTCGATTTTTTTTCGTTAAAATCGAACCATTAACTTTGACTGTCCGCCATTTTGTGAAAAATGAATATTTTTAAAATCCTTCGATTAAAGACTAGTTTATACTTATATTTGACTAAATCCATCCGCATTTTTTTTCAGATGATCCACTTCGCCGCAATGTTGGTCACCGCAAACCGTGTATATAAAAACATTGTTTCATTGACGGCCATTTGCCACTAAACAGTGTAATATTTTTCAATAAAAAAATTACTGAAAGTTCTTCAAGATGTGTTCTTTAAGATGGTATATTGATCGATTAAAAAAGTTTTGTAGTTTTCTTTAAAAAAATTCATGAAAAAGGCCTTTTTTGCGCTACAAGTGGGGGTAACGCCTTAAATAACCCCGATGTTTTCATCGTCACAGTAGCCTAAGAGTTTTCCTCGAGCACGAAATCTCGCGGGATGATCCCGATGTACTGCGCGCCGAGTCGAATGAATCATGTGTTTACCGATTTAATTGCCCGAGCAAATTCATCGTCGTTTCTTCTTCTTCACGAGCAAGGCTAGCATTGCGAAAAATCTCGATCGGATTCCAACGCGAGGCCAAAACGAGCCTCTAACATTGACTCGGGTGTCCTTCGTCGAGACGAGACCCGCTTCCATCGTACGTTTGATCTAGCAATTAACACCTTGGGCTCAAGTGAAGCTGCATGCTTGTGCCGTTACTCGCGTGCTCGTCTCGCGCTCGCCGACACGACGGCAACTCAAGCTTCGTACACAACGAAGATCAACGAAAAAGTCCAGCTGTACCTGTGCTCACCTTCCCTCGCGCTATACACCTGTCAATTAACGCTTTCGTACGATTCCATCTGTGCTACTCTCTCGCGGGATTCTCGTAACAAATTCTCCAACTAAAAGTATTCCTTTCACTCTTGAACGAGCGCTCACCTGCTACGATCTGTATTTTCGTTTTTACCGCGACTTTTCGAATGACTTCGGATGGCCGTTGATCATCGTCATAATTTTTTTCCTGTGCTCCAAGACAGTGTTGGAATTTTTATGAAAAATGTCGCGGGAGGTGGAAAACTCGTATTTTTAATTTATGGTCGTGTATTTTAACGAATAAAAAAATTGCTTGAATGCAATGATGCCTTGTTTGAATCTTGGCCAATGAGAGTTATTTTTGGTTTCTGTGGGTCAGGTTTACTTGCACCAAGTGCTTGGATCGGTTGCAGCACTGAGAAAAAGCGTTTGGGGAGGCTAATGAAATTTTATTCGCGTTAGAAACACTTTTTACGCACTCCAATCAAGTTACACGTTGAGCTTGAGGAAATATTTTATTCCCTGATAAAAAGATACTGCTTCTGACGAGAAATATCACTTAAGTAGGTTGGAGCAATAGCCACAATCCAAGGTTAAATTTAATTTAAAAAAATACATGTCATTGTTTAGACTATACTGAGCCTTTACGAATTTTTTGAAATTTTTTCATCGCCAAACACCAGAGATAAAAAATAGTTTAATGTGTGTAATTTAACGTGCGGTTATATGGGCAAGACTTTCAGACTACAGGTTATGTATTTTTTTTTTTGTTATTTAGCACCAAGATAAACTTTTTCTAAAAACTGATTAACGCAAACTAAAAATTTGTAAATATTTAGAAAAAAAATCCTCATCTTGCCCATCGTAAACCATGGGCCAATAATCTCGTGACGTAAATATGAATGGGCGTAATTATAAATTACTGAAAATTTCATTGTGAATTGCATAAAACATTCGTTATCGTAGTTCTTTTTATAATAATCATCGTTAATGTCATACTTTTTCAAGTTGGTAGTATCACAAAAGTTTTTCTAACTTGCGTAATGAAAATATTAAAATACATAATTTTGCCCTTTAATTATATATTTTTTGAAAATTAGCATATACAGAATAAATCTGTACCCCGTATGCATTTTTTGAGGTTCATTAAAAAAATGATTAAACCGTCATTTGAATCAACTGAATCGCTCCAACCTCCTTAAGTGTCGATCTTCGATTTTGTTGAAACTCATATATGTGATAAAACATTGCGAAGTAGTAGACACATATTTTTTTTGTCGGCGGAAAAACGGTTTTAAGGGGGTAAACCACTCCTCAAAGGAAGACGTGTCACCCCTTTATTAATTTTTTTTCCATACTTCTATAGGGGATTTTTTATCGCTTTAAGTTAGAAGAATTTTTTGGTAGCCGAAGTCGAAAAATTTCAGTTTTTCATAGTTTAATAAGTTATATAAATGTTTCATAGTTATATAAATTAATTTCAGTTTTCTATAGTTTATTCCAAACAAAAGTTGTTTGGAATAATAAAATTCGTACAAGGTTCGTATAAAATTAGTATAAATTCGTATAACAATTATCTGACAATTTTTTTGGAAAGTGAAAAATTTGCCTAAAAAATCGTCAGATAATTGTTAATAACAAATGAACTATGCAATATACACAATAAAAATCCTACGTACTTCCATAGAGAATGTACTTTTCAAGATATATTCAACATTCCAAGTGAATCGATTGAAAATTGTCCGAGTTATGTTTCCGGCCGATTTAAAAAATGCAGTTTTGATATAAACGCTGCACAGCCGCCATTTTGAAATGAATCGCTTCAAAAAAATTATTATATACAGTCACTGATATGTATGATAAATACCCTTTTTTGTAATCTCGATTTATTTTGTAGTTTTTCTGAAAAAAAAAATCTCCAAAAAGCCTATTTTTCGGCCTCTAGAGTGGCCTAACCCCTTGATGAGGCCTCATTCGACTTCGATCATTCTGTCGAAACTCCCTTCTGCCGAGCTTTTTCCTCAAACGCATCCTAGCAGAGACCGTCCCGAATTTGCTCGGGGAAACGCGAGTTCGAAAAATGAGAAATCTCGAGAAATTCCAACGCGCGATGCACCGATCTCGGCTATGATTTTTCCTCAAGGCCAAGGTTGACGGTGGCGCAATAATGTGCGCGCGTATACAGCACAGGCCATATATCTTCGGTATATGCGTGGACCTCTTATTGCCTGAGTTTACATCAGCTCCGCAGATTGCTTCCGCGTTCCACCGCATTTTCCGACCCCTTTTTTTCCCGGTTGCACCTCGCCACCGGTCCGTCCTGCGCTCTCGTACGAGCCGCGCGAAGCGGCAGAACCGCTCGAGGACCTCGCCCGATGAGAAAAAGTGCCCACGCACGCGGGCGCACAAAAGGGCTGCGGTCGGTTTGTTGCCGGAAATATTTTCGGCAGCGTGGCAAATCGCGCCCAAATTTAGTCGCGATAGAGCGAGCGAACGAAAAAAAAAAAACGGGAATAAGGGAAGAGAAAATGTAGGTTAAAGTCTGCCCGATGGGCAAGGGGGAAGGGCGAGAGCCCAAAGACTCGAATACAAAGGGAAGATTTCACTTGGGCCTCCGAAGTGTCTCTTCCGCGTTCGTAGAACGTTTTTTTCTCGCTCTCTTTTTTTCTATAATTTTTGTGAAACTTCGCATATATATATATATATATATATATATATATATATATATATATATATTTGTGTGTATGTGTTGACGAAGTTTCACAAAAATTGTAGAAAAAAAGAAAGCGAGAAAAAAAACGTTCTACGAACGCGGAAGCGATACTATATACAGGGTGTCCCTCTTATCTCTGCCATCCGAAATAACTCGGTAATTATCGACGTCACAAAAAAATGTCCCAAACAAAAGTTGTACGGTGCGAAGGGGGCCATCACATGCGACCAATTTTTTTTTATTTCGGTGGAGGCGCTGAAGCACAGTGAAGGTCACCTCCACTTTTTAAAATGAAATGGTACATTTTTTTTCAACCATATTGTGAAGCACCTCAGGCCGCATAAAAAACACTCGGTCATAAAAAAAAAGTCGTTCAAGTTCATTCAAGGTCAGTATCGATGATGCAAATCTAAATATCTCGGATCCGAGATTTTTAGATTTGTATTTCATTTTAATAGGTGACCTTGAATGACCTTGAACAACATTGACCCCCTAATGTTTTTATACGGCTTGAGGTGCTCCACAAGGTAGTTGGAAAAAAATGTACCATTCCATTAAAAAAAAGTGGGGATGACCTTCACTGGGCGCTTCCACCGAAATAAAAAAAATTGGTCGCCTTCACACCGTACAACTTTTGTCTGGAACATTTTTTTGTGACGTCGATAATTACTGAGTTATTTCGGGTGGCAGAGATAAGAGGGACACCCTATATATATATATATATATATATATATATATATATATATATATATATATATAATAAATAAATGAGGTCCCGCCTCGTAAAGAAAAAACGGTGAAAACTTTTTCGAAAGTCTCTCGCGGCGGGGGCGATTTTCATCGGGGGTTCAAAAGAAAACAAAAAAAAATGTACGAGTACGATTTTGCAGGAGGAAGACGAACGAGATCGTGGCTCAGTTCTTCGGGCGCTCTGATCGGTCACGCATCGTTTCTCTGCTGCGGACTCTGTGTTGTTGTTTTTTTTAATATCGATATACGTAACGCGAGCATTGTACACGCGTCCGCGTATACACGTGTACACATATCACGTAGAGTGTTTATAATATAAAGTTAATGGATGGCAAGTATACTGATCCAAGTAACACGACGTTAGTCACGCGCGGCCTACTCGCGCTGATGTACAGTGTGGTGGAACGACGATAGCGGGTATGCGCGTGTTCCGGTGCCGGTGAAACGACGATGCAGTCCTCGATACCTACATGCAGACCGAAGCGACTTTGGCTTAATTACTATAGTACCATTACTATTACTATAGGAGACGAGCGAGGGCAGCGGGATTGGAAAACGCGACTTTAACGATACCGATAACAAAATCAATCTTCAACGGTTACCGCACTCCCGAGTGGATGAAAACTCAAGACTCGATCGTCAATTATCCTGAACGCCTCTCGAGCTATCCAACGCATCGTTTTTTGTCGATAGATTTTTGTTTTGCGATTTTTTGTCAACGGGCATAAGGTATTCCTTTCACGAGCCGAGTATTTTGACAATTGACTGATTTTTGTTGACAATGGAGTAAAAATACATGCGGGTAGGCTGGACATAATTCGAGGCAGGTTACCGAAGTTTTGACAAAAAATTATGACTTAAACAATTGTTTATATTTTGGGGCACTAGGGAGATCACACGCTGGGCACATTTTTGTCTAATAAACTATATGCTAAATAACTCTAGATGTGTTTTATAAATTACTCTGCGCATGTACCTACAAAATTCTGAAGTTTCCGTAACGACAATAAAAACAGGGGGGCACCGAATGTTTAATGAAAATAATAATGATGAATATTCGCGTGCAGAAATTTGTTTGTTGATAATAAGTTGATTCCGCGCTATTACGCGATTAGTGTGAGAATTTTTTATTTGAAATTCGACATTTGTTGAATCTTCCGAAAAAAATATTCTTTCGTGATCGCGTGCACGAATTTGTTGGGGAGTGACTTTGTGACTTTTCACATATTTTTTATACGAACATGGTAAGAATTCTCAAACGGCGTTAAGAAATCCCTAACAAATCCCTTTAGATTTGTTAGGGATACCGCACATAGGAAGTCCCCATTGGAATCCAATTGGATTCTGCACTGTTCACCGGTGACCACCGTTTGAGAATTCACACCGCGTTCGAATTGAAAATATGTGAAAAGTCACGAGAAAAACCTCGGCGTATTGAAACTCAACCTGCACGCTTCGTGAGCGTGTACGTGTTGATATTATGCCAAGGCGCAGTAACATAAAAAACAAACAATAATTACAGTGGATTTTCAGTGATGTGATTCAATTCGATTTTTAAGATGTACTTTTTTAAGGCCTTAGGCCACAGTAACGGGTACAAAATCATGTGCGAATTGAACAATGTTTTTTCGCATGAAAAAGTGATTCACTCATAAAATTAATTACACATCTATTTAGTATGAATATCAAGCTGTTAGAATTTTTTTTTCGATGTACAAAATGGCCGATTACTCGAAACTTCTCGAAACAGCTTTTTTCTAATTGGCGTAACAAATAACGTCAACAATTTTCACTCGATTTACTTCAAATTTGAAAGTTATATTCCTAATTGCATTTCGCAGAGAGGTACGTACGGAATTCCTGACTAATCAAAAATCTTTCATTTTATGAGCAGTTTGTGAGCGGTTATAACGAAAATTTTCACTGAAAATTCATTTCTTAAGTTCGAATACCTACAACTTTTGAATAAAAGAATATTTTTTAAATTCCGTACGTACTTCTATAGATATTCTAATGTAGATTAACGAGAATTTTTGACTTTGTTCTAGGTAAAAAATTGTGGATGCCAAATGTCACGGCGCGGAGCGCCTAAAAAAAGATCACAAAAGAAAATATTAGTGGACGGTCATTTTGTACATCGAAAAAAAATATATATATATATTTTTTTTTCTAACAGCTTAATATTCATACTAAATAGATGTGTCATTAATTTTATGGGTGAATCACTATTCATACGAAAAAAAAAAAAAAATCGCACATGATTTTATACCCGTTACTGTGGCCTTAGGCAACTTCTACATTTTTAAGATAAGATTTATATACTTTTACGATCCACTCAATTTGTACATGTATACATTTTGTTTAGAATATTCAACATACAGAACGCGATGGACTCTATTCGATAATGTGGGAATCCTTTAGGATTCTAATTGGATTCGTACATTGGATTCCGATTAGAATCCAATGTACGAGCGTGACGTTTTAGTATAGGGATCCAATGCGATGATCCATTCGACGCTTATGAGAAAGTACGGACAAGTATGTGAATCCAATTGCATCCCTATGACAATTTCTGCCAGCCGGAAGAATTTTCGTAACCGCGAAATTTCAGAAAAAATGTAAACTTCTTCCAACCTACAAAGTATCTCCGAAAAATTGTATTCGATTTTATCGTTGGGTACACTAGTTCGTGACTTATTTTCATCAAGCGTCAATCAATCATCGATGCAATGATCCATTGGATCCCTATCAGAAAGTAGGGACAAGTATGGCAATTCAATTGGATCCCTACAACAATTTCTGCACGGGCGAAAGAATTTTCACAACCGCGACTTCTCAGAAAAAAATGCCAAAATTTCTAAATCTACAAAACAAATGCGATTTTTTTATTCCAGTTTATGGTTGCCCATAATAATTAATTGTAGCTTATTTTCATCAAGCGCCACTGTAAATTACGGTCATCCGCGAAAGAAATACCCTGAATTCTCCTCAACTGGCAAATTGCGGGCAAAATTTACATCCACTTGTCGCACCTTGCTCGTCATTTCTCTCGGCCAATGTACGTACGAAGAATATACTTTCTGTGCCCGTGAAAAATTCAACATCCTCTAACTACGGACCGAGGCAGCCGGAGAAGAGAAAGAGAGACAGCAACGATTCACGCGGAAAATTTTTACCCCCGCGCGAGTTACCCCTCGCGGTAAAATTGCCCGAATGGAATTGCGTGATATAATCCGCGAATGTCCAGTGACCAATTAAATCTGCGGTTATGGGGCCATCCGTGCACACGTGGTGCACTATACAGACTTCGGTGCAAGGTGCGTCGTCCGCGGAGTGACAAAACAGCGTGGAGTACATGATTTTACGTGCCACAAATATTGCGTTCGCGCCCTTTTGCTTTTTTGCTCTATATACGTCGCTATATGTATACATATATAGATATATATCTTAGCGGCAAAAGGGCGTAACGAGGCTGTCAAAGCTCATTGATTTCTGCTGTTCTGACGGAAGTTCCGCACGATTCGCACTATACGTACGTATATGCATTATATAACGGGAAACGATGAACGATCGACATCCGAATTGCCATTTTAGCGCTACCGGCGTAATGTGTAACCTCCCCGTAAACCCACGGCCTGCGAGAGTTATCAATCCGCAACGCTGTGCACGCGAACGCTGTATATAAGCGACGCACGCCTCTCGCGACGCCATCAACCGAGAGACTCGCTAATCGCCGATAAGTTTATTTATATATATATATATATATATATATATATATATATATATGTGTGTGTGTGTGTGTGTGTGTGTGTGTGTGTGTGTGTGTGTGTGTGTGTGTGTGTGTGTTTGTTTGTGTGTGTGTGTGTGTGTGTGTGTGTGTGTGTGTGTGTGTGTGTGTGTGTGTGTGTGTGTGTGTGTGTGTGTGTGTGTGTGTGTGCGCGCGCGCGCGCGCGTGTATATGTATGTGTAATTTCGTACATGTTCCAAAAAATATAACCCAACACGATCGTAGTTTACACATACATACACTAGTAGAATTAATTCTGGACACTTTTAATATAAATACTTTTTTTTATTTACGCAAAAAATCTATATTCTGCTACGCCGAAATGATACTGTAATATTTTTACTTTAATCTATAATGTTTCTACTCAATATTTGGATTAATAAGCCTACTTTGATGAGAATATGAAATATAACTGATTCTAAAGTAAAAATGATCAATAAATGTGAAATTTTTAAATCTTTTTTTTAATTTAAATTTAAATTTAAAAATTTCGCATTTATTGATCATTTATTGATCATGTGTGTGTACACACACACACACACACAAACACACACACACACTTATATATATATACACTAGTGGAATGAATTCTGGACACTTTTCAACTTTTAAAAATTGAGCTGCGAACATGGAGTATTGATACTTAAAGTCGAATTCTTTCGCTCCATGTTGGTTTTAAGAGCCATATTAAGGCAAATTTTTCACATAAATACACATTGTGTATTTATATATACTCAAGCGTGGCTGGGGGTGTGTGCACATATATATATATATATATGCATTATCTTCGTTTTCCTGGATCAGGAAAATCGAGATACCTCATATCAATACCTATCCGAACCACTCCCATGTACGTTCTACGATCTTTTTCATTTTCAAGCAAAAAGCATTTTTTCTTTTTTGTGTATGTACTTACCCGGCGATTTTTTATACCCGTGTTATCGTTATGAAGTGCACTGTTAAGCGATAAATAAATGACAAACTGCAGACTAACGTAAATGCTTGTGATCAAAAGTTTAAAAAACAGGTTCGAGAGCAACAGTCATTGAAGTTTAGATGATAAAAAAAAATAATTATACTAATCTAAACGACTGCCAATTGGTTTTGATAACTTCTAAAAGGCAAGCACATACACAAAAGAGGAAAAAATATAAAACCTAAACTACAGGAAGGCTTAACAAAAATTAAATGCTTTTCTCACGAAAAGTAAAAAAGATCGCGGAATATGGATGGGGCTGATTCGGGTAGATATTGATACGAGGGATCTGGATTTTCGTTTTAGTCGTCACTGTTCGGGCCAGCTTATTGAGTATTAATACTCGAAGTAAAATTATTTCATGCTATATTTCTCTATGTTTCTGAAAAAGAACATGTAAATTCAGAGCCATTTTGATTGCATATCGCAAGTATTCGACTGCTTTCTTAATAATGGCCGAGAAGGTAGTTGGTCAAATTATTATAATAAAAAGTGCAAATTATAGAGTCAACTTTGGTGTACGTCCGAGCGGGTTAATTTTAAAAGGCCACGATGTATGCAATTATGGATACACTCGTTTGGTTTTTTCTAATTTTATTTTTTTCCGCGCTTTATTTTTCTTCAGCCTAAGATAAAAGCTAGAACGGAAATTGAACGGAGTATAAGTGAAGGCAATATGATGAACCGCTTATCGCCGGAGGCACCGTGCTGTTGATTCGTTTCGATAAACTTGCTCCGTCGATCCGCCGTGCCGTTCAACTCGGACCGTCGCACGCGAGACTCCCGCGAGCGAAGCCGGGTTGGAATTTCGAACTATGAATGATCAGAATGCTCAAAACTCCGAAAGAATACTACCCCGAAAAATCAAAACTTCGAAAGAATTTTACACGGAAGACCAAAGCTCCGAAAATCTGAACACCGTCAAAATAATTCGGCTATGGAAGTTTTAAAAGTCCCAAAATTTTCAATAAATCGACGAATTCTTTCTTTTATTAAGGGATCTTCTCACTTTAGACGCTAAATAAAGGCTATTTTCATGAATTTTTTCGATAGGATTATGTTATAGATATTGATATAAAAGTTGTTACACTTAATAAATACACTTTCAAATTACATTTAAAAATAAAAATATTTATTTAAGTCACTATTTATAGACGAAAATGGTAGTTAAAAAAATGTTCTAAAAAAATTGCAGGTCTGCGCTGTTGATGAAATCTCGGAGATGGAGCATCCGAAACAAAAAAAAATCAAACGGTTTTAGATTCAGTATGTTAATGGCTATAGCGCATTTCATACGATTTTATATATACGCAAAAATAACAAAATGGCGAACATTTTTCATAAAAACAAGAAAACGTGTTTTTTTCACCGTTTTGGCAAAAAAAATAGTAAATATCAAAATTAAAAAAAATCCTGGCTATGCGCTATAACTATAGTTGTAAAGAATGTGTGGTTAAACTTTCATAAGGATCGGTTCAGTAGTTTCGAAGATTTCATCAACAAGTCGTCGAAAAACGTTGTTTCGAGAAAAACGCGTTTAAAGTTTGTTTGGGTTACATAAATACATAATTTTTTTTTATACATTTCGAAAGTGTATATATTAAGTGTAACAACTTTTATATCAATATCTATGGTAAAAACCTATCGAAAAAAATTCATGAAAATAGCATTTTTAGCGACTAAATTAAGGAGACCCCTTAAGAGGTGACTACGTCAAATTTTGAAAAAATTTCCAGCCAATGTTATACGTTCTACATAATTCACAGTCAACCGTGTAGACTTTCGCTGGCACGATCTTGACGAAACTCGCAATTTCGGAGCGTTAAAATCAGGAATTAAAAATCGTCGGAGCATTCAAAGTTCGGAATTTCGACCCGCCCCGCGCGAGGCGATCGTCGAAAAATTCGTCGCGTAGCGGAAATTCCCTCGAAGACCGTGTAAGCCGGCACGAAAAATCAATTCGAAGTTTCTCGGTCGCAAAAAAAAAACAATCGGCAGAGCCCGAATATCGTAAACCCGCAAAAACGATAGTACAAAGTTCCGGGACATAAATTTTTATCTGCCGTCGCCTTTCCATTATCAGCCGCGAGTTCTTTGCACGCGCGTGCGAAACGTTTGTCCAATCGCTCGTCCGCGCCTCCGAGCGTACACGTACATTGTTTACCGTTTATTTCGTTTTTTTCCCTTCCTCTCACACACGAGCAGAGATTATCGTCGCGCGTTAGCGAAGAAAAATATAATTTGCCCGATTGTGCCACGACGCGAAATTCGAATTTCCGTCGAGCCAAGGCAAAGCGGCGGCGCGGAAAAATCGAGTTCGCAAAAGTTGTTCAGGCTGGTACTTACCCTCTCGAGGGGGTGAGTTTGTTTGGGTCGTAAACGGAATTTTTCTCCGGTCCCCGTCGAATTCCCAATTAATTTCCCTCCGCGGCCAATTTCGAGCGGCACGGGTATCGAAGAAAAAAGAATTCCACGTCGAACTTCCGTTCTCTCCGTGTCATCGAAGCCACGCCGAGGGGATCGCGAATCGGCGCATTCCGACGCTCCTGAAAGCGTCGGCAGGCCTCGAAGTTGGCCTCGAAGGCCAACGCTGCACAGTCTCGTAATTGCTTCTCGATCGGAAAGTTCACGCGTCCTCGTTCATCGTTCGAATCACGAGAAAAACAAAACGGGGGAAAATACGATTTTCGCGTACTCGAGGGCAGAAAATTTCGGTATGCGGGGGTTGATCTTTCGGCCGTTCTGGTTAGGAGCCCGGGGGTTGCTGACGGTGCACGATGGCGCGCGAGAGAGCTTCACGCAGCGTCGGCGTCGATCTCTCTTACTTCATTTTCACGTCGCGCGCCGTCGCCCCGGTCTCGACAATCCTCCCTCTCTTGCGCGCAACTCGCGGCGCACTCGGAACTCACCCCCGCGGGTCACAAACCCTCACTCGCAATCGTGTATAAAAAATATATGTGTGTATATATGTATATGGTACGCGAAGCACTCTGCGAAATTATAGTGGTGAACAGTGTGGGGACGAACGCGGGGGATGAAGACGAAGAGAGAAAGCTACAGCCCTTGGAAACTGCCCTTATCTCTGCTCTCGTTTGGAAAGCCGCGCACACACACGCTCGAACTCCGATGCAACGGCGAAGAGATCTCGCACGCTTGCTGTATTCTCATCCTCGATCCTCTTGCACTATACGAGCATGTGTCACGTGAGAGCCGTAGGCTTTTGGAATGGTGGTGATGCCATGGGGTGCAACCCTGTGCAGCGGCAAAACTCTGTGAAAATCTTGGGAGATCTGGCCAGGCCACTCCCTCCAGCCAAACGTAACCTTGTATCGCACAGCCTAACGTATATCTATCTGTCTATGGAATCCATAAACTATATCTATCCATCTATTCAACGGACTACATCTACCTAGGGTGGCACAAATTTGAGCTCTATTTTTTTTCTCACCATCCAATTATCTTCGTTGACGGACTATACCAGTGTGAACCCTGAAAATTTGGGTGATTTTCGGGTATTTTTTGGAAGAACAGTACTCGATCAAATGTTTCGGAAAATTAAGAATATATTTGGCTATATTTGACCTATATTACATAATTTTTTCATGGAAAAATATTGAGATCCAAGCGACTTATGCGCTGCCTTTGGAGGCGCAAAAAAAGTTCCTCCACTGATGACATGATACCAGCCGATTGGGTAGCTGAAACCGAAAGAGGAAAAAATTTCGTTAAACTGCACGGAGAAAACAGGGGCCTCGAAGTTTAGAATTAATACTATGCTCTTAAAAAAATATCAAAAAGTATTGAATGGAAGATAAAAATTGTAATTATGGTATAGTAATAATAAAGAAATTTAAATTTTAACCTACGATATGGCACGTAAACTGATACAAATAACATATTTTATTCTGCATATTGTGATTTTTTGTAGTATTCAAAAAATATTTTGCCCACGTGATTGGAACAATTATTTTCCAGTATTCAACAAAAAGTACGGTATAAAGAGTCACATTTCACTAATAACTTCGTAATATTTTTCGCTATACGCCGAAGTTTTATGTTATGCGTATAGTGAAATCTATACATACACGAAGATTCATGCTATACGTATAGTAAAATCCATATGAAAATATAGCGTGTAGTAAAGGTTGGTATTTCACAAAAAGTCCTATACAGCATGTAGGACTCGCGCCTATGCGAGAATAGTATCATATGTAATATGCACGCATCATTTTTACTATACGGTGTGAGAATCATTTTTACACTTCTATAACAAGTCTTAGAATTCCGAACTGGCAGTAAACTGCTATACTTTTCTAGCACTGAATATTAGAATTCTGGCAACCAGTGCTAGAATTTGAGGCCGTATTTTTCTCCGTGTGGAAGGTATTTCCTGTAGAATGACGTAGGATTTTCGAAAAATATCAAAATCTAACAAAATGGCGTAGTTAGGGAAAAAGTCTGTTTTCTTGCCTATAAAATGGTTGTTTTTTTCAATGCTAAATCGTTAATTTTCATCCAATCACAAATATCCTACGTCATTGTAGAGTAAATATACTCAAGAGTACTGAGTTCATATTTCAAGTCGATCAGATAATTGTTATTTGAGTTACAATGTCAGCGAATTTGAAAAACCTCATTTCGAGAAAAACGCGTTTAAAGATTTAACTATCGATTTTTGCAAGATAAAATGATATTGATATAAATGATAATGATATTCTTGAAAGTTTAAACTGTCGAAGAAGGCAAAAAATTAGATTTTTTGAAAGTGTCACACCCCTTAAAAAAATTGTCGCCGAAGCTGCGCGCGGTCGAAAATATTTAGAGGTCGCTCAAAAATTCCCTCCCAAAAATTCAAATATTCATTAAAAACTTGATTTTTTTTCGGTCACTTCTCACCTATGAATTTTGAGCTTTATAATTGTTTAATTAATCTCGCGAAAGGTCTAGCCGGCCACTGAATATTTTGTGGTTACTCGAGGTTTTCGAAATTTAGAATTACTGCCCAAAATCTCGTATGCACTATAATTCCTTGTGGCATAAAAACGAAACAAACAGCGAAGTGTTACGTTTTCTGAATAATTTATTATTATTATTATTTGTAACAAACACCAATTAGACGATATGTGTTATTATGTATTATTATGTATTATTGTATTATGGCGTCGCTCGTCACAGAGTACAGCTACGATTGGTCCGCAGCTTAACTAACGAGACCAACTGTGGGACGCATTACGATGCGCGGAAAACAGCTGCCATTGCAGTTTTACGAATGAAACGACCTATAATTTTGTTTACGGACAAGAGATCTAAAGAATTATTTTATGAGAACAAAGATTATAATTCTTGGGTTAGGAGGGTGCGGTAAATTTGAAAAATCTGTTTCTAAAGTAAAAAGAATTAATTGTTTTTAAATCTTTACAAGGCGTCAAATTTATGAGTGAGAAGAGTAAAAAGAATTGGCGAAAATTGGCCGGCCAGAGCTTTTGCGAGGTTAATTTTCAAATTGTAAAGCCTAAAATTCATGGGTGAGAAGTGGACGAAAAAAAAATCGATTTTTTAATGTTCGACCTCGAAATATTTTTTTGACTGCTCGCAGCTTTCGCTACAATTTTTTTTAATAAGATAATTGGATGGTGAGAAAAAGGAAAGAAGGAGGCATTCTGTCACAATAAAATCCCAATTTTTTATAAAAAAACGTCAGAGACTTATTTGTACTCCCAATATTATAGAATATTATAGAATATTATAAAATATAATATAATATTTTATAAAATTTCTATAATATAATAAAATATAATGATAACCGCATTACACGACACAAGTAAAATGCGCGATACACTTCAATGATTCTATATCTTTCTAGACAAATCATTTTTGTGTATCTGAAATGGACACACGTTGGAACTCGAACCTATTGTTCTTTCGCTCGCAATTACCTTCAAACGGATTTTCGTTAATGTTAGATATTACGAAAAATTCGTGCGAGGTGCAAAACCGGAACCTATTCTTGGGTTCTTCCTTTTGGCACGACGTTAAATGTTTAGTGGAGTAATATCCAATTACATTCACCATAGCTAGACACAGATATTGCGATGTCCTGCAATTCCGTCCGGCTGTCACGAAAAAAAAAACACCATTGACGAAATGTTGGGCCCTCATAGCTCAGCCTGTGGAAAATTCAATTTTCAAATTAAGGCGTTACCCCCACTTGTAGCGCAAAAAAGGCCTTTTTCATGAATTTTTTAAAAGAAAATTACAAAACTTTTTTAATCGATCAATATACCATCTTAAAGAACACATCTTGAAGAACTTTCAGTAATTTTTTTATTGAAAAATATTACATTGTTTAGTGGCAAATGGCCGTCAATGAAATAATGTTTTTATATACACGGTTTGCGGTGACCAACATTGCGGAGAAGTGGGTCATCTGAAAAAAAAATGCGGATGGATTTAGTCAAATATAAGTATAAACTAGTCTTTAATCGAAGGATTTTAAAAAATATTCATTTTTCACAAAATGGCGGACAGTCAAAGTTAATGGTTCGATTTTAACGAAAAAAACGGCCGTTTTTTGGCTATAAAACGGCCATTTTTTTCGAAAAAAAAAAATCGAACGATTAAAGACTACATTTTTATGTATTAAATAAGCCTGCAAAATTTCAAGAAGATCGGTTCATTAGTGTTCGAGTAATCTTGGTCACCGACTTCAGAAATGCCATTTTGAGAAAAACGCGCCAGACGGCGCGTCAGACGGCAGACTAGCCTGTCGTTTACACAACGGATTCTTCTCTTTCAATGCTCATATCTCAGTCAATTTTGTTCGGATCGACTTGAAATTTTCAGGACATATTCTCAAATACTTATACTTCAAAAAAATGCAATAAAAAAAATCGATTTTTTCAAAATCGCAAGTGGGGGTAACCCCTTAACGATCAATTTTTTTGTTTACCCTTTTGCCTATTTTTGTGTCTCTGGTCGCTGGAACCGGACTTTTCTTTATGTTATTCCAATCTGCGCGATCTTTTTTTTGCGAAGCCTCGAGGCGTTCGTGTACGTCGATAAAGAGCTTTTTCGTTTCGGCTTTATAAGTTGATGCAAGTAGTGCGACGTATGCGGTTATCCGATCCGGGCGCGTGTTCCAAACGAACGTAAAATCCACCTACGTGGATTTTTAACACGATTTTGGTGCAGTTAAAAAAGAAATCCCACGGAGTATCGTCGATTTTTTATTCTGGGGATCGCGAATCCACACGGTTTACGTTCGTCGAGGCAAAAACGTCGTAAAAGTTTTTTTCTCGTCGTCTTCTCAATCGATTTGTCTGTACGAGGATAAAACTTGTAGAAGAAGAAGAAAAAAACGAATACGTAAAGGTCAATGAGGAAAATTTCTAAAGAAACGTGTGTGCTCGTTTCGTCCGCCGAAAATCAGAGACAGGATACTCAAAAAAAAATATATATGTGTATTTGTTTTCTCAGCACGGTTCAGGAAACGTCTCGCGGTGGATTTCGTGCCAAAGAACGAGACTCCACGTCCGGAGCCCAAAAACTTCACATTTTTTATCTCCCTTTTTTCGTCGTTTATTTTTGGAGCGTGTTGCGGATGTCGTTTTGTTCGCGCGCTCGGTGCGTTTTCGCGGCACGTCATCAAGTCCTGGCGACTGAGACACGTTTCTAGCAATCGAAATTTATTTCTCTCCTAGATTATTTATTTTCTGCAAATAAAGAGGATTCTTTCGAGATCACTGCTCTCGTCAAGCCGGAACACCACTGTGTCGGATGAAAAAAAAAAACGATTTTTATTCATTTACGCAAAGTATACATATTCAAAAATGTGTGAAAAAAGTTTCAAGTTGAAACATGGGAAATTGACCAAGTTACGGACGATTTAGTGAGAACATGTAGCGCAACGATTTACTTGTACTTAAGGGGTTACCCCCACTTGCGATTTTGAAAAATCGATTTTTTTTTATTGCATTTTTTTGAAGTGCAATTTGAAGTGCAGTTTTTGTTATGCCCGGAATAGATGACTCTATGTAAGTTTACAAAAAAAAATATTTTCTTCGTGTAAACTGAAATTGAAACTTTAAACGCGTTTTTCTCAAAATGGCATTTCTGAAGTCGGTGACCAAGATTACTCGAACACTAATGAACCGATCTTCTTGAAATTTTGCAGGCTTATTTAATACATAAAAATGTAGTCTTTAATCGTTCGATTTTTTTTTCGAAAAAAATGGCCGTTTTATAGCCAAAAAACGGCCGTTTTTTTTTCGTTAAAATCGAACCATTAACTTTGACTGTCCGCCATTTTATGAAAAATGAATATTTTTTAAAATCCTTCGATTAAAGACTAGTTTATACTTATATTTGACTAAATCCATCCGCATTTTTTTTTCTTCAGATTATCCACTTCGCCGCAATGTTGGTCACCGCAAACCGTGTATATAAAAACATTATTTCATTGACGGCCATTTGCCACTAAACAATGTAATATTTTTCAATAAAAAAATTACTGAAAGTTCTTCAAGATGTGTTCTTTAAGATGGTATATTGATCGGTTAAAAAAGTTTTGTAGTTTTCTTTTAAAAAATTCATGAAAAAGGCCTTTTTTGCGCTACAAGTGGGGGTAACGCCTTAAGGGAAGGTTCTGCCTTGTTGGGCCAAAAAATGTTCGATTTTTGACTAATTTTTTATGGGAAAAGTTTAAAATATAGAATGTTGATATTTGGTATGTTGACTAAGCGGTCTTTATTGAACATCAAAATATTTTTTAACGTTTGACAAAACATGGTGGTGGGAGTGGGAGGAGCCACGTATGTCGGTGCGCGGTCGATGACATTCTTCGCTTGCGGAAGTCCCGGACAAGTGATCTGAAGCAAAAAAATCAATTTTTTTTTTACTTTGTACAATATTGTGTTTAAGATGACCTAGAATCGAGAAGAAAAATTGAAAAATAAAAAAATTGTGAGCAAAAAACTGCCAAATTTTTTTGGGAAAAAAAACAAACTTCCTTCCGATCGCGCACTATTTTTTAATTTTTTAATTTTTCTTCTTGGTTCTAGGTCAACTTATACACAATATTGTACAAAGTAAAAATATGTTTGATTTTTTGCTTCAGATCACCTGTCCGGGACTTAGGACTTCCGCAAGCGAAGAATGTCATCGCCCGCGCACCGACATACGTGGCTCCTTCCACTCCCACCACCATGTTTTGTCAAACTTTAAAAAATATTTTGATGTTCAATAAAGACCGCTTAGTTAACATACCAAATATCAACATTCTATATTTAATACTTTTCGCATAAAAAATTGGTGAAAAATCGAACATTTTTTGGCCCAGCAAGGCAGAACCTTCCCTTAAACTTTCAATCGCCTTTTTCTCGAAACTTTTCTCGAACTGGCCGCAATCATGACTCTACCTATAATTGTCCGATTTTCAATGTTAAAAAAACCAAAATTTCCGTAATTCCAGTAGCTGTCGGTGTGCGCATCTATTTTTATGGGAATTTAGTATTTTGTACGACCCCGAAAATAAGTAAAAATTTCGCCAACATTACACTTTTTTTAAAACAACAATTTTGCGAAGTTTTTTTTTCGAAAAAGGGCTACGTGCACCGAAAATTATATTTATATAGAATATGCAATTTTTTTTTGTTTTTCAGACCATCCATTATCAAGCTATCGATCCGGCCGTTGGACCACATTTTTTATACAGAGACTCTATTGCACCTTAATAAGGTTGTCAGTTTTTACTTTTTTTTTAACAAAAGTTTCCACGAAATAAGTTCAATGTACGCTTAATAACGACCTTTTTCAAATCCAAAGTAAGAAATAATTTAGTAGAAGAAAAAAATCAGAAAAAAACGAACTTTTTCGGCCTCCCTTAACCTTTTACGTCACGTCATTGCATCAGACTTCCGACGTATGGATGCCATTTATTTTCCCGATAAAAATGGAAAAAAATAACTGCATTCTAACGATGCAAACTTCAACGTCACAACGCAAAACTGTGACAAAGTATAAAAACGTCAGAAACATATGACGTAGTCGTTGGAATGCAATGAAAATAATTTTTTTTTAATTGCTCAACATTTTTTGCCGACAAAGCTGTGAAAATCGACCAGTCCTTTTTACGTACCTTTTTGCGAGATTTATGACCTCAATTTGCGAAAAAGACTGGCTAATGATAAAAATAAACAATTTAAAAATGGAGAAAATAGATCGTTGCATTCGAACGATGCAACCTTCAACGTCGTCATTTTTTGACATTTTTTGGTTGGAGTCAGACTCCACTAGAATCCAACAAAAAAATCTGTATACAAGTGTTTTGCTTCATTTTTATTACTATACAAAATCTCTCATGCAGATCCCTATCGGGTCCCTTCAATATTCTAAAAAAGTTTTGAGTGTTTTTCTTACCCTTAATCGGTTTGGGTTTGCATTCGTGGTCTCGAATCGATATCTTGAAATCATTTGCAGTTCTGCTTCTACACACACACACACACACACACACACGCATATATATATATGTATATACATATAGAAAACGCAGCGCACAGCTATTCGATTGACAGATATTCGGTAACGTTCATTCCCCGTTTATGGTACGTGTTTACGATTTTATGCTGCATCGTAAAACGACGAATAGTTGGATGGACCAACCACGCTATACAGGCACACGCATATACATCTATACGAATATATTCGTATATTTATACACATACATATAATATTATACGATCAGCCCTACAGCGCACAATTCTCGCGTGCGCTTCGAGATTACACGTACAACTCTATGCAAACCCATATGCACCGTTACCTGAGCGGTCCAAGCTAAATCAAGACAGCTCCTGCATATCCTATTTGCGCTCCCAAAATGAATAAAACGTATTATTTATTTGGAAAGTACGAATATTTTTATTCAAATATAAGGTACAAACATGGAGGTTATGCGTGGAATACAATATCCAATAAAAGGTCGCCTCGTCCCTGTTTGCAAATGTTCACTCTTCTGACGAAATTTTCAATAACATTTTGACATAATTGCGGACTAATTTCATTAAGGGGGAAGACCATTTACAAATTTGAACAAAAAACGATTTTTTTTCTTTGCATAAATCGATAGTTTAATGTCTTAAGAATTTTGTGTCTAATTTTTAAATCGAAATTCCAAGAATTGTTGAAAATGGTTTTTCGGAGGAGGCCAGAGGAATCCTGTATGGTGCTCGAATTGCGGATTAGCCGGTGAGACATCAAAATCATTAAGTTTTTCCTTGTTGAAACTTCGAGCGCGTTTTTTTCAAAACTGTATTTTTCACAATTGCTGGAGTGATTAGTCAAAAACTATTTAACCGATTTTGATGAAATTTGTCACACACTTTCCTTGTACCATCAGTTTGTCGGTGAACCTAAATCATATTTTAATTCCAAAAATAAAACGTACTTTTGCCCTTAAATATAGCAAGAATTTCATGAAGAATAGCAAAATAGACTTTATTAAGCTGTCATTTCGTGAATTTTGCATGTATTTCGAAAATCCTGCTTTACCGACAGCGTATGGGTGTTACCTTTGACAATCATTTTGATTTTTTGTTTCAGAGAATTACAGCGCGAGGGAGAACTCCAGCAGTGCGGAAACTTTTTGAGCGATTTGCTCTGAACATCGATGTACACGACTGGCAATTTGCATTAAAAAAAATAATAATAAAATATTTTTGCATACTTAAAATATCAATCAAAAAACACACAAAGTTACAAATTTCCGTGAGTATTCTTTACATGAAAAAAATTACGAAAAAAACTTTAATTGTTTACCTTCTAAATGCCCCCCCCCCTTAATGGTGCGTCTAATTGCTTCGTTAGCTCCGGAATTTTAAATATCGAGCGCAATTTAAAATATCAGGTCAACATGAGACACCCTTTATACTCGACAATTTCACAATTTCTTTTCGAATATAGTGATGTTAAAGTTTACGAACTTAGAATGCAATGAAATTTATTTTTTCTTGAACTCTTTTACCCAACTTAGGCTTATCACTCAAAATTTTTTCTCAATTAATTCCCATACAATAAAAAAACATGATATATAATGATAAAAGTTGAGTTAGAGATTTGCAAAGGAACCTTCAAATCACGTTAAAATGGAGGAACAAAAATGTGAGGAAAAAATTTCCCTGCAGTCGAACGATTCAAATTTCAGCAGCATGGTCCTGACGTTTCGAGAATCGACCACATCCATAGAATGTCGCTAATTTCAGTACATTTGCTCTTCTCTCAGGCTCTGCAATACTTTAGTTCTCGAGCAGCTCATCTCCAAGATCCGAATATGGACACGCATAATTCTTGACTCGAACTCTTGCAGACATTTCAAGTACGTACATATACATACGTACAGACATAAATATATATATGGGGTACTCCAGCTCAATTCAGACAACTATTTTTCTGACCATCGTTGATTGTAAATTTCCATAGCGGAAAACCTCACTCCTCGCGTTAAAAAAAAACACTTCATATTTCATTTTTTTCCTCCACCCCTTGCCCTTCTGCGGCTGCAAAAAATCGAAAAGTGCACTCGAGCTTTTTTTTAATTCTGAAAAGCATTTCAAATACGTTTTGGACCTGTTATGTGCATTTTTCATTAAATCTGAACTTGCGCTACCGATATTTACTATTTTTTGATGAAACTTCGATTTTAGGGATGATTATTGGACAGTTGTGAACTCAGAAGACTACTTTTTCGGTCTTGCGAGTAAAAAAAACTTGCGAGTAAAAAAGACCGAATAAATAACAAACAAATGTGCTTCCAGAATAGAAAGAATGTACGTAACATGTATAATGCTCGACGGGGGGGGGGGGGGGGGGGGGGTCAATTCAAAAAGTGAATCGGACTTTTTTCTGTTCAGGTAAATTCAAATGACTAGCACAACGAAAAAAGGGGGAGAAGAAAGAGAGAAGGGGGAACTAGATTACACAGCATATATAACACAGCATAGATAAAATAGCAAAAATACGATTTGGGGTGATTAAAGGAGAATTAAGAAAGAAATACATCCTACCCGAATTGAATGTCACCTTAAACCACACTTTTGAAGTTTTTTCTTTTAATTGCAAGGCCGAAAAAGTACCCTCTAATTTCCACATTGTCAAATGATCATCCCCAAAATCGAAATTCCACAAAAAAATTCCAAACTGCCAAATAATCATCCCCAAAATCGAAATTTCACAAAAAAATTCCAAACTGCCAAATAATCATCCCCAAAATCGAAATTTTATTGAAAAACGTCCAAACTGTCGAACAATCATCCCCAAAATCGAAATTCCACAAAAAAAATCAGTAAACATCAGAAGCACACGTTGAGCTTCGGCGAGAACCGCACAAAACAGGTACAAAACCTATCGACATTTTTTCATAATAGAAAAAACGGACCGAGTGGACTTTTAAATTATTCACAGCCGCAGAAGAGCAAGGGGTGGAGGAAAAAATACGTTTTTTGACAGCGGGGTGAGATTTTCTACTATGGAAATCAATAATCAACGATGGCAAGGGAAATCGTCGTCTGAGTTGAGCTGGAATACCCCATAAATATATTTGTGAATATGGACAGATGTACGATATAATGATGATAGTCGAGCTCTCGGATGCTTCTCGTTCGCTCATAAAAAGCCACCAGTCTCTGCACACCCGTTTTCCGTTTTGACGATCGGGAATTGCGAGTTACCTGGCGGCATCGACTATGTACGAGATTCCCTCCGTCCATAGTAAGGCCGCGAGAGGGCCTCGTTCTCTCCGCATCTATATCCTTACAAAACAGCACTGCATTTGCTGATGCATGAGCGGAGTAAAGCTCGCAATTTTCCCGTAGCCATAGCTATATATATATAGGTGTATAAAAAATTCGCTCCGTCGGTGCGAACAGCCGAAGTTGCGGCAGAAGACGAACCAACCACCGACCTGGCTGTGTGGACCCAGCCTCTCTCTTTCTCTCTCTGGCTCTTATATTTCTGTATTTTTATTTTATTTCTTTGGTTTCTTGGCGAGAGTGGGGAAAAATACGAAGGGGAGGATACGAGTGGGAAAGAAGAAAGAAATCGGTTCGAAGGCCTCTCGTAGAAGAATTTTACGAACGCAAATTACAGAGTCTCGCGACCGCCTCGCTGCCAATCCTGACGCTCTAGGTGTTCGTGGGTAGCTCTCGCTTCCTCTCTCTCTCTCTCTCTCTCTCTCTCTCTCTCTCTCTCTCTCTCTCTCTCTCTCTCTCTCTCTCTCTCTCTCTCTCTCTCTCTCTCTCTCTCTCTCTCTCTCTCGCTTGCTTATCGCCTTAAACCCTTTCGATAATTGCGGAAGTACCCAGGACGTTTACGACGAATTTTCGGTAGGTAATTTTTTGTTCGCTTTAATTATATTGCTGATCGAAGGGAGTTGGTACTACACGTACCAATGAGCTCGCGTTCGTTGACGAAAAATTTGGAAGAATATCGTAACAGCTGTTCCCAGAGATTCAATATATAATATATATAATTCTCACTATCCCAAAATTGAAAGTTTTCCATATTTTTTTACAACATTTCAATTTCATACTGTGCGAGTTTCAATCATCCAAAGATATTAAGAAATGTTCAAAGCGTATCCCTGATTTTTTTTCAATAAAAACCGACAGAAGGGTTGTTAATGGCAGGTAGATGAGGTACTATGCGGGTCAAGTTAACCCAGTGTGTCAAAATCGTGGCCAAATATAAGTGTGTCAACGAAGGGTTAAGGGGTCACACCCACTTGCGATTTTGAAAAAATCGATTTTTTTTTATTGCATTTTTTGAAGTATAAGTATCTGAGAATATGTCCTGAAAATTTCAAGTCATAGTAGATGACTCTATGTAAGTTTACAAAAAAAAATATTTTCTTCGTGTAAACTGAAATTGAAACATTAAACGCGTTTTTCTCAAAATGGCATTTCTGAAGTCGGTGACCAAGATTACTCGAACACTAATGAACCGATCTTCTTGAAATTTTGCAGGCTTATTTAATACATAAAAATGTAGTCTTTAATCGTTCGATTATTTTTTTCGAAAAAAATGGCCGTTTTGTAGCCAAAAAACGGCCGTTTTTTTTCGTTAAAATCGAACCATTAACTTTGACTGTCCGCCATTTTGTGAAAAATGAATATTTTTTAAAATCCTTCGATTAAAGACTAGTTTATACTTAAATTTGACTAAATCCATCCGCATTTTTTTTTCAGATGATCCATTTCGCCGCAATGTTGGTCACCGCAAACCGTGTATATAAAAACATTATTTCATTGACGGCCATTTGCCACTAAACAATGTAATATTTTTCAATAAAAAAATTACTGAAAGTTCTTCAAGATGTGTTCTTTAAGATGGTATATTGATCGATTAAAAAAGGTTTGTAGTTTTCTTTAAAAAAATTCATGAAAAAGGCCTTTTTTGCGCTACAAGTGGGTGTAACGCCTTAAAAGAGGACACCACTGTGACGGGCCGAAAAAAGATCGCTTTTTTCCGATTTTTTTTTGTCTATTAGATTATTTACTTGGGATTTGAAAAAAATGTATGTTATGAAGCATACTTTGAACTTATTTCGTGTGTATTTTAGTTTTGAAAAATTAAAAACTAACATCGCTATTGAGGTATTGAGCCTCTGTACAAAAAATGTGTTCCCACGGCCGGATTGATAACTTGACAATGGTTAGTCCGAAAAAAAGGTTTTATAATCTATATAAATGTGGTTCTCGTTGTAGGTATTCGTTTTTCGAAATAGAAAATGTTCGCAAGTGGCGAGTGTTAAAAAAAGTGTGATTTTGGCGGAATTTGTACTTATATTCGGGGGCTGAATAACTTAAATATCAAAGAAAAAAAGACTACGTACAACGATAGCATTTACGGAAATTTTGATTTTTTTTTTCGATTGAAGATCGCATAATAATAGCTAGAGTTATGATTCCGGCCAAGTCGAGAAAAGTCGTATCGAGAAAAACGCGATTGAAGTTTTAGTATACGTAAATGGTTGCCCTACCTGCTCTCACTAAATCGTTCGTAACTTGGCCAATTTTGAATATCTTAACTTGAATTTTTTTCAACATACAGTGAAAGCTCGTTTATACATTTGCACTTAAACGTTTTTATCATTTATACGTCAAATTTCTCTAGCCCCGGCTGATTCCATTCATAAAGATGGCAATCAAGTTTTTCACTTATACGGTTTTCGCGCTTATACGTTATTAATTTTATTCCCCAGCGACGGTATCGAGGTTCCTTTTTTCAATTATACGGCAATCACACGTGATATTATTTTGCCGGGGAAAATGTCATGTGACTGCGTTTAGAATTTTAGTTCGATTTTTTTATGCTTCGATATATTGGTGTTTCTGACCTCGACCATGTATGCATGTACTGTGATTACATATCTCTTATCAATACGAGCCTGTTATTTACTAGTCTGAAACGTCAAAGCTTAGTGCTACAAGCTAGCATTAAATAAAAGTTGAAAACGAAAATTCGAAAACTTGAGTTGGCTCATTACTCAATTATTATCAATCAAATTTTCCATCGAAAAACCAAACATTAACATAATAGAGGTACTGCTATTGAAACACATCGTGAATTATGCACCAATCGCCAAATTCAAATGTCAAAGAGTTTCAGATACATACTGTATTTCACTTCTACGTTATTCTCATTTATACGTCATATTTGATGTACCCCTCGAAAAACGTATAACTGAATTTATACTGCATTCTTCAATATGCAAACCTTGAAAAAATGCAAAAAATCGATTTTTTACCCGACACCGTGGTCTCCCCTCTTAATCAACTTGATTTTGATTACATATTTTCATTTTATTTACGATTTTTTCTATCTTTATCCTTTGGATAAGAAGTCGCGTATCTGAGACACCCAATAAAAAATGTATTTTCGGCATGAAATTGGACCGCAAATGAAAACCAAATTTATTTGGTGCATAAAGATTTCCACCATACCATCGGATGGTTAAATTTTCTTGTAAATTTCGAACGATTTATTAGCAGCAAAATTCTCGCGTCGACGATTAAGCCCACAGTTATTAGCCTTAAAGAGAATCGACTTGATGAGCTTTTTCGCACATTTGCATAATTCGATCGCAGCGTGTTTCCTGGGGGCGAGGAAAACTCAAGGTAGCAGAAGGAGAGGTGGAAAACAGCCCTTCCCTGAAACGCCCTTCATAGGGCGCATATACCTCAAGCCCTTCGCGCGTTTTCGATGTGTCTGCCTGCCTACGGGTCGGAGGAAAGAGCGTGAACGTCGGAAGGAACGAAGGTGTGGAAGCTCCGGGTTACGCTAGGACCGCGAGAACATCGTAAAACATCCCTTTCTCGGGTAGAACGATAAACCGATGGTGCGTTCAGCTCCGGACACGCGGCATATATATTCTTACTCTGCGAGAGAAAGCCGTGCCTCGGCGATGAAATACTATCTCCCTTTAATTATCGTACCCTCCCCCCCCCTCCCGCCAACCTCCTGCTCCGACCCTATCAAGTCGTTCGCGCGAAAGGGAGCGGGCGCTGCGAGGTTCAGAATCCAGCAAACGAGAGAAAGAGCGAGAGAGAGAGAGAGAGAGAGAGAGAGAGAGAGAGAGAAATGGGAGGAGAAAGGGATAAAGAGGGAGAGGGCGAGAATTGCAAACGGGATGGAATTTCGTTACCAAAAAAAAGCTCGACGATCGTAACCGCGCACATCTCGAGGTTCGGTCCAAGAGTACCGCCAAAAGCTCCGCACCATACGACAACCCTCCGCATGGGGTGAAAATCTCCCAAGCACTTCACTTTTACAATTTAATTATCTTATTTCGATGCGACTCGTAATAAATTTTTTTACTATTTTCAAAATCGACGCTTAAACATCTCGATCATTTACATTACTGTCAGTGCCATTATATGGGGATTATCCGACACCGGAAATGATATAACAATTGTTGTAAGAATTGTACTTCGCGTGCAGCTGAGTAGAAAGAAAAGAAAAGAGTGGTGCCATGACACTCAATTAAAAGTGATTTTTAATGGTAGAAATACTAATTAACAATGATACAAATTGTCAAAATTATTTTGCATAATAAAAAAAGGATTAACAATTATTCTTTCTAATGAAACAAATAATTAAAAATTATTTTTGATAAAAAAATAAGTGAAAATGATAAAAAATAATAAATATGCTATTATTTATAACATCTAATTATAGCAATGTTGTATGATTATTTGAAACAGTTCCATATTTTTGCCAGTTATTATAGTGTCGGTGCTAAACTATTACTGTTTTAGACAATTGTTAATTGCTTGAAAGATTTTTCAAAACAATATTGCTAATTGTTTTAATTAGCAAATCGGTGTTAAGGAATTAATTATCTATATCTCGATCTTCAAGACTAATATCGTAGTTATTGTCATTATTGTTATTGTTATCCTTATTACGACTTATTATTATGGTTACAATTATTTTTTATACTATCCCGAAATTGCGAGGGTATTGTGCCATTTCCAAAAAAAAAAAGTATACCTGCAAATATATTTTTCCACGCGATAGGTAAATTAGAGGAGGAAAATTTGCCTCCTTTCATTTTTCGAGCATTTTTAAGAGAGCTTTTACCAACGTATTTTATTTATTAATAAATGAACGTACAGCAATGATATTTAAAATAAGCATTTCAATAAAATGATCCGCAAAAGCGGCATTTTGTTCGAGGAGGAGGACTAATCCAATAAAAGCTATGTTTGCAAATACTTTTTTCAGCCACTCTAAAAATGACAGCTGTCACGTTACCGCCGCGGCTAAATGACCACTCAGAGATGAGCATAACTAAATTACAATATAATTCGATTATGAATCTGGTTACGAAGTAATTAAATTGCAAATTAATCTCATTGAACTGTATTTTTTTACATTGTAATTGTAATAATTCAGGACATACTGAAATTTGCTATAATGTATTTAATTACAAAGTAATTATATAAGAATGTATTCAAATACTTTGTAATTTAATTACGTTTTTACTAGTTAGGGTATAATAGAGGAGAAAATCTCATTGCATCCGCTAAAGTTGGATAACAAATGTGAGAAATGCTGTCTCGTTTGAACTACAGAATTAAAATATCATTTAGCTATCGATTGCTTAATAAGTTCGAATTAATATATAATCGATTATCTTGTAATTAGATGAATTTTCAATTAAATTACACAGTAATTAATTACGATAAATTATGTCTCGTTACTACAAAATGAAAATATTGTTTAGCTTTTGACTGCTCAATAAGATCGATTATCTTGTAATTAAATGAAATTCCAATTAAATTACACAGTAATTAAGTTACACTAAATTATGTCTCGTTACTTCAAAATCAAAATAATGTTTGACTGCTTAATAAGATCGTATTAACAAATATTCGAATAAATATATGATCGATTATCTTGTAATTAGATGAACTTTCAATTAAATTACATGGTAATTTATTACACTAGGTACTTATGGTAACTATAATTACTTAAATCATCTGTCACAAAGTAATTCAATTATCAATAACAACAGCAATTGTAATTATTAATTATTAATTCAATAACTTTGCCCATCCTTGACACCACTTCGCAAAAAGGCAAATCTTTCGTCCAACGAGAAGCTCCATTACGCCTGGAAAATCTCCCAATGAAAATACCGAGCAATTTTATATCCGCGTTGTATTTTATCATCACATGCGTACGCATGTGCGCGCGTAATAAAAACAGGGCCATTATTTTCGGTGCCCTCTCGCCCGAGGATCGATCGTAGTTGCGTTCACGGCGAAATGTCCGTGCGATAGAAATATCAAGGGAAATAATATCGAACGCGAATAGAATGAGAAGATGAAAGAGTCTACAAATTTGCGTTCCATTATTGGAAGGTGGCACGTGAAGAAGGGCGCGTAAGGGCGGAGTTTCCGAGTTCTCAGGGCGCACGAGGCTGGAAAAAAGAGAGCTCTCTCTCACAAAGAGCCCCCTCTTTTTTTCTCCGTGCCTGGAAAAAGATGTAGGACGGTCGAGTTATTATTTCTCCTCGTCCTGAGCCAGTGCATGGCCGAAGGGGTCCCAAAAAATGGACCCCTAAAAATGGAAAGTTACCCGAAGCGTGAAAGAAAAATGCAGCTGCTAATTCCGCCATCGCGTCGACTCATTCATCGGGATAGCATCAACTTAAAATTCCCGAGCTCGTGTAATAACGATAATGATAACATATCAAAAGCAATAACAATACCCTCTCCCTTCGTTTCCCTACAGGATCGAAGCCAGCCCCCGAAAGTCCATTCGCACCACGAGCAAAGGGTCAGCGAGAAATATCGTTTCTTGAGAAGGTGCGAAGAAAACAAAACGCAAGAACACTTATCGCACCCTTTTTTTTCACCACTTGGCGAGTCCTCGGCGAGTCTTTCGCAAGGGGAGAGCAATTTTTCAAAATCGTCTCTCATTTCCCAATGCATCGCGATTATACTCTCTCCTTTTGGCTTTATCACCTGCAGCCAAGCCTCGCCAGCAAAAAGACACCTCGGGCGTCAGCTCGTCGCGGCAATAATTCTTCGCGTAACGATCATCGTTTCTCACTGACCACCCTCCCCCCCCCTCTCTTTCTCATTTTTTTGTTTTAGCGTCGGACACGCTCGTCGTTCGTTCGCTAAGGTGGGATCATTGCGCTATACAATCTCCTGGTATCAGCCTCTCAGCTTTTCTCTCCTCCGGACCAACTCGTCCTTATCCTCTTTCGTGCTACGACTCCTCCCCAACCCTCGTGGTCGACTTCAGTCCGATGCGCGAGAAACACGGCGGTATAAATGTATATATATATATATATATATATATATATATATATATATATATATATATATATATATATATATATATATATATATATGCGCACACGTATATTATAATCGCAGCACTTCAGCTTGAAACACCTAATTCATGACCGGAGCGAGCGTGGTCCTCCCCTTGCACAAGGAATATCAGCCTGCCTGACAACCCTGCCGTGGAAGAAAACGACCACGAGGAGGAAGAAACACAGAGAGACGTCGCTGAACCTCTAAGAAGCAAAATGAAGAAAGCACGCCATGGAAAAAGGAGAATAAAAAAGGAGAGGACCGACAATGGTGGATGAGCGGTCGAGGTTCGGCTGCGGGAGTCCTTAGATCCTGCCACATCCCTATTGGAGTCTGATTGGGACGCGGCACGTAGGAAGGCAGCATTGGAATCCAAGCGGATTCTGCGCTATTCCCGATTAACTTCAGTTGGGAATTTTTTATTTGTAATTGTCAACCGGAATTTGTTGGATTTCGGGAAAAAAAATATCGTTTGGTGATCCCGCGCACGAGTCTGTTGGGGAGTCCCAAGATGCAACCACATTTATAGAGGGATACGTTCGGGACATTGCACATAGGGAGTGATAGGTTGCACGTGTGTCGTGATATGTCAAAGTGCTGTAAAATGAATAACAAACGATAAGGATTTTCAGCAATGTGATTCAAATTGTATTTGAGGCGGAACACCACTGTGACGGGTCAAGGAAATCTTTTTTTTTTTGGAAGCGTCTGGAAGTATACAAATTGAAGACAATGTGAAAAAAATTCAAGTTGGAATATTGGAAATTGACCAAGTTTCAGACGACTTAGTGAGAACAGGTGGCGCAACGATTTACGTGTACTAAAACTTACAATTGCTTTTTACTCGAAACTTCTCTCGATCTAGCTGGAATCATAGCTCTAGCTATAATTGTCCGATTGTCAATTTGTTTAAACAAATATTTTCGTAATTGCACTAGTTATCGTTGTACGTGGCCGTTTCTTTTTTAATTTAGTTTTCTAAGCCTCCAAATAAAAGTAATAATTTCGCCAAAACTACTTTTTTTAATACCAGCCATTTTGTGATTTTTTTGTTTGGAAATCGTTTACGTTCAATGTCAAGTCCATTTATATAGATTATAAAACTTTTTTTTTTATTTTTCAAACCAACCATTGTCAAGTTATCGATCCGGTCGTTGCATCACATTTTTACACCGAGGCTCTATACGTCAATAAGGTTGTTAACTTTTTTTTCATTCGCAATTTTCAAGAAGTAAGTTCAATGCAAGGACGTCACCAACTCATGGACTGGGGGAGGGGGGAGATGAGAGAATGAGGATAGAGGAAATATGAATTGTAGACATTTTAGACCCTTATATATCTGACCCTTATTATTAAATGTACATATATGTACATTTTTTCGAATATCTAGAGGGGCAGCTGCTGCCCCCCGGCGACGCCTTTGGTTAATTTTATGCTTAATAACATACTTTTTTTCCAAATCCCAAATAAATAATCTAGTAGACAAAAAATCGGAATAAGGGACCTTTTTTCGGCCCGTCACAGTAGTGTCCTCCCTTAACATATACTTACCTTAAGCCATTTATACTTCATACAGATTAGATTTATACTTTTTTAAGATCCGCTAATTTTGTATATTATATATACAAAATTTATCAATTTTGTTTATTATATTTATTAGTTTTGTATATTATATTTACAAAACTATATATTTTGTGTAGAAAATTTAGAAAGATTCTTTAAAAAGAGAAAGAAAAAGAATTTCAATAGTTTAGAAGATTCTGTTCGATAGTGTGGGAATCCTTTGAGGGGTTCGGCCACAGTATCGGGTATAAAATCATGTGCGAATTTAACAATTTTTTTTCAGATGAAAAAGTGATTCACTCATAAAATTAATTACACATCTATTTAATATGAATATCAAGTTTTTACATTTCTCTTTTTTTCGATGTACAAAATGGCCGACTACTCGAAACTTCTCGAAACAGCTTTTTTTCCAATTGGCGTGACAAATAACTTCAACAATTTTCACTCGATTTACTTCAAATTCAAAAGTCATGTTCCTAATTGCATTTCGCAGAGAAGTACGTACGGAATTTCTGATCAATCGAAAACTTTTCATTTTATGAGCAGTTTATGAGGAGTTGTAACGAAATTTTTCACTGAAAATTCATTTCTCAAGTTCAAATACCTACAACTTTTGAATAAAACAATATTTTTAAATTACGTAGGTCCTTCTCTAGGTATTCTAATGTAGATTGACGAGAATTTTTGTTTTTTGTTCTAGGTAAAAAAATGTGGATGCTATATGTCACGCCGCGGAGCACCCAAAAAAAAGATAACAAAAGAAAATATTAGTAGTCCGCCATTTTGGACATCGAAAAAAAATATATATATATATTTTTTCTAACAGCTTGATGTTCGTACTAAATAGATGTGTAATTAATTTTATGAGCGATCCCGATGAGAATCCAATATACGAGCGTGGCGTTATAGTATAGAGATCCAATGCAACGAGTCATCCCTATCAGTAAGTAAAGACAAGTATGGGAATCCGATTGGATCCCTACGACAATTTCTGGTAATGGAAGAAGAAAGATAAGAGGGGAAAGCTGATACCAAACCATATATGTCCATATATACAAAAGACCCCGCGTTTCTATGACGTGTTAAATGAAAGTCTGAAGTTTACCATCAATTCATATCATTCGTGCTCTCTTTATATTCACCAATCCGTAATTCACCCCGGAATGTAACCAAAAATTCAACCCCTTCCGTCGGTTCTCACGAAAAGTCCTCTCCTAAAACAGATGGCTACTTTCCAACATTGACAACTTGTCAGGACCAAGAAATTTATATTTGTCCAATTAGGTATGGAAATACCCGGTTTTGCCTACCAATTCTTTTGGCAAAACCAAGAATATCAAGACCCCAGTGCTGCCACAAGGGAAAAAGGGAATAAGCCGTCGCCGGAATAAAAAAAGACAGCAAGAAGAGAGGATGTGTTTCGACGCTCATGAATAAGGGATGAGGCGAAATCCCAGCATGGTCGGGAACATGGCGAACGCGTTCATTCTCTTCTTCCTCTCCGACGAGGCTCAATGACAAAGTCTGACTTTTGTATATGGTGTCACGTAAAACGATCTTGGTAACACTACGTCAATGTCTGCTCGGCAAAAAAAAAAGACTAAATTCCCGTCAGTTTGCGGGCTAACGTGTCTGAGTTACGCCCTTTTGCCTGTTGGTCCTCGACAGACGTAAATATACAAATATCCCTCTGGCTTCGAGTTAAAAGGGCGCATCGAATAAGTTTAATCGCCGAATTCGTGACTTTCTGACGTTAGGACACAGTATTGCCCATAGAAAGACACGGGGGAATGCGAAGCTGCGTGAAGTTTCTTTCGCGCGACATCGCCAGCTTAAGGTGCGTCGTTAAAGTATAAAATAAAAAGTCTTCTTCAGCCTGGTCTCTCTTTCTACGGCGGATCTTTGTGCCCACCTCTTCGCCTCACCCTCCCCCGTCGTTATACGGTCTCCTTGCACGCGTGAAGAGGAGTTAGTCCACACACCATCCGGACGTGTAACCAACGCCATGATGGTAAATTTCGCGAAGCTGCGGAAGATCTACGAGCGACATTCGCGGCCCTCAGTCATTGAGATTCTCACAATAAAATTGTCGCGGCGGTGGGATACGCGGCTCTTTGTGTGGCCACAAGAAATATGGACAATTTTTCGATCATGAGAATTTTAACGGGCTACACCTAGTTCGCGGCCGGAAAAAAAGAGGTGTTTTCGTGAATTTTTTTTTGGAAATGGGTGCAGGTTTTTATCTTTGTTTTCATAGTAAAGGGTATCATTTCAAGTATCTTTGACAATTTTTTTATTGGGAAATATTTATAAACGACGGAGATACAGTAAATTGCACAGACCGCTGTGCAAAAAAGGTCCTTCGCGGTGACCACCCCTGCTCGGGAACAAATCAACAATTTTGTCTTTATCTATTTTAACAATTTATCTATTTTAAGGCGTTACCCCCACTTGTAGCGCAAAAAAAGGCCTTTTTCATGAATTTTTTTAAAGAAAACTACAAAACTTTTTTAATCAATCAATATACCATCGTAAAGAACACATCTTGAAGAACTTTCAGTAATTTTTTTATTGAAAAATATTACATTGTTTAGTGGCAAATGGCCGTCAATGAAATAATGTTTGTATATACACGGTTTGCGGTGACCAGCATTGCGGCGAAGTGGATCATCTGAAAAAAAAATGCGGATGGATTTACTCAAATATAAGTATAAACTAGTCTTTAATCGAAGGATTTTAAAAAATATTCATTTTTCACAAAATGGCGGACAGTCAAAGTTAATGGTTCGATTTTAACGAAAAAAAACGGCTGTTTTTTGGCTACAAAACGGCCATTTTTTCGAAAAAAAAAATCGAACGATTAAAGACTACATTTTTATGTATTAAATAAGCCTGCAAAATTTCAAGAAGATCCGTTCATTAGTGTTCGAGTAATCTTGGTCACCGACTTCAGAAATGCCATTTTGAGAAAAACGCGTTTAAAGTTTCAATTTCAGTTTACACGAAGAAAATATTTTTTTTTGTAAACTTACATAAAGTCATCTATTCCGGGCCCATACAGAAGTATGGGCCCGGATACTTGTACTTCAAAAAAATGCAATAAAAAAAAATCGATTTTTTCAAAATCGCAAGTGGGGGTAACCCCTTAACGAAGTATCTTTAACAATTTTTTTATTGGGAAATAATTATAAACGATGGAGTTACAGTAAACTGCACAGACCGCTGTGCAAAAAAGGTCCTTCGCGATGATCACTTCTGCTCGGGAACAAATCATCTGATACCAGAAAACCAAATGAATTTCGTTTTTGTATCGTATTATCTAGTCTTTAATCGAAGGATTCAATAAAATAATGATTTTTGACAAAATGGTCGCCTATCGAAAGTGGGGGTCGAAATTTTGGTGAAAAAACACTCGATTTTCCTTGATATAGAAAAAAGTGTGCATTGAAAAAAAATCCTTCGATTAAGGACTGCCTTTTGATATACAAAAAATGTCTGTGAAATTTGAAGCAGATCGGTTTAGTTGTTTTTGAGATATTTTGGTCACCGATTCTGAAAAAGTCATTCCGAGAAAAACGCGTTTAAAGTTTTACGTCAGGTATATACGTAGATAAAAACGCTCATAACTCCCTCAATTTTCAACGGACCGACTTGAAATTTTCATAGAATATTTTTGAAAGGTTATATTGTAAAAATCCATCGAAAACGACAAATCGATTTTTTCAAAAATTCCAACTAGGTGTAACCCCTTAAACGATTTTTGTTTGTTGTTCTGGGGCTAGGCAGCCGCTTCGTCGTGCACGTCCGTTTGCGACAGCTCCTTCCTCCTACATTTGTGTGAATCTTGCGTTTGAAAATTAAAGTAATTCGTGAATCAATTCATGAAAATAACATTTAGTTTATACTCGAAAGTCAAAAAGGGTCACTGTTGAATAATTGATTGAGAAAGAAAATAAGAAAAAAGGGGTTTAACGTGACGAGGTTCGAAACGTCACAATTTTGACAACGTTTGAAAAATGTTACATGTCAAAGATCGATAATTATCGGTGTTTGGAGAAAATTGTCATTTAATCAACAACAGATTGATTGGATAATTTTATTTAAGTGAACTTTTAGCTTCAACTTAATATTGGAATTATACGTAGTAATGTGTACCTAATGTTTGTACCTGTCAAATGTACTACCTAACAATTTATAACTCAATCAACTGTATCCAATTTATATAATGTTAAATAACCTCGTTAATTGCAGAACCTATTAGTTATACTGAATAATTGTAGTTCTCAATTATAGGTACATGCTTAATCACTTCACCTAACGAGCTATGCAACAGTTAATTAGAAGGCTTTTGAAAGCGGAGTATTTTAATCATTTCAACATAATGAGAATATACAAACACAGTATTTGAGGCGATTTGAAAACATTGCTTTTTCTGGATCTTCCATAACCCAGTCTTTGATAACCAATTTAGGGTTTTAAGTAGACTAAAAAAATGCCCTGGATTCATAACAATAACGCAATTCTTTCTATGGAAAAAATCCTCGGACAATCTGGGAATCGAAAACATGAAGGCAAATGGAAAAAAAATTATAATTGAATTATGCAACATGCAAATGGAGAAAAATTTATAAATGAATTATGCTACATGCAAATGGAGAAAAATTTAGAATTGAATTATAAATTAATATAATAATGCACTCACCGTTCTGAGGATTTTAAGTAGACTTCCTAAACGGATGTGCTAGATTTACAACGACAACTCAATTCTTTCTATGAGAAAAGATCGCCAGACAATCTGGGAATCGAAAACATGAGGGCCGAAAATTTATAATTAAATTATAAATTAATAAAATTATGCACTCCCTGTTCTGAGGATTT
The DNA here is from genome assembly GCA_944452715.1 of Ophion slaviceki. Classification (NCBI taxonomy): domain Eukaryota; kingdom Metazoa; phylum Arthropoda; class Insecta; order Hymenoptera; family Ichneumonidae; genus Ophion; species Ophion slaviceki. The sequence goes on along the minus strand of OX101788.1, from coordinate 9,453,010 downwards.
TGGCCAGGGTTCCCAAAAGGATGTGTTATTGGATTCATAACGATAACTTAATTCTTTCTACCGGAAAAAGTCTCCGGAAAATCTAGTAATCGAAAACATGAGGCCTGAGTATTACAAAATGCAGAAAATTTTTAAATTAAATCATTAATTAACCAAATTATCCACTTTCTGTTCCAAGGTTTTTACGTATGATTTCCAAAACGATGTCATAGATTCATAACGATAACTCAATTCTTTCTATGAGAAAAAAAAACCCGGAAAATCCGCGAATCGAAAACACGAGGGGTGAGTATAATGAAAATGCAGAAAATTGTATAATTAAATTATAAATTAACAAAATTATTCACTTCCTGTTCCAAGGTTTTTTAGTAAAGTTCCCAAAAGGATGTGTTGGATTCATAACGATAACTCAATTCTTTCTGTGAGAAAAAAAAACCCGAAAAATCTGGGAATTGAAAACATGAGGGGTGAGTATCATGAAAATGCAGAAAATGTTATAATTCAACTATGAATTGATAAAATTATTCATTTCCTGTTCTAAGGTCATACAGTCTCGCAATGAGAAATACCAGTCTCCGTTTGATCGACCAGCATCGATTCGTCAATCATCGAAATTCTCGGCGCCCTAATTATGATTACCTGACTACTTTTGTTAAGGCGTATGTCGTTTCGCTAAAAAATGTCCACGTTCGTAGAGAACTTTTGTGCAGAATCATTCAGCTCTGCATCCTCTTTACGAATTTGAATCTCGAATATGAATATGGATCTCGATCCTCGTTACATCCCTTCTTATTTTTTATGCAAGGCGAACAGGCACGTAATATCGTGCCACGGGCTTGGTTGAGTCACGCGGAGCAATTACCGCTGAGTGCGACGTTCTGTCTACGTGCTTTTTTGTAGTAGCTGGGCGCGATTGAGACACCGCGACGGACGCACGTAGTGGTGATAATTCCAAGTGTAAATTTGGAATACAACCGGGCCAGGGAGTCAAGTTCTCGGCGTTCCCACAGAACCGTAGCACGGAATTTTTTCCAGCGAAAATTTCTTTACAGATCCCTATTCTACTTTGCGATACTGTTGAAATTCGCATCGTCGGAATGCAACGGGAATTCTTTTTTTCATTGTTTTATTTCTGTTATTGAACGAAATACTTTTTTTTTTACAAATTAAGGTCGTAGATCTCTGATAAGAATTCGAAAAAAGGGTTTCAGTGATATCGGGTTAAATCTGCGTGAACAACGTTTCGAAATTTCAGATTGAAAAAATTAGATTTTATTCATCGCAACGATTTTATTCTTGGCGGTCAAAAAATAAATAAAAATGTATGAACAAATAAAAAAAATTAGTTCTAAGTCATTATAAGGTTTTTATGCTTCCGAATTCAAAAAAAAAAAAAAAATTTATAAAAAAAATTCGACTACATTTTTCCTAAGTGAAAAAAATTCCAAAATTTATCAATGAATAATAAATTGGATTTTATCGATCTCAACGATTTTATTCTTCCCAATTCCGAAAAAAAAATCAATTGCATTTTATTCATCCCAAGGAAAAAAATGGAAAATGTATGGTTGAATAAAAAATTAAATTTCATTCATCCAAAAATTATTATTTTTCCCAATAGACAATCGAGTTTCTCGTATAAAAAAAAACATTCTCTCTTAATCTTTCTTGGCTCTTACATGTCATTGAGTAATTATTTAGATAAGTGACTTTTTAGAAAAATTGTTGTTTCCAAACAAACCCAGGCGTCGAAATTTTCAAAAGAGCCCTATTTTATCACGTGTTTCCGCGAACTTCAAAACCCCATAACTTTTACCCATACTTCAACCCAAACAAACCCAATATGGGCGTCGAAATGTTCAAAAATGCCCTATTGTATCACGTGGTTCCGCGAACTTCAAAACACCGTAACTTTTTATGGGGGGGGGGGGGGGGGGGGGTACTTTCAGCTTCTTCCGACGGAATATCACCATTTATAACCTAATAAATAAGAAAATAGCAAAAACAATATTAGGCTCATTTTTCGAAAAAGTCACTTATCTAAAGAATGACCTGTTTTTGTTTTTCAGTTCATCAACATCTATTCGCAAGTTCATTCAAAATACAAATACCGCAAGTCACTATAATTATAAACAACGCCAATTAACGAGACCCCTTTCCCTCCCCGAAAATATTCACATCAGCGGAGTATGCAAACACTTACCGTGCCCACTGTATTTTTTTTTACACCATACGTAAAATGTTGGTCCTAGAGTCAGTATTATATGATGAAAAAAAATGCAACGGCATGGCGACGAAGTGCAGCACGACAGAATTCTGCGAGACGAAATGAAATTCCGAGGGAGAGAAAAGAGCTGCCGAGGGGTAGGAAATGAAAGAGCTCCGGTGAAGAGCTGGAGGGCGAGCATAACGACGCGAGAGCAGAGGAAATCATATCGAGAACGTATATCCATATATCTACCTCGGGTGACGACGTACGAAACACACCATGATTCTATTAGCGATACCATTAACGACACGGCTTTATTATGCTCGAAGCTCCGCGTTTATAGTTACAACGAGGATACATATAGACATGTACATTCATAGTTTATCCACAAATATACAACAACCCCGTACGGATGCGCATAAGCAGGGGAGACGCGGAATACATCGAGGCAAGGATCGAGGGTTGCGCGCCCGCTGACGTCAATTAGACGTTTGACGTACGTATACGTGTACCTAGTTATATTCTTTCAAAGCGTCACGTAAATCGCGGGTAATGATTTCGGAGAAACCGAAAGCTTGAGTCATTTTTGTGCGAATATATTTAAGGTGTTAGGCCACAGTTATGGGTATAAAATCATGTGCTAATTTAACAATTTTTTTTCGTATAAAAAAGTGATTCACTCATAAAATTAATTACACATCTATGTAGTATGAATATCAAGCTGGAAGAAAAAATATATTTTTTTTTTCGATGTACAAAATGGCCGACTACGCGAAACGTCTCGAAACAGCTTTTTTCCGATTGGCGTGACAAATAACTTCAACAATTTTTACTCGATTTACTTCAAATTCAAAAGTCATGTTCCTAATCGCATTTCGCAGAGAAGTACGTACGGAATTTCTGATTAATCGAACACTTTTCATTTTATGAGCAATTTATGAGCAGTTATAACGAAATTTTTCACTGAAAATTCATTTCTTTAGTTCAAATACCTACAACTTGTGAATAAAACAATATTTTTTTAATTCCGTACGTACTTCTCTAGGTATTCTAATGTAGATTGACGAGAATCTTTGTTTTTTGTTCTAGGTCAAAAATTGTGGATGCTAAATGTCACGCCGCGGAGCGCTAAAAAAAGATAACAAAAGAAAATATTAATAGTCGGCCATTTGTACATCGAAAAAAATGTCTAACAGCTTGATATTCTTACTAAAAAGATGTGTAATTAATTTTATGAGTGAATCACTTTTTCATACGAAAACAAATTGTTTAATTCGCACATAATTCTAGACCCGTTACTGTGGCATAACGCCTTAAGGGCGTTAGGCCACCACTATGACGGGCCGAAAAAGGTCGTTTTTTTGTCTACTGAATTATTTATTTGGCATTTGGAAAACGATATGTTATGAGGCATACCTTATTTCGGGCAAATTTTATGAAAAAAAAATCGACAGCGTTATTGGGGTAATGTCGTTATATCTTCCGAATTTAGTACTTTTGAATTTATTAGTATTGATAGAGGTTATCCTTTAGAGTATTTAATAGAGCATTTAATTTGATCCGAAATACTATTTAAATTTAATTAAATAAAAAATACTCTATAACATTGTATTTTACAGTATTATAAAAGAGTATTTAATAGTATTTAATAGAGCCGCCGTATGAAAAATGTGGTCCAACGGCCGAATGGATAAATCCACAATGGTTGGTCTGAGAAATAAAAATAAGAAAGTTTTATAATCCACGTAAATGTAATTGTCGTTGTCCGTAGCCGTTATTCGAAAAAAAATCACAGAATGGCGGGTGTTCAAAAAAGTGTAATTTTGGCGAAATTTTTACTTATATTCAGGAGCTTAAAATGCTAATTTCAAAAAATGACTACGTACAACGATAGCTACTGCAATAACGGAAATATTGTTTTTTTTTCATTCAAAATCTTCCGCCTTCGCCCAACGTACACGGAGAAAAATACGGCCTCAAATTCTAACACTGGTTGCCAGAATTTTAATATTCAGTGCTAGAAAAGCATAGTAGTTTACTGCCAGTTCCTAATTCTAAGACTTGTTATAGAAGTGTAAAAATGATTCTCACACCGTATAGTAAAAATCATGCGTGTATATTCCCTTTGAAACTATTCTCGCATAGGCGCGAGTCCTATATGCTGTATAGGACTTTTTGTAAAATACCAACCTTTATTGCACGCTATATTTTCATATGGATTTTACTATACGTATAGCATGCATCTTCGTGTATGTATAGATTTCACTATACGCATAGCATAAATCTTCGGCGTATAGCGAAAAATATTACGAAGTTATTAGTAAAATGTGACTATACCGTACTTTTTGTAGAATACTGCAAACTAATTGTTCCAATCACGTGGGCGAAATATTTTTTGAATACTACAAAAAATCACAATATGCTGAATAAAATGTATCATTTGTATCAATTCACGTGCCATATCGTAGGTTAAAATTAAAATTTCTTCATTATTACTATACCATAATAACAATTTTTATCTTCCATTCAATACTTTTTTATATCAAATGATATTTTTTTTAGAAGCATAGTATTAATTCTAAACTTCGAATCCCCTGTTTTCTCCGTGTAGCAAAAGGTCGAAACGGACAGTTCCTCATCGTTGCTCACTCCCACATTGGAGCAAAATTTGACAACGCATAAACTTTCTTCCAGTCATGAATCACTCCGTTTGTTCATTCGCTGGACCGTGAGCGAACGCCAAATACACGAGTTACGACTGTGTGTACGAGGGAGAGCCTTTCGTGAGCGTGGGTGGGTCTATCCGTGGAGCGGCAGAAAGACGAAGGGGCGGATGGAGACAGGCAGAGGGTGAGTTTTAAGGGACGAAGCTTACGAGGGGTTGCGATCCGTTGGTCTCGGGTGCGTCTTTCCTCCGGATGCTGGACGCCGAATGGACGTGTATGCCCCCTCGGGGATGATGGAGGGGAGCCAAGGGCAAATGGCGACTCCGCACATGTCTCGTCCCTTCGCGTCGGCCAAGGGATGCGTTGGGAGAGGACCCCGCGTCGGATATTAGCCAGACTCACGAGTGTTACACTCGTGTCACACACTCGGCAGACCAGAGGGGCTCTCCCCATATTCCCTTTCGGAACATATCCCAAAACCACCCCCTCCACCCTTAATCACGTGAGGGCCCTTTTTCTCCTCCCTTACCGTGAAAAACGACCCAGGACGCGCCCTTATGAGTCTCAGCCCGCTCAGGAGGAAAATAAACGTAGCTTGTGGGCATAAGGATATACCGGACACGTGGTACACGTATAGTAATGACGAGTGAGGACGAAGCTAAGAAAATACCCGAGCCACCCCTCGACTTTTTCGGAGCTCTCAAACTTCCTGAAACCAGTCGGCATTTTCCATGTCGATTATATATATATATATATGTATGTGTGTGTGTGTGTGTGTGTGTGTGTGTGTGTGTGTGTGTGTGTGTGTGTGTGTGTGTGTGTGTGTGTGTGTGTGTGTGTGTGTGTGTGTATATATATATGGGGCTCCTAGATTCTTGGCTCTCTCGCTCGATTAACTTCACCATGCAGTTCGTATATGTAGGATTTTTACTGCTCTTGGTATATAAAGCAGCTCCTCTTTTACTCGGCTGCCTCCGCTAACGATCGCCTATGAAGAGACGATGGCGGTATACTTCCAAGACCCGCGCGTACTTTTTCCAACCTTCGGCATTGAAATGGACCATCAAGAGAAAGAAAATTATTCATAAATGGAGTATCGATCGATTCGAAATGGCGGGAAACTCGGCTGGTGATGCTTTTCAGCCCTGATGATGCCGCAATTTGGGACGACGAGGGCAATTGTACGAAGGGTTGACACTTTGTCCAGAATGGAAGAGGGAGGATCTAAGTTCGATTTTTTTTAGGGTTGGTCGAATAAATGTTTCGCGTGTGAGATATATTAATGGGAATCGGTCGAAATAAGTTTCGAAGGAAAGATTGTTTTTTTAGTGTTCATATTTTTGGGGGGGGTTACGACCAGAAGGATCAAATCCAAAATGTGGAAAGCACACGAGGGATGTCGTTTCTTGGGTTTTGTACGAGTGCTTTGAAGAATTGGAATTGCGACTTCTTTTCAGACGATTTGGAAGGAAATTAATTTCTCGAGGCGTTTAAAGTTGCTCTTTTTTTTCACTGGAATGTAAAAACTCTATTTTTGTAGTGTTCTCTCGGAAATTTATGATATTACATGTTGCATCGGTAAACGCAAGGGGAATTCCTTTTTCCAATTGCTCTTATTTTTTGGCTGATAAAGACTACGAAAATCACCCAAACGTTTTTTTAGGATTCTCGTGGGAGGATCTAACAATATGGATAAACAAAAAACAGGATTGTGGGTGATGATGCATATAAAGAAATTAGAAAGTATAAAAGGATTTTCGTTGCATTTCAACAGGATCCAAAAACAGTATCCCGTGCAGAAATTGTCGTGGGAATCTAATTGGATCCCCATACTTGTCCACATTTCCTGATAAGGATCCAATGGGTCATCACGTTGGATACACCCTATGCTAAAACGTCACGCTCGTACATTGGATTTTAATCGGAATTTCCTATGGGAATCCAATGTACGAACCTAATGTGGATCCTAAAGGATTCCCACATTATCGAACAGAATCCAACACGATTCTTAAGTGAGACTTTGTCCTTGAAATTTTCAAAAAATCAATTTGAGCTCAACATGAGCAGCTAGAAGAAGAGGAGGGATGCCTCTATGGACCAGGCATTGCCGATTAGCGGTAATTATAAACACATTTGTGTAAACACATTACAAAACTTTAAACGCGTTTTTCTCGAAAACACGTTTTTAAAAATGACTGACATTCTCCTGACCGCTGTAATTAACGTATCGACCTGAAATTTGGAGAGCATACTCAGAAAATATGTCTTCACGGAATGACGGATCGTTTTTTCGATAGATACATTTTTGCATTTATTATTTATCTTTTTATGCGAAAAAAACGCGAAAATTCGATTTTTTTTTAAATTGCCGCCATTTCCCCAAATTTGTACCAAACGAAAAACCCATCCGTCATTCCATGACCAAAGGGTCACAGATTGATAATATGCTTTGAATTTGTGTTTCAGATCAATCAAGAGGGGGCAGTGATGTCAGCCGTTTACCTCCCGCGATTTGAGGACCTCTTTTGGCGGAGCTGCAACGGCCGCCATTTTGGTTTAAAAAAAAAAAAAATTTAACGTTCTGTATATCATGAATAAAAGCAAGAAAAAGACCGCACTTAAAAAGCCTTACTCGTTTCCTTTAAAAAAATAAAATGTAAACACCTGAAATATGGCACTCCAAGGACAAAGTCTCCGTTAATGGATCCCATCGCGTTCTGTACGTTGAATTTTCTAAACAAAATAAATAGACACAGGAAAAAGAAAGTGAATCATAAAAAAGTATAAATCTTGTCGTGAAAAAGTATCAATCGCTTAAAAGAGTATATCTTAAAAATCGATTTGAATCACATGACTGAAAATCCACTTTAATTATAATTTGTTATTTATTTTACTTTATTTTTATATAATATCACGACACACCTACACATGCCGAGTTTTTTCTTATGACTTTACACATATTTCCGATTGTTCGAATCGGAAATATGTGGTAAGAATTCTTAAACGGCGTACATCGAGGAAGAGTGCAGAATCCAACTGGATCCCAATGAGGACTCCCTATGTGCGGTGGCCGTAACAAATTCCTATAGAGGTGTGGGTGCATCTTGGGACTCCCCAACAAATTTTTGCACGCGATAACGAAAGGATAGGGTAAAGTGTTTTGACACCTCAACCTTATTTTGGCTCCTCAACAATTATTGACACTTCTCTCCTACCTACACAGTGGTCCTTAAAGCGCCAATAATTCGGCCCTTAAAGTGCCAATAATTGGGCCTTTAAGGTGCCAATAATTGGACCCTTAAAACGCCAATAATTGGGCCCTAAAAGTGTCAATAATTGGGCTCTTGAAGTGCCAATAATTGAGCTTTATGTGCCAATATTTGGGCACCTTACCCTATTTTTTGGGAGATCCAACAAATTCCGGTTGAGAATTTCGAATAAGAAATTTTCAAACGACCTCAATCGGAAAATAGCGCGAAATCCACTTAGATTCCAATGTGGACTCCCAACGTGCGGCGTCCCTATCAAATCCCTATATAGGCGAAATATTTTCTTCGAGAAAAAATCATTTCAGAAGGCCAGGGAATTATGAATTACGATGAAAAAGCATTTTGGTAAAACTCTTAATTAAGTGTTTTGTTTCGTTTTGAATTTAAGAAATAGTTTATCCATACAGTACACTTGGATTTACAGTGTACATTCTAAGCAAATAAAATTTTGTTTTCAATCGAATCGTTATTTATTCAATTTGAATATATTTAATATTTAAAAAGAATAGCTGAAACTAATTTCTATATAAATAGATTCTATTTCAATTAAATTTTTTCAGTGTATAGGGGTGCGGTAGAATGTAGGGACCCCCAAAAAATTTCTACGCGGCACGTTTCGCAATCTTAGAATCGCTGTGCGGCTCCACTGAAATGTCTCTCCGCGATCGACAAACTACAGAACCTAGGGACTTTACGTTCTTTTTTCATCGAACACGAAACAAAGCCGTGTAATATCTAAAACGGTATATATGGGCAAGGAATGAAATACTAAAAGCAAAGTTAATCCGGGACACGAAACCACCCCCGCTTGTAATACCAACCCTTCGAACGCGTTGCTGCTGTTGCCTTTCTCCAGTTTTCATATATCGCACATGTATTCTATGTATCGCGCTCCCGTCGAGCTCGATAAATCTCCGGTCACGGACTCGCGTTTATTTCATCGCGCGCACCGAAGCATTCCGCGGAGACTTTTGCTCGTAACGTGCAGACGAATATTCACCTCGAATATTCTACGCGACTTGAAACAATTTTTGAGAAAAAGCGAGGGAAGAGAGATATAAAGAGAGACGCACATTCTCGACATGTAGAACCAAAAATATCCTTCTGAAAGAAAGGAAAAACAAGAAACAGCAGGAAAGGATCCCAAAACTCGAAAATCACGAAACAAGGATCTCGACGGTTCAAAGTTAGGTAACTTTGGATCGACTTTTCGAAAACTGAACGTCTATCGAATTTGCTTTGCGTAAAATACTGCCAAAAAATGTTATGTTATATTTATATATTATTATTAAATATATTTGTATATTTTGATTATATCGAATATTTATATATTGCTATGATTATATATATATATATGTATATATATATATATATATATATACACACACACACACACACATATATATACTGCCAAAAAATGTTATATTATATTTATATATAATTATTAAATATGATATTTGTATATTTTTATTATACCGAATATTTATATATCCCTATCAATGTATGTATCATTATTATATATCTTTTATAATACATTGTTCATGATTATTTATAACATAAATACATAAAATAATAATATTAACCAAAAGACCAAGTTTTATTTCAAGCTCGTTTCTCTTCGTCTTCCCTTCGGAATCCATATTTCGCAAACCGAACCGGTACCACATGTACTTCCAGACAAATATCGTGATACCTCGAGCCGAATAGCCCGTGTATGAGTGATTGCGAACGGTGGAGCGTTATGGATCGTAGGGTGGATCCGCAGCTACGCTCATATATAGCTGCGCGCACTCTCATCGCTTGTACGGATTCGGATACATCTATGTATAGCTATATCAGTCAATGTGCAGCGTATACGTACTTCGTCTTTTTCTGCTCCTGCTGTACTCTCGCGAAGCGAAGCAGGTTTACGATCCAACCGACTATTATTCTCCGGTACGCTGCGAAGCATCCCCTCCCTGCCACCTCACCCCCGCGGGTTGCAATTCATACACGAGCATGCATATACATACGGACATAAATATATAGAGGAAGGGATATTTTGAACCCGTTGTATTTATGTATTTTTGGCTACGAGCGAGGCGTTGATTTTGAGACGAGAATTGTCGATTTTGGGAACAGGACAATTCTCAAAATCGAATAGCTTCAACATCACTTTATCGCGTAAGTATATATATGTATTTATGTACTTATGCGATATATATATATATATATATATATGTAGGGTGGACCATTTAATGCGACCACCCCAAATATCTTCGTTGCGTTTAGAGTGACGAAAAAATGTGAGGAGGTAATTTGGTTGATTTCGAAGGGCCGATACAGTGATGAGAAATGCATTTTTGTCAAGGTCATAGTTTATAGGTGTTTTACACCTGATATCATGACCTTGAGATTATATCATAGGTCGTTGGATTCGTCTAAATATCAGCTACAACGTCTTAATTGAAAAAAAAAACATGTCCCATTTGAAAAACGATTGATGACCTTGAGAACGCAAAAACTATGACCTTGACAAAAATGAATTTTTCACCACTGTATCAGCCCTTCGAAATCAATCAAATTACCTCCGAAGCACCCCTATAAAACTTTTTTTAGTGGAATCAAATTCCATTCATACACTTTTAAATGCATCGGTGATAACTTTCTCAATGACGAGACACAGAAAAAAAAGTTTTCTAGGAATGTTTAGTATACGGAATATAATTATCTTTATTTTAGTGTATTCCAAGAGTACTGTACAAAAAAATAGTGTATTTTTGTGATGAGTAGTATTATCCCGAAAAAAATTGAGCACTGTGAAAAAAAATCGAAATTCCACTTTAAGTTGAGCAGAATGAAGATAATCACATTCTGAATACAAAGCACCCCCTGAAAAAATTAATTCAAAGGAATTCAAATCCATTCATGCACTTCAAAATGTATCTTTGACATCTTTTTATGACAAAATCGACAAAAACCGTTTTTCAGGAATGTTTCGTATTCGGAATTTAATTATCTTCCTTCTACCGTACTCAAAATGTACTGTACTAAAAAAGTATAGCGTATTTTTGTAATCGATAGTACTCGCCAGGAAAAAAAATTAAAATTCTTCCTTCAGTTCTGCCGGATGAAGGTACATTCCGAATACGAAGCGCTCCTATAATTTCGAATTCCGAATAATTACATTTCGAATACGATGCACTCCTAAAAAATCTTTTTCCAATGGACCTGAATTCTATTCACCTAGTTCAAAATGCATCGTTGATAGATTTCTTCTCGATGGCGATACACAAAAAATTATCTTCATTTTACTGTAGGGTCAGAGTGGGATCAGTGGCTAATTTTTTTAGGGGTATAGCTGCCTAACCGCTCGCACAATCTCAATGAAACCTTGACTAAACGTGAGGTGTGTTCAATGGCTCCATTTTGTTAAAAAACACTGAACGACCTAACCCAATAGATATTGAGATAATAACCATTTTGTTAAAAAATCAGATTTGATCTACTGTGTACTTGGGGGTGTACACAACGAAACATGCCTAATTTCACAGTCAAACAAAATTTCAAAATCAAGCAAAATTTGAAAAAAATTACCCCGATCCACTGTACATTTGTAGGTAATGGAGTGCTTTTCTCTATACAATGGGGAGTATTGTACAATAAACCATTTAAAAATTAATTGAAATAAAGACAGCATATTATGAGATCAATCACAATCATTTATTGAATATTAATGAACAATGAGTACCTACCTAATGAGGTAGTACCAGTACCTATCTAAATCACAACGCGAAAATATTCATATTATGACTTACCTCCGTCCCAGGTAGGAATTGACGATGAAAAAAGGGCTCGCCAAGCTCTGAAACAAGGCTCACATTTTTTAATTCAGGCTGAGCACCAGCCTGATTTCAGGCCTAGCTGAACCTCTGAATGATAACGCGGTTTCAGGCTCTTGCACACAGGCTTGACCAAAGGCTGGTAGAAAAGCCTGTACTAAGCCTGAAACGACGAAACAACAAGGCTCAAAACGAGCCTTAATGAAGCCTTCACGAGCATTTATGACCAGGTTTTTCCCAAACTCTTCCCGAGGCTATATGAGGCCTGTTTTTAGTTTTCTATATTCTACATTCGGGTAAATTTAATAAATTTGTAAAGAATTTATTTGATTTATTATATATATTTATTATTTGTTATATTATTTGTTACAAAATATATATAAAAAACATTTTTTTAAACAATACTTTATTTTATTGCGTACTTTTATTTTCGTATATACTTTTTTGTGTACCTCATAAATATCGATAAGAGCATATGTTTAAATGTTCTGAGCTGCCTCCTTCGCTTTCGTTTTTCGTGCCTTCGCACCCGACAAAATTATTGCTAATTTTTTTTTTCATAAAAGTACAGAAAAAATATTATTTTAAACTTATTTGATTTTATCACAACCTGAAACAAGCCTGCATCTAGCCTTGATTTTTCAGCCTCAAAATTCACCGGCTGAATAAAGCTTGAAATAACCCTGAGTTTAGGCTAAGCAGCCAGTCTTGGTTCCAGGCTGCTCCAAAAGATGCAATGAAACCTGGGCCAGGTCTGTCTCACTCAGGCTCGATGAAACAAGGCTCGCACAAGCTTGTTTCCATCGTCAGCCTTTTGATTTCCTACCTGGGGTGTAGAGAGTGTAGAGGGTGTATGTGGTGTAGGGGAGTATTGTACAATAAACCATTTAAAAATTAATTGAAATAAAGACAGCATATTATGAGATCAATCACAACCATTTATGGTCCTCATATTAATGAACAATGAGTACCTACCTAATGAGGTAGTACCAGTACCTATCTAAATCACAACGCGAAAATATTCATATTATGACTTACCTCCGTGTACCTCGACAAAGTGAACCACTGTGTACTCAACCTCTCTTTTTTCTAAAGGTGGTACTGATAAGTTTCTATTTTTGTTAGGTTAACAAACACAATGCTCAAATATCGCAATATAGCTGTATATTGGGGAGAACAATGACTTCGAAAATAACTGCGATAGGTAAAGAAGCAAAAAACATACAAACTCAGCTGGTTTTTTAACTTTTGACACCAAAAATAATATAAAATCACCCCGCACAACCGAATTGCGCGGGCGCGACTCACAGACAGCTTCAAACCTATTGGCATCCGAGGGCGGTTCTAATGTGAAAAAGACGCACATATATACATGTAAAATTTTGAGAAACATTAAGGCCTTAGGCCACTTTAGAGGCCGAACAAACAGGTTTTTTGGGGATTTTTTTTCAGAAAAACTACAAAATAAATCGAGATTACAAAAAGGGTGTTTATCGTACACATCAGTGACTGTATACAATAATTTTTTTGAAGCGATTGATTTCAATATGGCGGCTGTGCAGCGTTTTTGCGACGACGTCTCCGTTTTTCCAGGGTCCACGACCGGACAAACAGCTCGTGTAATTTTTTAATTATAATGAGCCAATGATTTTTTTTCGATTATATGTAATAACTGCTATAGAAGTACGTAGGATTTTTTCAATATATTGATTTTTGGCCAAATGGCGCACTTCTAAAGTGGAAAGGGAAAAATTTGCCTAAAAAATCGTCAGATAAATGTTAATAACAAATTAACTATGCAATAAAAAAAATCCTACGTACTTCCATAGACAATGTATTTTTCAAGATATGTTCAACATTTCAAGTGAATCTGTTGAAAATTGTCTGAGTTATGTTTCCGGCCAACTTAAATAATGCAGTTTTGAGATAAACGCGTTTGAAATTTTGAGTAGTCTCGCTGCGGACCAGGCAGCCTTGTACTAAAATTCGAAAACCGAGTACTTAGAGATTTTCCCCGGCCATAATCTTTTGGGACATTATTTTTAAGGTCCCAGGGGACCATTTTTAAAAAATGGTTTTTTTTCGAAAATTCTACAGTGCCACTTTTGCCACTATTCCCACTGTAACCCTACTCAAACGCGAATTTTTAGTTTTTTTTCCGGAATGTTCCATTTTTTCTGGATAATACTACTCAACCAAAAAATCGGTATATTTTTTCCGAGAGGACTTGAAAAACCATTAAGGCGTTACCCCCACTTGAAGCGCAAAAAAAGGCCTTTTTCATGAATTTTTTTAAAGAAAACTACAAAACTTTTTTAATCGATCAATATACCATCTTAAAGAACACATCTTGAAGAACTTTCAGTAATTTTTTTATTGAAAAATATTACATTGTTTAGTGGCAAATGGCCGTCAATGAAATAATGTTTTTATATACACGGTTTGCGGTGACCAACATTGCGGCGAAGTGGATCATCTGAAAAAAAAAATGCGGATGGATTTAGTCAAATATAAGGATAAACTAGTCTTTAATCGAAGGATTTTAAAAAATATTCATTTTTCACAAAATGGCGGACAGTCAAAGTTAATGGTTCGATTTTAACGACAAAAACGGCCGTTTTTTGGCTATAAAACGGCCATTTTTTTCGAAAAAAAAAATCGAACGATTAAAGACTACATTTTTATGTATTAAATAAGCCTGCAAAATTTCAAGAAGATCGGTTCATTAGTGTTCGAGTAATCTTGGTCACCGACTTCAGAAATGCCATTTTGAGAAAAACGCGTTTAAAGTTTCAATTTCAGTTTACACGAAGAAAATATTTTTTTTGTAACCTTACATAGTCATCTATTCCGGGCCCATACAGAAGTATGGGCCCGGATACTTATACTTCAAAAAAATGCAATAAAAAAAAATCGATTTTTTCAAAATCGCAAGTGGGGGTAACCCCTTAAATAACATTTTTTTTCCAAGTCACGAAATCACCTCACAAGTTCTTTAAAAACATTTTTTTGAAACATCTCCACCTCGTAATTGTCACCCTGTATATATATATACACATAACGCGAGCAAGAAATATCCGCTTCGCGTCCATATTCCTGCCAAGACTGCATATCAAGGTGATGCCAAAGATACCAGGTGCGAGAGAGACAGCAATTTCAGAGCTGGTAGCAGAGCAAGAGGGAATAAGACAAAGCAAGAGTTTCACATCGCTTTAAGGGACGGTGAGCCTCGGACGAGTTATTCCCGGTGCCTTCGCAGCGGCCATCGCGCTCTAGAGTCTTGCGCAAACCCCGCAATCTCCGTGCTTTTATTTCTCATCTGGAAACAAAGAAGCTTTCTCGGTGCTCGCTGCCGGGGCGTCCCTTTGGTCGTTTCTGTTCGCAAAAATAATTTCCTCCCAATCATTTCCTCCCGAGTTGTGCACTCCGAATAATGGGCTACGGTAATGATATATCGCGGTACCGCAAAATATCCTGGTAAATACGTGCAATGGAGTTGAGGTTTTCTTTCGGTTTGCTTTTTGACGCAACTTCGAACTTCAATTAGCGTGAATGATGCAGAAACGTGGCGTTACAACCCTGCTTTGTCTTACAGTGGGTAAAAAAAGTATTTGTACACGTCGTTTTTTTTTTCAAATTATTCTAAATATACATGGAGTATGTTTTAAAAAATCTTAGGAAAATACGAAAAAAAAATTGAGCCAAATCAACAACAGTATCGTGGGAGATGTACAAATATTTTTTTACCAACTGGGTCTTGATAACATTGTGAAATGTTAGTGCCTGGTTGTATATTTGTTTTTTTTTTTAAAGCTAAAAGTGAAACGGTAAGGTTGAAATATGATGCAGAGACCATGTGTAGCATTTTGGGAAATTTTGTCTGTCGGTTAGAGCAAATTTGGCGTGGAAACGACTGGAGATTTTTTCACGAACCCTTGGCTCGTGAAAACGCCATCCAATCCTTTCAGAACCCTCGTGCACTTCGTTTCGTCTAGCTTTGTCTAGTAGAATCTGAGAAAACACGGTTTTCGTTTATAAAGATCTTTCTATGTAGTTCTGATAAGACTCCATTCTAATACCACCTATATAATCAAAAGCAAAAAGCAAAAACGAAACCTAAAAGCCGTCCAACTCAAGCAAACCCACACAAACCCTTTCAAAATTCCCATGCACTTCTATAAGAATAAAAAGTAAATATCAAGAAGACAACCTAAAAGGAACAGGCCGTGAAACCCAACCAAACCTTTTGAGAACTCTCGTGCACTTCATTTCGTCTTGATCTGTCAAGCAGAATTTGAGAAAACACTGTTATCGTTTAATGAGCCATACCAGTGTCACACTTTCAGAAAATCGATTTTTTTGTTGCCTTTTTCGACAGTTTATACTTTCAAGAATATCATTATCATTTATATCATTTATATCAATATCATTTTATCTTGCAAAAATCGATAGTTATATCTTTAAACGCTTTTTTCTCGAAATGAGATTTTTCAATTTTGCTGACGATGTAACTCAAAGAGCAATAATCCGAATGACTTGAAATTTGAACTCAGTACTCTTGAATATATTTACTCTACAATGACGTAGGATATTTTTTTGATTGGATGGAAATTGACGATTTGACATTGAAAAAAAAAACGACCATTTTATAGGCAAGAAAACTGACGTTTTTTGCATAGCTACGCCATTTAGTTGGATTTTCATATTTGTCGAAAACCTTCCAGTTTAACGACATTTTTTCCCTTTTTCGGTTTCAGCTAATCAATCGGCCGGAATCATGTCAGCAGTGGAGGATCGCTTTTTTTGGCGCCTTCGAAGGCAGCGCATAAGTCGCTTGGATCTCAATCTTTGTCTATGAAAATTTTTTGTAATATAGGTCGAATATAACCAAAGATATTCTTAATTTTCCGAAACATTTAATTGAGTACTTTTCTTCTAATAAATTCCTGAAAATCGCCCAAATTTTCAGCGTTCACACTTGTATAGCCCCTTAAACGGATCTTCCTTACAGTGCCTGATAAGACTCCATTCTAATACCACATATTGTATCAAAAGCAAAAAAGAACCATAAAAGAAAAAAGCCGTCCGACCCAAGCAACCCCAACCAAACCCTGTCAGAATTCCCATGCACTTCGTGTCGTCTTGATCTGTCAAGTGGATCAAACGCAAATAGCAAAAAGATAACCTAAAGGAAGAAGCCGTGAAACCCAGACAAACCCTTTCAGAATTCCCGTGCACTTCGTTTCGTCTAGAACTGTCAAGAAAAATCTGAGAAATAGGGATTTTCGTTTAAAAGGATCTTTTTATGTAGGTATATGGTGCCTGATAAGACTCCATTCTAATACCACCTATCGGATCAAAAGCAAATACCAAAAAGACAACCTAAAAGGAAGAAGCCGTAAAACCCAAACAAATCGTTTTAGAATTCCCGTGCACTTCGTTTCGTCTTGATCTGTCAAGCAGAATCTGAGAAAACACGGTTTTCGTTTGAAAGGATCTTTCTATATAATCCCTGATAAGACTCCATTCGAATGCCACCTATCGAATCAAAAGCAAACTGCTCCAGCGATTGGATGAGTCTCTCGAAAATATTGTCCCGAGTGCCCGCGAGGGCTTGACGAACAGGGGAAAAGCGAGGCAAGTTTGAAGAATACGCGACAATAAATCTGTAGAACTGTGGAAGGAGGATTTGAAAGTCGGTATGTAATGGCCCTTATCAAACGACATTTCGCACAGCGGAGACTAGCTCTCGGCTTTTCTGTCGACGTTGCTCTTCAGGTTGGACTTTGCGATAAGGAAGAACGAGATTCGAGATCCCGTGGTAGGACCTTTATATCTATGTTGAAATGACATTCCAAGGCAATTCAACTTTGACAGGCGTCCTCACAGTGTAATCCATAGTTCTCATACTCCACATCACACCGATCCGAATGTCTTCGGAATGACCGTTGAACTACCCAACGATTCTCCAAAAATCTGGGCCGTCCACAAAACAGCCAGCTGTCCTGCTTGCCAACTTTATACAGGGTGGCTCGAAAAGTGACGTCTAAAAGGAAAATCTACATACCTCGATACCTGTCCGAATAACTTGTTCTACGATCTTTTTTCTTTTTCGAGAAAAAAAAGCATGTTTTCTCCTTTGTGTATGTACTTTCTCACCACTTTGTTTTACTTGTGTTTTCGTTATAAAGTGCACTGTTAAGCAATAAATAAATGATGAACTGAACAATAACGTAAATACCTTGGATTCTGATGAAAAAGTAAAAAAAATAGGTTTGAGAGGATCAATTACTAAAGTTCAGATAAAAGAGAAATACTTATAGTAGTCTAAATGACTCCCAATTGCTTTTCACGGATTAGACCTAGCTCGAGGCCGGAAAAAGTGAAATTTTCGTGATTTTTTTTCGGAAAACCGTTTGCAGGGTTTCATTTTTTCTTATTTCGTTAAAGAGTATTGTTTTAAGTATCTTTTTAAATTGTTGTCTTGAAAAGTATTTATAAATGTGGTAGACACAATGGTTTGTGCAGACCACTTTAAACGTCCTTCGCAGTGACCACTGCTGCCGAATCATTCGGAATTAAAAAATCAAACGCGTTTAGTTTTTGCATGAAATTATCTATTGGTTTCGGTAATTTTCGGTGAACAAAAACGCTCTATTTTCGGTAATAAAAAAAAACTATGGATCGAAAAAAAAAATCTTTTATTCAAGCCCTGCTTTTTTTTATGTAATAGAAGTCTGTAAAGTTTGAAGGTGATCAGTGGAGTGATGTTTGAGATATCGTGGTCATCGATTTAAAAAAAGTGATTTTGGAGAAAACGCGTTTAAAGTTCACCGGTTTGCGGAACCTCCCTTCAAACGCCCATAACCCCTCAATTTTGACCGGATCGACTTGAAATTGTCAGAGAATATTTTTTAAATAATGCATTTATAGAATCCTAAAACTAAACTAAAAATTTAAATTTAAATTAATTTAATTAAATTAATTTTATTT
Source organism: Ophion slaviceki (assembly GCA_944452715.1). Classification (NCBI taxonomy): domain Eukaryota; kingdom Metazoa; phylum Arthropoda; class Insecta; order Hymenoptera; family Ichneumonidae; genus Ophion; species Ophion slaviceki. Next base: position 9,434,052 of record OX101788.1, on the reverse strand, counting down.
TATTTAATTTTATTTTATTTAAATTAATTTAATTAAATTTAAATTTAAATTAATTAAAACAAAAAATTTATATTTTCAACAATTTCAACTAGGCTTGAGCCCTTACAATTTTCCAAGAGAAAAATACATACTCAAAAGAAAAAAATATATAAAAATCTATGCTACACGAAAACTCCAATAAAATGTTTTTTTCTCGAAAACTAAAAAAAAACGTAGAACATACATGGTGATTCGGATAGGTATTGATATGAGACATTAAGATGTTCCTGTTGTACGTCACTGTTCGGGCCTGTATAGATATAACGGGTTCAAAGTGTCCGTTGCCCGCATTTATTTACAAGTGCGTATAGGTTATATATAGTGCAGTGCACTTAACCGTATAAACGATTATCGGCTCGCGAGATCTTTCCCTCGTGGTGGTGCGAGAAAGGACCCGTATATACCCAACTCGTCTCGCTTTTATTGCACTCAATGACGACGCCGCACATCTCTTCACCTCATATCCGAGCTTCTTCGTCCTTAAGTTCGTTCCGCGTTCCACACATGTACGTCGTGCGGCCAGGATTGTCGTATACCCACAGGGACTCGTTTCCGTCCCGTCATCCGCGCGCGGGATCGCTCATCTGGTATCGTATAGTTCTTATGTCCACGGAGTGAGCACACTCGCACTTGGACCGATTGCTCGGTAACGAAAGGGCGCATGGAGGAGACGATTTCCGTAATCGCACCAGTTCTCTCTTTTTTTATTGCTAATTTATTATTATTATTATTATTGCTCCATTTTGGTAAAGCCCATTTAAAATGTCTTTACGAATGCCTGCACCTAATCTGGGAGGGTGAACTTATTCCTACGAAGGGCAAAGACATAAGTCGATCTCCTGGGTTAATTAAGGGCTGGGAAACGGAGAGATTGGGAGTTCTTGACCACCGAAGATTTCCCATTGAATAAGAACCTGCCAAAAGCATTTGATCGGGGAACAGAAAATAGTCCATTTTCAGGTCTGAAGTCTCATCGACTAGGACCAATTTAGAAGGTCTGCTGCAATCGATTTCCCAACACCCTTGTCAGAAACATCCCCTGATGACAAATTTCCCAGTCAGAACTCGATCACAGCAAAACTTTTCGGAAGATTGAGGCCTTTTAGGCTACAGTAACGGGTATGAAATCGTGCGAATTTAACACTTTTTTTCGTATGAAAAAGTGATTCACACATAAAATTAAACACACATCTATTTAGTATGAATATCAAGCTGTTAAAATTTTTTTTCCATGTGCAAAATGGCCGACTACTAATATTTTCTTTTGTTATCTTTTTGGTAAAAATTCGGAAGTGGGGCTCCTGCCAGAATGGGGCTAATTTTTATATAAATGGTTTAATATGGTTAAGAAACATCATCCTTATCATTATTGTAACGGCGCATGATGTTTCCACCACAATAATGTTATGAATATTTATACTCCACGTAACCCCACAATTCCACGCACCCATCCGAGGTGCCCGCCGCCCACCCCAGTGTTCTACGAACCCCACAATTCCACGCACTCATCCGAGGTAACCCCCGCCCACCCCAGTGTATGATTTTATGATCATAGCCCAAATGTAGCCCAAATGTAGCCCAAAATTAGTCCATCCAACCAGGGATCCACGTCCAAATTTTTAAATAATTTTTTTGAAGAAAAAAAATGTCGTGCGCCGTCATAATATTACTTCGTATCATCTGCTATGCTCATTAAAAGAAATAAGAAAAAAATCAGCCTGATTCTAGCAGGAGCCCCACTTCCGAATATTTACCATCTTTTTTTTTTAGGCGCTCCGCGGCGTGACATTTAGCATCCACAATTTTTTACATAGAACAAAAAATTAAAATTCTCGTCAATCTATATTAGAATAGGTATTTGAACTCAAGAAATGAATTTTCAGTGAAAAATTTCGTTATAACTGCTCATAAGCTGCTCATAAAATGAAAAGTTTTCAATTAATCAGAAATTCCGTACGTAGAATCTGCGAAATTCAATTAGGAACATAACTTTTAAATTTGAAGTAAATCGAGTGAAAATTGTTGAAGTTATTTGTCACGCCAATTGGAAAAAAGCGGTTTCGAGAAGTTTCGAATAGTCGGCCATTTTGTACATGGAAAAAAAAGATATATTTTCTAACAGCTTGATATTCATACTAAATAGATGTGTAATAAATTTTTTGAGTGAATCACTTTTTCATACGAAAAAAAATTGTTAAATTCGCACATGATTTTATAACCGTTACTGTGGCCATCTCCTGGGCGAAATGAGGGCTGGAAAAAGATGGGAATGGAATATTCTTGACCAGCAAACGATTTTGCATCAAATAAGACCCTGCCCGATATGTTTGAACGAGGAATTATCCATTTTAAGGTGTAAAGTCTCATCGACTTCCCAACATCCTAGTCGATGCAAAATCATCCCCTAATTACGAATTTCCCAGTCAGAACTCGACCAGAACAAAACTTTTAGGGCGGTTGAGGTTTCAACACAAAATAGTTCAGAGTAGTTCTCACTCGTCTGAATTCAGATTCAGTTCTCATTACATTTATCCGTAGTCTTTTATTCTGATTTATTCCACAACTTAGCTTACATTACAACCATTTTGTTAGCAACTCAATTCGTTCGTACCATCATCGATTACTTTGTATTTTGCCGTCATCATACTTATTGATTCTGTATTCCATACTGTTACTTTCTGTTTCCTTTCTCAATATTTTGTTCCTACTGCCTCGAGGTATAACCAAGGCATACTAAAGCCAATCGAATTTAACTTCTCACTTCTCACCATCAACGATTAACCGCAAAGTGTCTCTTCACGACGGTGGTCGCGGCAACTTTCCCGCCGGAGGATAAATCTTCGAATTGGATACGGAGTGTATCAATAGTGCCGAGGCGAGCATCCGAGATGTCTTCTTTCCTTCATATCATTTTTTTCCTTTTTCTTAATGCATTTTCGATCGATTCGCGTCAGGATTTTTCGAGCGTTTCTTTGCCTTTCTTCTCCACGAGTGGATCGGATTTTCGAGGTGTTTTTATGATGCTGTCCGGGAGTTTCTTTGGGAGCAAGGGAATCTCTTTTCGCGTTAAAAAATGTGAACAAAGTGCTGGGACGATCGAAGAAGGTGGGATGGAAGAGGACACGGCGCAGGTTTGACACTATCGTTTTCTCCTGTCTCCAAGCTCGTGCTCGATCTGAGCGAAAAAAAGCCATCAAAGAGTAGTGGCATTCTCGGTGATTCTCTTCGCCGCGAGTGATTTGTGCTCTTGCTCTCCACGTAGAGAGGAGAAACGTGTACCAGGCTCGACCAGAGATATGCCGAAGGACTCTGAATGTGTTTTCGACACAACGCGATGGCGGATAAAAAAGGGAAAAAGAGCCAGAGAGAGAGAGAGAGAGAGAGAGAGAGAGAGAGAGAGAGAGAGAGAGAGAGAGAGAGAGAGAGAGAGAGAGAGAGAGAGAGAAGATGCACGAGTAAAAATTCGATTCGGGTTGGCAGGATTTTTTTCTCCTTTCGCAACGTCTTTGAGTTCTCCTCCCTTTTCAACTCGCCACACATCCACAACGTGTGGGAGTGGCGAGAATTATACCCTCGCACATGGATCCCCCGCTCGTTTTCCACGACGCGCAGAACTCCTTTTAGTTTCGGTCTCGAAATTTGAGAAGTTTCTTCCTTTCTCTACACCAAATCCCCCCCCCCCTATTCCACCTACCCCTTAATACAAATACCACAAGATGGCCGCACGTTGTGCGCAGAGAGGAAACTCCTCTCCCGAGAAATCCGATTCTATCCTCTAAACAAAAAGGAGAAGAAAAAAACAAATAAAAAAGCGATAAAAATAAAGGACGAGAAAACTGCCGGTAAAAATCTCCACTACTCCTCAATGGGAGTGACACGTCAGATTGGTGGCTCTGGTGAGCGGCAAAACTGTTGGAGAATTAAGTCTGAGCGAGAAAAAAAAATGTGCAACGATTTTATACGGACTGTAATAATATGAAAGTGAGAATATGATTGTATAAAAAGTAAACGACTGGTATGTGAACGCTGCGCGAGTTAGTCGTAATTCCGCTGGGTTCTCGCCTGTTGCTCGGCTAAAATTCAGCAATGCCCGTGTGGAGGGCTCGCGATACGTGAAAACCCCCCGGGAGAGCTGCCACGGAACGAAACTGCGCGGTGGCCCGAGAGGGCGAAGAGGACATTTTCCTCGCAGTAAATCGATAACTGCCAACGAGACTGTACCATGGGCAGGTATATAGATGCGGAAGGTGTATAGTACGAGTACAGGGACATTTTATATGCACCCGTCCACGCACACAATTATATATATATGCACATACAGTGGCTGCCATTTAAAACTGAACGGTGGCATTCCTCAGGAACTTTACCCCCAAAGGAAAATTTCCAACCCAATTGATTACCGGATTTGGGGACGAAAAAAATACGATAATCGTAATGAGGAGTTGGCCAGTGAAGTCATCAAAGCGAAATAATGATCACCCTGGTTTGAGAGGTTAGGCTACTGTGACGACCCACAAAAGAGGATTATTTTTAAAAAATCATTTCCAAGGAATAAGTACGATGATTGAAACACCGTTTAGAGGTTTATTCGTATGTGCATTATGGGGTTATGCCAGTGTGAACGCTGAAAATTTGGGTGATTTTCGGGAATTTTTTGGAAGAAAAGTACTCAATTAAATGTTTCGGAAAATTAAGAATATATTTGGCTATATTTGACCTATATTACATAATTTTTTCATAGAAAAATATTGAGATCCGAGCGACTTATGCGCAGCCTTCGGAGGCGCCAAAAAAAAGTACCTCCACTGCTGACATGATTCCGGCCGATTTAGTAGCTGAAACCGAAAAAGGAAAAAATGTCGTTAAACTGGGAGGTATTTCCGGACAATGACGTAGGATTTTCGAAAAATATCAAAATCTAACAAAATGGCGTAGTTGTGAAAAAAGTCTGTTTTCTTGCCTATAAAATGGTCGTTTTTTTCAATGGCAAATCGTCAATTTTCATCCAATCAAAAATATCCTACGTCATTGTAGAGTAAATATATTCAAGAGTACTCAGTTCAAATTTCAAGTCCATCGGATAATTTCTCTTTGAGTTACAATGTCAGCAAATATGAAAAATCTCATTTCGAGAAAAACGCGTTTGAAGATTTAACTATCGATTTTTGCAAGATAAAATAATATGCGATACGGCCTTGAAATTTTCACAGGATATTCTTGAAAGTATAAACTGTCGAAAAAGGCAAAAAATCGATTTTTTGAAAGTGTCACACTGGCATAGCCCCTTAATAAGGTTGTGTATTAAATTTCATTTAAAAAATATTGACAATTAAAGAAGATATAAACAATCTCGTGAAGGACCTTTGAACATGAGAGGCTCAACGGTGTGCTTGATTTTGACCATCCGGTTAATCTGACACCAAAAAACGAGATCTTTCTTAAGATAGATAATATTTTTTTTTAATCTTACTTACCTACTTTACGTACTTTTTTATTAGCGTATTTTAATTTTTTTTAATTGTTACTTTTTTCGATTTATCGAGAAAAAGCCACATCATTATTGTTAACAACTAATGAAAACAAATACTAAGAAGAAACATGTCTGGGAAGACTGAACTACTATTACACTGAATAAGTGTACCGAATTTCAAGTTAATCGGTTCATTAGATGTCGAGAAATCGTGTACACCATTTTGAAAAATACAGTTTTGATAAAGACGCGTTTAAAGTTTTACTATCAGTTTTATCAGAAGTTGGCCTTCAATCTGATATTCCTGCACCATATGTTCGACCTTCCTTTTAAATTTAAGTTACCTCAAACAACGAAGGAGCATTCGCGATTTCCACAGTAGCCTAACCCCTTAGAGGATACTCGATACTGAATTTATTTGAAATGAGGATGTTGATGAAATCATTCAAAAAGATTTTTTATTTATTTTGGTTTTATTATTTCAAAGGGATTTTAATTTATTCAAATTCTGGATGTCGATTTAATTATTCAAAAAGGAGTTAAATTTATTTTCATTTAGGATTTCAAATAACGTTGGAAGTGCTGAAATGAAAAAATCAAAGCTGTAAAATGCAAAGAATTAATTTGAATTCGGGATTTCAATTATTTGGATACAATTTCAATTTATTTAAGGCCGAAAAATACTATAATCATAATGTAAAGTTGGCCAGTGAGGTCATCAAGGCAAAATGAAGATCACTCTGATTAGAAAAACACTTCGTCCTTTTTATGCCCAACCAACCCCAACCCAAATGTCATCAGCTCAGAGACAAGACCAACGAGAAACAAAAATTGTCTTTAAACATTACTGCACCTATGAGACCTCACTCACAACCTTAGGGCAGTTTCCAAAGCTCTTACTTTTATGTTTTCTTACTATTTTTTATTTCCCGAGTTCCAACATACACCCTCACGAGTATATTTACTTTTACTTATTTTTCAAAATTCACATACTCACCTACATCCCACGTGCAAGACCTGAAGAATAAAATGCATCCAGAAATAAATTGATTTCAATTGACGCGATTTGTCCACGAACAAAAAATCCTCATACCGTTTTTCTTCTCGGGTTCTCTTTTATTTTACGTCCCCACGTGGAGGATCCGCAACGCATCGTTACAACTTTCGAGTGAACCGAAGGGCGGGCACATGGGCGCACGGGGTATCGTATAATTTGCCAGAGTGGCGAGAAGATAATTGATTGAAAGGGAAAAAAGAAAAGAGGAAAATGAGAGGTGTGCGCTAGCAAGGGCAGTGGTTTCATTCGTGATGGCTCCTGCCTGCGCTCTCGGAGAGTTGCGTTCTGCTTTGAGACAGGGTTGTCCTAACAGCGGTGGACGCAGACACGGAGCTTGTGCGCTTTGCTCGGGTAAAAAAGGGTAAAGTGGCCGGTCGTAAATACACGTGCAAATATATTGCAGCCGTAACGCTCCTCTGTGCTGTTAAATTGTTCAGTGTATTTCTACGAGGATTTTTATATATATATATATATATATATATATATATATATATATATATATATATATATATATATATACACACGCACACATAGGGTGTCCTACTATGAATGGATAATCCTGCAATTGCCGAGAGGTCAGATCATGTCCTACTATATGCTGGAATTTCAGTTTAGTAAAAGTCCCACGATTTTCGAGATTTTGAGCTCTATGTCATTTTTTGAAAAAAATCATCTTCTTTTGGTTTTTCGCATTCCATTTCTACAAACGATATATATCGACAATAACTAAGCAACTTTTTGAAGGGGTATACCAGTGTGAACGCTGAAAATTTGGGTGATTTTCGGGAATTTTTTGGAAGAAAAGTACTCAATTGAATGTTTCGGAAAATTAAGAATATATTTGGCTATATTTGACCTATATTAAATAATGTTTTCATAGAAAAATATTAAGATCCAAGCGACTTATGCGCTGCCTTCGGAGGCGCCAAAAAAAAGTTCCTCCACTGCTGACATGATTCCGGCCGATTGAGTAGTTTAAACCGAAAAAGGAAAAAATGTCGTGAAACTGGAAGGTATTCCGTGTATAATGACGTAGGATTTTCGAAAAATATAAAAATCTAACAAAATGGCGTAGTTATGGAAAAAAGTCTGTTTTCTTGCCTATGAAATGGTCGTTTTTTTCAATGCCAAATCGTCAATTTTCATCCAATCAAAAATATCCTACGTCATTGCAGAGTAAATATATTCCAGAGTACTCAGTTCAAATTTCAAGTCAATCGGATAATTGCTCTTTGAGTTACAATGTCAGCAAATTTGAAAAATCTCATTTCGAGAAAAACGCGTTTAAAGATTTATCTATCGATTTTTGCACGATAAAATAATATTGATATAAATGATATAAATGACAATGATATTCTTGAAAGTATAAACTGTCGAAAAAGGCAAAAAAATAGTTTTTTTGAAAGTGTCACACTGGTATAGCCCCTTAAAGTAATTGGCACGATATGCGTAGGACATTATTTTTACACCGCAGGCTATCAAAGTCAGATGTTCGAATTGGTTTGTATGAAAATTCTGCATAATATCTTTTTTCATCAAGTTCCCTTAACATTTAAAGTTAAAAAGAAGACTTTTCTCGATAAAACAAATAACCAAGAGTATTTAGAAAAAAAACGGAAAACGGAGAAGTATTTAGAAAAAATGTGAAAAACCAAAAGCAGATGATTTTTATCTCGGAAACCGTGGGACTTTTACTAAACCGAAATTTCAGCATATATTAGGACCTGATTTGACTTATCGACAGTTGCAGTATTATCCATTCATTATAGGACACCCTGTATATAGGTATATAGGTATAAATTATGCATGTTTCTCGACTACCAGAGAGCCGGAGGTTAAATCATCAAATTACCACTAGCCCCCGCGCGTTAACCAACCAAAGCGCCCATCTTTTGCGCTTCTCTCACCCCTTGGTTATATTTATAATTTCGACACCTTTACTTTCGCTCGGGAAATCGCGCTGTAATTTGCATTGTTGAGGCAATGCATTTTTTCGAACACGCTCAGCTTATGCAAATCAACTTGTAGAAATCTTACAAAGATGTGCTCTTTTTTCGTTTTCTTGCAACATTGAGAAATTGGAAGTTCGAGATTTTTTCGATCAATTTTTACAGATAGTTTCTTGTTTGTTGGAGATGTGAATTTTTTTACCAAAGTTGAAACACGCCTTGAAGTTTGTTGTGCTGTCTTAAAAAATTATGATATTGATGCATATGGGAGGACGCCACTGTGACAAGCCGAAAAAGGTAGGTTTTTCCGAATTTCTTTGTCTCCCAGATTATTTACTTGGGATTAAAAAAAAAGTATTTTGTGAAGCATACATTGAACCTATTTTGAGCAAATATTTATTTTAAAAGGTAAAACTTAACGTTATTGAGGTATAATAGAGCATCCGTATAAAAAATGTGGTCCAACTGCCGGATCGATAACTTGACAATAGTTGGTCTGAAAAATGAAAATAAGGAAGTTTTATAATCTATATAAATGTAGTTCACGTTCTACGTAGCCGTTTTTCGAAAAAAAAAAAAAAACGTTTTCTCAAAATGGTGGGTGTTTAAAGAAAAAGTGTAACTTTTACGAAATTATTATTTATGTTCCAGGACTTGAAAAATAGTGAATAAAAAAACGGCTACGTACAACGACAAGTACTGCAATTATGGAAATGTTTTGTTTTAATTGAAAATCGGACAATTCTAGCTAGAGTTATGAGTTCGGCCAGGTGGAGAAAAGGCGTTTCGAGAAAAACGCCATTGAAAATTTAGCTCCCGCTAAATCGTCTTTAATTTTATGAATTTCCAATATTTTTACTCGAACATTTTTCACATGTTCTTGAATATGTATACTTTGAGAAACCACAAAAAAACGATTTTCCTACCCGTCACAGTGGTGTCCCGCATATAAATGGAACGCAGTGAAAAATTATTTATTTTAATCGCGGAAAAATGTTCTGTCTGTTTTAAAGAACGAAAATAATTGCAAAAATGTTCGAAATCCTTATAGCAGAATTTAGATGAATTGTAAGAATTTTTGGGCAGGATTTAGGCAACCAAAATCGTGCGAACGTTTTTTGGGATCCTCATTCGGGATCTCCAAACCGAGTTCACTGAAAAATATTTCGGCTGTAATAATAAAATTAAAGGAATAGAAAAACAAATAAAAAGTGCCGTCGCAATTCGAACAGTGGAAACTTCGAGGCACCATGGAAAATCGCGATTTCCCCAGATCGAAGACCGCCTTCGCTTTCGGATTGATGTTGCGTAAGTTTTATCCGTATACGAAAGGAAGGCTGTCGTTTTAATTCGGAGGATTTTATTACTCGAGTAAATCTTTCATATATACGAGTCAAGCAAAAATCCGTTCCTCTCGAAGAGCGAGCGATTTCGCAGGAAACTCGTGGATATAAAAGTAAAATTGCGTATGGTTACGTGACCGCCGAGACAATATCCCACGCGGGCCGTCAAACCTTCCGGAATCGTTCGGTCTCGCATGCCCGTCGAGCACCAACACGAGAGTGGGCACGGTCAGGAAAAAAAAACGTTCAACAGCCAGAGTTTCCAAATTCGTAGAGCAAAAAAAAAGAGAGAGGCTCACTGTCGGCCGACCAAAACGTAATTCCCGAGCAATAAACCAATTAAGGTCAGGAGGGTCCTTTTCCGGGTGCTGCTGATGTTCCCTCCCTGTTGGTCGCCACCACTGAATAGCGCCTAGAGCTTATACCCAAACAATTCTCGATGGTCCCACTTGGTGTCGTTTTTTCGCGATGGAGTTTGGAGCAGAGAGAGAGAGAGAGAGAGAGAGAGAGGGAGAGAGAGAGAGAGAGAGAGAGAGAGAGAGAGAGAGAGAGAGAGAGAGAGAGAGATATTTATTTCGTACTCTGGAGCGTATGCTCCCTAAGAGTTCCGTGCAAGTTTTTGTACAGATTGCATATGCATATTCTTAAGCGCTAAACAAAAGGCTATTTTCGTGATTTTTTTATAGGTTTATATTATAGATATTGATATAAAAGTTGTTACACTTAATAAATACACTTTCAAAATACATTTTAAAAAAACATTTATTTATTTGAGTCACTATTTATAGACGAAAATGGTAGTAAAAAAAATTTTCCAAAAAATTGTAGGTCTGCGCTGTTGATGAAATGTCGGAGATGGATCATCCGAAACAAAAAAAATCAAACGGCTTTAAAATCAGTATGTTAATTGCTATAGCGCATATCATACGATTTTTGATATGTGCAAAAATAACAAAATGGCGGGCAATTTTTAAAACACAAAAAAAACGTGTTTTTTCACCGTTTTTGGCAACAAAAAATTGTAAATATCAAAATTTAAAACAATCCTTGATATGCGCTATAGCTATAGTTGTAAAGAATATATGGTTGAAATTTCATAAGGATCGGTTGAGTAGTTTCGAAGATTTTATCAACAAGCCGTCGAAAAACGTTGTTCCGAGAAAAACGAGTTTAAAGGTTGTTTGGGTTAGGTAAATATATTTTTTTTTTATTGTATGTATTTCGAAAGTATATTTATTAAGTGTAACAACTTTTATATCAATATCTCTAAAATAAAACTATAAAAAAATAATGAAAATAGCCTTGTTTCGCGTCTAAAGTGAGAAGACCCCTTAACACATGTATGATGGAACAAAATTAGCTAATATAAACTATGTAGGTTGTAGTAAAAATACTATAACAAAAGTAAAATAAAAAATAACAAATACTATATATTAAAGAATAATATTGTTAAAAATAATTAATAATAATAAAGCAAGCATTAAAATAAAAATTAGGATTGAAAATTGAAGATTGGCTGGAATTAGCTCATAGACTCGTTTAACAATAAGCGGGATAGGGTGCGCTTAAACATTCGACGATTTTTACAGGCTCGGATATGAGGGTTTATAGTATTCCAGAGGTACCATGGAGTGGTGCAGAAGGACCTAAGGTAGGACCTAAGTAGTTCGTCCTGCAGTTGGGTATAATAAAGTCACTGCTCGTCGGCGGCCCCCGAAGACTATGCAATGGTATTTGCAGAGGACGCACAAATCGTTGGTATAAGTAGGATGGTTTCTCGTACTCGCACATCACGTGAATGAAGGACGCAAGTAGAGGCTTACGTCGCTCCTACTTGCGTAGGAGAGAGAGAGAGAGAGAGAGAGAGAGAGAGAGAGAGAGGGTTTCCGGGTTTGAAAGAGGTCATCCACCAGATGGATGAAGTTCCACCACTTTTTTTCGAACCCTCAAACTACGCGAGTGATCTCACCCCTTTTTTTCAGCGAAGCTTTTTTTGGCCTTGGAATCTTTCCCACGCAGACTTCTTTCAGATTGTGCTCCTTACGCTTTTATAGCTCCTCGGGAATTAAAGGAGCGATGAATCCTTATCGTGCACCCTCAATAAAGTCCGATCGAAATATATATTCGGAAAGTCACCCCTTTATCATGCAGTGTGGAATAGTAAAAGTCTTCGAAGGATATGGCGAATTTATCGTGTTTATACGAGCACGTTGGGCAAACGGAATCGCGATATTTTTTTGGCAATTTAAAGTCAAGCTAGTTTTTAGGGTCCGTCGACGTCGCCAATTTTTATCGAAGTCTGCAAACTACGGCATGTTTGTTGTGTCGGATTGAAATAGACTTCGAGCAAGTCCAGTTGTTTTGGGAGAAATTAAAATGAGCTTTTCTCTTGGACCTATCTCGCGGAATGTCTTCGTTGCAATTTTTGGCGAGAAATTTGTTCTCTCATTAATTGAAAGGGAGATTCTCTTCATCTTAGCGTAGGGCTCCGTTCCCACGACATATACTTCAAGCCTACTTGTCTCGTTTAGTTACTGGTTACGTTTCGGGTAGCTCGTTGATGGGTGCCTTTATGGTTTATGACACTCTTCTCGACAAAGAGGCAAAGCGAGACAGAGATAGGTGGAGGGTGAACCATGGCGTCGTAAACTTGCTATTTGAACAATCATCCTGGTGCTAGAGAAATTGAGCATCCTCGATACGTTGAGGCACACGAACAGAGGGAATTCTCAAAAATCGTGGATCAAGCATTGATTTGAATTCAGGATTTAAATTATTTTAATGGGTTTTACATTATTTAAATGGGTTTAAATTGTTTAAATAGGTTTTACATGATTTAAATGGGTTTTGACATTTTAAATGGGTTTTGACATGGGGATTGACATTTACTTGAATTCAGAATGTCGATGAAATTCGGCAAAAGAATTTAAATTTATTTTAATTCAGGTTTTCGATTTTATTATTTCACAGGGATTGAAATTCATTGGAATTTAGGATGCCGATTAAATATTTCAAGTCATTTAAATTTATTTGAATTCGGGATTTCGATTTGATTATTTCAAAGGGATGTGAATTCATTCGAATTCAGGATATCGATTTACTTTTCCAAAAAGGATTTTAATTTAATTGAATGCAGGATTTCGATTTATTTATTTGCAAAGATTTACATTTATTTGAATTCAGGATTTCGATTGAATTATTTACAAGTAGTCAAATTTATTTCGATTCAGGATTTTGTATAACGTTGGAAATACTGAATTTAAATAAACCAAAACTGCAAAATGAAGATAGAGAATTAATTTGATTTCAGCATTCAAAGAATTTAGTTAGGATTTCAATTATTTGAATAGGCTTTGAAGGATTCAAATGGGATTTCAATTGATTTGAGTTCAGAATTTCGAACTAATAATTCAAGAGGAATTTAAATTGATTTGAATTCCGGATTTCAATTGAATTATTTACAAGGATTTAAATTTATTTTCATTCGTGATTTCGAATAACATTGCAATTCCTGAATTGAAATCAACAAAAATCGCAAAATGTATTTAGATAAAGAATTAATGTCTTTTGGCTCCCCTCGGAGCGTGAAGAAATGTGTTTTCGCTTTCCGCACAATACTTTCCGTTCCTTCCGCACGGCTAATGTAAAACTTGTTTCCTCGTTTCCGCCAAACGACCGCAGTGAGTTACCAGACATCATTTACCGCGAGATTCCGAAGGTCCGTGCCTTCATTCTTCTCGAGCTTTCTTCCATTAGACATTCCGCAATGCAACCGATTGCCGCGTCTGGACATCTTTCATGCACGCCCCCCACGCACGTGTTCTCAGCTTTGATGGCACGCAACCGCAAAGTACCACAATCCGACTGCGATTCACCAGCAGTATAAGGTAACCTCACAATCTGCATAGTGATCACTACTTCAAACGGCTCCGGATAGTTAGTGTTGATCGTTTAAATCGACTTAAGCCGAACACAGGCAAAATAAGGTTTTCAATTCCAACAAGATTTTATTTATTTAATTATTAAAACAGAACATTACGTTAAAGTTTTTATTATTTTGCCTTTTTATTGAGGCATTTCTGGGCATTTGTTTCTGCATCCAATATATTTTTTTGGTCAATGCAATTGTGTAAATTAAATAGCTAAAATAACTACATTGTCGACCTGGTGTCAATAGTTCACGGAACGTGAAAACCACAACAATTTTTATATATCTTTATTTATTTATATATTAATATGTACACGGTGACCATTATAAGGTGGCTATGTGTTTTTAAAGACCTGCTCGGAGGTTTTGCGATTGAGAAAAATATGATTTCCAAAGGTTTGTCAAGTTCTTATCGAAAAAAATATAGCGTATTTTTCCAATGAGTGGTATTTGCCAGAGCGAATTGAGCATTCTGGAAAAAAATCATAATTTCATTTTGCGTACAGTAGAATGAAGATGAGTCAATTCCAAATAGGAAAAGCTCCTGAAAAACATTTTTGTATATCTCGTCATGGAGGAAAAAAATTATCAGAGATGCATTTTAAAGTGGAATATTGGAATTTAAATCCATTCTGGAAAAACACCTCCCTGGGGTGCTTCGTATTCGGAATGCTATTATCTTCATCCTGCTGAACTCAAAATGACATTTTGACTTTTTTCCAGAATGCTCAAATTTTTCTGGCGAATACTCCTCATCACGAAACTACGCTATATTTTTTTAGTACAGTAGAATCAAGGTAAATAAATTCCGAATGCGAAACACTCCTAAAAAACGTTTTCTGTGTTTCTCGAAATATTTCGGTTGTGATGATAAAACCGAAGGAATAGAAAAAAAAATGATCAAAGATGCATTTTAAAGTGAACGAATTGAATTTAATTCCATTCTAACATTTTTTAAGAGTGTTTCGTATTCGGAATGCAATTATCTTTATTTTGCTGAGTTTAAAGTGGAATTTAGATGTTTTTCCACAATGCTCAATTTTTTCTGGCGAAAGTACTCATCACAAAAAAACGCTATATTTTTTTAGTACAGTAGAATGAAGATAATTAAATTCCGAATACGAAACACTCCTCAAAAAGTTTTGTTGCGTATATCTCGTCATCTGGAAAAAAATTATTAAGGATGCATTTCAAAGTGTATGAATGGAATTTAATTCCATTGCATAAAATTTTCCCAGAAATGCTTCGTATTCTCAATGTAATTATCTTCATTCTGCTTAAAGCGTAAGGCCACTGTATCGGGGAAAAAAATTAGTACATTTTGGGAATTTTTTATCGGGACAATAGAATAATTCAAAATTCTGAAAAAGGTCCTTTATTGTACATATCATAAGCTGTATGAAGTATTTTTTCAAAGTAATATAAAACAAAATGGCGACTGCACAGCTTCTCTTCGACGAAGCCTTTTTTTCATAGGCGCGCGGCCGGACCTGCGGCACCAGCAATTTTTAATTTACAGTGACTGAATTTTTTTTCGATTATACATGTAAATAGCTACAAAAGTACGTAGGATTTTTTTTATATATCAATTTTTGCAAAAACAGCGCGTTTTTTTTAAATAAAAGTTCAAAATTCTCAAAAAAACATCGTCCGAAAATTGTTTATAAAAAAAACGATGTAATATATCGAGAAAAATCCTACGTACTTCTATGCAGAATGTAATTGTGAATATACAGTTGAAATTTCAAGTCAATCGGTCAAGATTTGTTGGAGTTATGAGTCCGGCCGACTTGAAAAATGTAGTTTCGAGAAAAACGCGTTTAATGTTTTCGGTACGGATTGCATCGGACTGAGAGGGGCTGTGCCAAAATTCAAAATAGAAGTATTTAGACATTTTTCGCACCTTAATCCTTTGAGTATGTCATTTTTGCGATATTAAGGCATCTTTTAAGAAGAAAAAAATCGATTTTTTTTAATTTCTACAGTGGCCGTACGTTGTTCAATAATTCAATGCCCCTTAATTCAAAATGGAATTAGGATTTTTTTCCAGAGCTCAACTTTTTTCTCGAAAATAATGCTCATCACATAAATACGCTATATTTTTTTTCGAAGAGGACTTGAAAAATCATTAGGTATCATATTTTTCTCGGGCGCAAAATCTCCGTGCCAGACCAGTAGAAAACACATGCCACGTTATAATTGTCACCCTGTATATTTGCGTGTGTGTGTGTGTGTGTGTGTGTGTGTGTGTGTGTATATATATATATATATATATATATATATATATATATATATATATATATATATATATATATATATATATATACATATATATATGTATATGTATATGTGTATATATATATATATATATATATATATATATATATATATATATATATATATATATATATATATATATATATATATATATATATATGGATGTGGTTTTATGCATGTACATATATAAATACATACAACCACGGTAGCATTTATGGTCGTATCGCCAGCGCGTGAATATTTATGCTCAGACCATTATTGTCTACATAATAGTAGGTATACTCGCCGTAGCGCTTGGCCAAGGAACCCGAAGAAATACTCGACAACGTACGGCTCACATATGCATACCGGCATTGCTCAAGCCTTGGACATGTAGATATCGAGGCTACGGCTAAGTGCCGCGCTGGAAATCTTAAAACACGAGGGTGGATAATAAGCGCGCATAACACGTTCCCTCGCATGCATATACGTATATGTATTCATGAACGTATGTACAGCAATGTCTCAGATATGATTTTACACGTTGCGGTTCAAGCCCGTAGCTACTGCAAGTGCATGTACGAGACCAAACACGCGCATATATAAACGCGGTATAAGGGCAAGCTCCGCGTCAGCCCCGCTGCGCCACACATTACGATATCTTTGACGCCCATCGCGTTTTACGGTTGCGATTATGGATTTTTTTCCTTGTGGCTTGCCAAAACGGTGAAATTCACCAAAAGAGTAGTTGTACGCGGGCAATATATCGGTGGGACTTTCCGGTGAGGGGCCCAGGCCCCATTAGGTGAAGACTGAAATGGTCCAATGGTGTACGAAGTCTAGAGACTTTAGTTGTCCATCGGCAGCACAACGATTGGCGAATCAATGTGGGACCAATGAGCCAATAGCCTATTCTTGTCATTGAAGGGGGAAGATACCTTCAGGCGAGGAAAACATCTGGGGATTTTCATGATTTTTTTTTTGAGAAAAGATTTTTTCGCTGTTTTTGAGACTTAGGGTACGTTTTATTACTAATTTTGGCCACTACATGGTATTTTTCAAAAATTGATGTTCGAAAATGGCGAAGGTATGGCACGATCTTCTAAAGTGCATTTTCAAAACTAGCGTGATGTATAGCTAAAAAACTAATCGATCGATTCTGATGAAATTTTGTATTTCTTTGGTATCTTTCTAACCTCATTGTCTAAAACATGACCCTAAATGTTCTTGAAAATTAAAAAAAGTTTTTTTTTTTATTTTAAGATGTAGCCATTTTTCGGAAAAATTCAATCTTTTTGTTTCAGAGCGTACTATTTTATAGATTTCCAACATTTATCACTTTTTCTTGGTTCATATTCTGCGTATGAGTGTTAATGAAAGACCAATCTTTGTTGGTTTCTTTCAGATTAATCCCGTCGACGCTGCGTGTCACGCCGTTTAACAACATCCGACGCAACCTGCTTGGAAGACCGGCCACACCTCCGCCATTTTTAAGGATTAAAAAAATTACTATGTAGGATAGAGAGGGGTCACTTGATCATGATTTTGTTCTAAGCAGTATAGCTCCGAATTAATTAAGAGATAAGTAACGAAATCTTTTAAAATAGATAGGTTGTTTATTTCGCTGTGTAACACCATCGAAAAACTGTAGTGAAAACGTTGCTTACTAGACTAAACTTACATGAATATCACAAAAGTCAGATGGCTGAGCTACCCCACGGGGCTAGTTGAGCCAGTGGGATAATAAAGGTTTTTTTTGCAAGAGAAACATAAAAAAGAAGAATAAAGCGTACTTCTATCTAATTTGTTATTTTGTGCCGCTTTTTGGATACTTTTGCCGTAGATGACTTCTTCTGCGGCACGTTTCATCAGATCTTTGGAGGCTATAGATCGTTTACTTTTTATCTTCTACTTTCGCATCCTGAAAAAAAGGATATAGTTTTTGTAGAAAGACTCATAGGTACTTAGGATGAGGTTTAAACACCTGATTGTTAATGCCTATCTAATGAGCCGTGCTCAAGAGACCCCGCTTGTTTTGGCTCATATGTCCCCTTCCCTATTTTTTCACTAATTGGACCGAGCTACCCTAAAACTGTTAATATTAGATTATTTTTTACTATTTTTTCCTATCCCTGTTGCCCTGATTATTTTTTTACTATTATCCCTGTTGCCTTCATTTTCGGGCATCACTTAAGGGGTTACCCCCACTTGCGATTTTGAAAAAATCGATTTTTTTTTTATTGCATTTTTTTGAAGTATAAGTATCCGGGCCCATACTTCTGTATGGGCCCGGAATAGATGACTCTATGTAAGTTTACAAAAAAAAATATTTTCTTCGTGTAAACTGAAATTGAAACTTTAAACGCGTTTTTCTCAAAATGGCATTTCTGAAGTCGGTGACCAAGATTACTCGAACACTAATGAACCGAACTTCTTGAAATTTTGCAGGCTTATTTAATACATAAAAATGTAGTCTTTAATCGTTCGATTTTTTTTTTCGAAAAAAATGGCTGTTTTATAGCCAAAAAACGGCCGTTTTTTTTTCGTTAAAGTCGAACCGTTAACTTTGACTGTCCGCCATTTTGTGAAAAATGAATATTTTTTAAAATCCTTCGATTAAAGACTAGTTTATACTTATATTTGACTAAATCCATCCGCATTTTTTTTTTCAGATGATCCACTTCGCCGCAATGTTGGTCACCGCAAACCGTGTTTATAAAAACATTTTTTCATTGACGGCCATTTGCCACTAAACAATGTAATATTTTTCAATAAAAAAATTACTGAAAGTTGTTCACGATGTGTTCTTTAAGATGGTATATTGATCGATTAAAAAAGTTTTGTAGTTTTCTTTAAAAAAATTCATGAAAAAGGCCTTTTTTGCGCTACAAGTGGGGGTAACGCCTTAAAATGCCGAGTTTAGGCTCCTGTATCTAGCCTCCATGACCACAAACATGGGCTGGAGACCAAACGATACGACGAACTGCTTTTTTTTACTTTTGGCGCGAAAATAGTACCAACGTACGTGACGCTCAAACCCAACACCCGACGACGACGCAACAGCGGCAGAGCCACGTACCCCTCGCGCTTCTTCTGACATCGCGCACTTGTGAATACACTGACAAAAAAATTCTATTGATATGAACTAATCGCGTCTATTTGATTTTTGTTTATTTGAATTAACTAGATTTTTCGTGGAATCAAATTTTGCCTATTGCATTCCATATTTGAAATTATTTACTTTAAATATATTTATTTATTCGAATAAAATTATATTCAATATCGTCCAATAATTAAATATTTTATGTAATCCTAATATGTGATTCGGTTTCATCTTGCCAAAAAAACAATGTAGGTGAAACCACTAAATGGATGTATGTGATTTATTAAATTTAAATTAAATAAAATTTTCGTACAGTCAACCATTTTTCTATTTGATTGAATGGTCTGTCTTTATTGCAACACACATATCAAAGAGGTGTGGGGCAGAGAGGGTGGAGAGAGAGGAATTATATGTATATATATATATATATATAAGTTATGTTGGAAAAATATATAGCATGTTATTCGACAAAACTCTCTAATTATCACAATGATATTAACTAATTTATATAGTTTATGTGATACATCAAATAACTATAGGAATTTATTTGGTGTCTTAGCCATATCAGCGACTAAGATGATACAAGCACTCGGTAGCATAGGGGCAGCGTGCGTAGCTATGAGTAGGTAGGTTCTAGATTCGATTCCCATATATGTGAAATATTTTCTCCGGTAGAAATCATCACAAAAGGCCAGGGAATGACAAATTACGATACAAAATCGTTGTCGAAAAGCTCTCAATTAAGTATTTCATTCTATTTTTCGTTTATGAAATATTTTATGTATATAGTACACTTAGATTTACAGTGTACATTGTAAGCAAATAGAGATTTAGTTGAATCGAATTTTTATTTATTCAATTTGAATATATTCAATATTTCAAAGCTGAAGCTGAATAGGTGAGCCAAGGAAAAAACCTATTTGATTTAAATAGATCCTATTTGAATTAAATATTTTTTTTGGCAGTGTAGCATGTACCGTCTGTGAGCTAGTGTGGGTGGCGCAGGAGACCACGTCGCTCATAAGATCCCGCTCTGCTCTAACACCCAAAAGTAGTAAAACATACCTTAAATGTCGAAAACGCTGAAGAAATCTTGCCTTTAAAAAAAAAATCATGAAAACCAGCAATTTCTTCCTCGCCTAAAGGATCCACCGTGATTAGGATCAGCATATCGCGGCATTCTTTCGACATTTTCATTCCCGATCCGAGTTCTCATTCCTGGGGTGGAGGTTCCGCCTGAACGTTTGCAATCCAACATCCTTGGAATCCAAATGGAGAATTGTCCTCGAGGTTGGAGGACTCGGAGGCAGAAAAGAGATAACGAGACTGGAGGCTCGCGAGTCGTATACGAGATACCAGTGGTATGCGTGTCCAACCTCCTCGGCCAAGGGAAAGGAGGATCAACAAGGATGGAGAGAGGGAGAGAGAGAGAGGGAGAGAGAGAGAGAGAGAGAGAGAGAGAGAGAGAGAGAGAGAGAGAGAGAGAGAGAGATGCGAAGCGGAGAAAAGACGAGAAAGAGGAAAAGGAGAAACGCCCAATGGAGGATCCATCGAGCTCCCAGACTCGGATAGGATCTTCTCGGCGCAGCATCCACTTTTTTTCTGCCGCGGGAGATATTATCCTTTGCGAAGATCAGTGCTCGGGAGGAGGATGTCTCTCGGTTTCTCTCGACTCAGCGGGGCCCAAAGCGAACGTAAGCTCCCTCCCAGGATCCTAAATCACGTTTGACTCTCCTCTCCCTCCCTCTTCGACTGTCTCACTCCTCCTCCTCCTCCTGTTTTTCCTACTCCTTCTCTTTGTGTCTCTCTCCGTCTAATGGGGAAAGAGAAGCTCTTCCGAGCTCGACTACCACGAGGAGGAATCGAGAAAAGAGAGAAGTCATCGCATATCCCCTGTCAAGCCTTAAAAGAACGAAATACCCGCAGGAATGAAATCTCTCCCTCTCTCTCTCTCTCACTCTCTATTCCCCCTTTTCGTCTCAATAGTAAATCTCCAAGACTTTTTATTATTCGCTCTCGGATGGGCTCGAAGCGTCGGTATGAAGTTTATCCTCCTACGAAGTGTAATTCGTATTATATATGTACATCCTCCGATACGTTATACTCGCGATACCGTGGCATATTTATTTTTCATTTTTTCTCGCTCCGGAGCATTATCCTTCGATTTGATATATAGTTTTGATAATTATTTTTTTTCGAGAACCATCGTGACACTGAATATTTTACTCACTCCAGTAATCAGCACCGATGGGAGAAATCAATAAATTACTCATCGAGGCAAAGAAATGTCAGATTTATATTAAAATCCTTCGGGTTCCAATCGGAATTTAGTAATGGGTGATGAAAAAGTTTTTGATCCGGAACAATTTTGTTGGCATACTTTTATATGCCAACGTAGGGAGAATTCTATCGAGGGAGAAAAAATGTCTGAATTATATGAAAATCTTCGTGTTTCAATCGTAATTTAATTATCTATGATAATTAAAAGGATTTTGAATAGAAATTCACTTATCATAGATGTATGCGTCATCAAAGATCACGATCAAGATCAGATATATAAATAAATAAAAATCTATAGGAATAAAAGACGATCGGTTGACGTCAAAATTCTATCGAGGGAGAAAATATTTCGTTCGAAATTAAATAGTCTTTAACAATGAAAAGGAAATTCTTATGCTTTGCATATGTCTCGTCAGGTGATTTAAAAATGCAATCATCATAGAAGTAGGTATGTTATCATCAAATATATATTAAAAAATGATCGATTGACGTAAAAATTCTATCGCGGGAGAAAACTGTCTCTGATTTATATAAAAATCTTCATGTTTCGATTTTACTTTAATAATCTTAAATAACTTAATGGAAAGAATTATTGGTTTCAATAAATCTCGTTAACTGATTAAAAAAAAAAACGCATTTTCAGAAATCTCTTTTCTGCAATGTTTTCGATAGAAATTCAATTTTCTCTAATAATTTAAAGGAAATAGTTATTGATTTCGATAAATCTCGACGAGTGATTACAAAAAATGAATTCGCCATGAGTCATCTCTTTTCCGCAATGGTTTCAATAGAAATTCAATTATCATCGAAGATCACGATCAAGATCATTTATATATAAACGACAATGAAAAATAATCGGCTGACATAAAAATTCTATCGAGGAAGAAAAAAAAGTATTTGATTTATTTAAAAATCTTCATGATTCGATCTCTATTTAATCACCTTTACTCAGTTGAAGGAAAACACAATTGATTTCAATAAATCTCGTCAGCCGATTTTTTAAAAACGCATTCGCATAAATCTTTTTTCCGCAATGTTTTCGATAGAAATTCAATTATCGCAGAATTTTCGTATAAAAAATCGAAGATCATATATATAAATATAAGTGTCAATAAAAAATTATCAATTCACGTAAACCTTGTTGAAAAATGTCCATAAGACGAATTCGAAGAGTATGATTTTTTCCGCAACGTGTTAAATAGGACTTCCATCGTAATCGTAGCGTGGATCACGTAAATTTCTAATGATCCGATTATGGAAGATAGAATAACGCGTGCAGAGGAAACGAGGATAGGGCTCATCGGGATGGAAGATGAGAGCAACCAATCGAGAAACACGAGAATACGAGGCCAAACGACGAGTACGAAGAGAAGAGCACCCTCTCGACATTTATACGACGGACAACTAACTAACGCAACGAGAGCGCCCAACATCGCGGAGCGTACACCCGAACGATCGTTCGGCCCGTCACAAACGGCGAACACTTCGCTCTCCCGGGCACAACCCGCTTATATACGAACGAGAACTATAAGCACATCGTCGCGCAGATTCTTGAGAAGATTCTGTTAACGAGACTATTGTCCCGAGTCAAGCATTTATGACTCTTATCCCGCGGAATTGACACGACCATTCGAGCGCGAAGCTTTCGCGTGTACCAAGTCTTATTACCAATTGTAAAAAATTGTTATATTTGGAAGCATACCTGCCGTTGCGAATAAACTTTTTATCGGCAGTTCACTTCGACGGAATCGTTCATTCAAGTTGTATAAATGTTTCAGTCATTTATTTGTCTATTGAATGATTTATTAGGCTCGTATAAAAACGTAAGCGAGAGGCCACCGCAACTGAGCGGAATCGTATCACCCTGTGTGATGATCGTATTAAGGGGTAAGGCCACTGTAAATTTTGCCAGACGAAAATTTGGCCATCGAAGGACAAATGTATGGTGCTGGGATTGCAGACTAACGGTAAATTTTTTTTACCTTCTTTTTTTTATTTTTTCCAATAAAAAAACTATTCGCAAAACTTTAAACGCGTTTTTCTCGAAATACGGTTTTTCAAAATGGCACGCAGCATCACTCGAACAATTTTCATTTTTTTTACTTGAAATTTTGACCAGATGTGAACATTAACATTATCTTGAGAATGTCGATCGGGATTTTCAATAACTTTATTTATTGATTTTTTATTAACAAAAAACTAGCCGTTTTTTTCGTCAAAAATCAACTTTTTTTTTTCAAACGCACGCCAAATCCACAAAAATTGATACTTTTTAAAATCCGATCGACATTCTCTAGCTATAACCCTCTAGATTGATGGTTTTTTTGTTTGTTCTAGATTCAAAAGTGCACCAGTGGTGCTGCGTGCCGCGGAGCCCTGCAAGCAAAACATGCCCCGGGAAGATAGCTGTGGAACCGCCATTTTGTTTTTTTTTGCTGTAAAAAAATTTGATAATAAAGTTTAATGTATGCCCGATAACACCCTTAAAAGTTTTTTTTTCAATTACCTTCAATTTTGGAAGCAAAAAATTCGTGAAAAAACCTTTTTTTTTGGACCGTTACAGTGGCCTTAGGCCTTAAGAATAAACTCGGAAGCTGTGGATTCATTCATTTTTATTGTGACGTCCAACTAAAAGCATTTTCAGCTTTTCACTTACTAGCCTTTTTCAAGTAGCGAAAAGTATTTAGACACTATGAATATTCGAATTTAGAATAATAATTAATGTAACTTTCAATAATAATTCATTCAAATTCAAAATTTAATGAACTTGTTATTGGAGACAAATAAACTGTTTTTCTCAGACCCTTGAGAGCAGTTGAAACATTTGGTTGAAGTTGATTGAATTTTGTTGAATATGGGACAAAAATCTTGATGGACGAGATTCAAACCATTTTTTTTTCGTTGAAACAAAACATTTGAGTGTATTGGCTTGCAGTTTTTAACATTGAAATAAGATATTCTGTTGCAAACACTAAAAGGATTTTTATCATTTTCATTAACTTGCCTTTTTTAGCAGTGGAAAGTATTTTAGACCCGATGAATATTCGAGTGAAGAATAATCATTAATTTAACTTTAAATAATCATTCATTTGAATAACATTTTATCAGAGACAAGTCAACTGTTTTTCTCAGTCCCTTGTCGTTAGTTGAAACATTTAGTTGAAGTGAATTGAATTTTGATGAATATCAAACAAAAATCCAAATGGACGAGGTTCAAACAAACTTTTTTTCCATTCGAACGAACAATTTTGCATTTTTCAATAATAAACAAGATAGTCCATTGAAAACACTAAAAGATATTCATCTTTTTCATTTAGGTGCCTTTTTTAACCGTGGGAAGTTTTTTAGACACGACGAATATTCGAGTTGAAAATAATAATTAATTTAACTTTGCATAATAATTAATTTTTATTCAAAATTGTAATAATACATTATTACAAACGTATAAACTGTTTTTCTCAGCCTCTTGTCTTCAGTTGGAACATTTCGTTGTAAATTTAATTTCGTTGAATGTCGAACAAAAATCTAAATGAACGGGGTCAAACAATTTCGTTTTTTCATTGTAAGAAACCATTTTGGTGGCCTTGCATTTTTGTCGTAATGAAAAAAGATATTCTATTGCAAACACTAATAGGATTTTCACCTTTTTCATCAATTTATTTTGCAGAACAATTCGGATCGCGAGGTCGCTTCTAATTTCTCTCGTACGTACACGATACGAGAGAAAAAATTGTATATCGATTTTTCCGTTATAAATGAAGTACGAAAAGTCGAAAGGTTTTCGGAACTAGGCAAGAGTACAGCTGGAAAATATGTAGAGCGTGTTAAACTTGACGAAAAAAGAAACGACATTTTATGGAGAGACGCGCGAGCATGCTATAGGCACAGAAAAAAAAAGAAAACTCTCGAAAGAACGTCTATCGGCACCCTTTGTGTGGAGCCCTTGCGGAGTTTACGCTGGCGCGAGGGGAAAAAGCCCTTCCTGGTGGCGGAAAGAGAAATCTAGGCCACATAGACGCGGCTTTTCACATTTTTACAACACCGCGGGATTTCTCGCCAAGAAAAAATACCATTCTGCCCTCCGGCTAAGACACTTTTCATTTTTTTTTCTCTCCTCGAGATTTCTCCAGACTTCCGAGAGTTTTCTATTTCCGTCACTAAAAACAGCTACCCTAGATGATTTATACCGGGGAATACGTTCTGTCCGATTTGCGCAAACGATTCCCAAGATTTGAGTAAAATTTAATCCAATAAGAATTTAAAAAAAGATCGAATCAATTAAATTCCCAGTTAAATGAGATTTATTTTGACCGAAAGAAATTCTTCATGAATTTTTTCCTCGCAATTCGTGCCACCTGAATATTCTTTCTAGTCACCTACTCTCAAGTCAGCGATATCCCAATATTGGATGGGTGACCGCTTCGCACTATCTCGCTCGCCGATTACCGAGCAGGAGTTTTATTTCTTTCCGATGGTAACACAATTGAAATTCCACTGAAGGTTTTCCACAGTTTCCCTGTGCCGTGGTGCAAATTCACGAGTCCTTTAGGAAAGTTGCAACGCTCATAAAACAATATATATAATATTATTATATTGTGATTATATATTATATTATTTTATTATGATTATATTATATATTATTTTATTTTATTACGATTATTATAATATTTATGTTTTTTACCAACAATGTATTCAACTTTAATTTTTTTAAATAGTTATTGGAATAAATAAGTCTCCGCCGTTTGATAAAAGATGGCCCCACCAGGAGGTTATGGTTGAAATTGTCAGATGTTAAACGTCATATCGTAAGGTTGGACATCTGGCAAGACCATAACTTTGAAATATTAGTGATTTTGTATTAGCATCACATAATTTTTTAATTTACTTCTTTAATTTGAAGAAATCTGCAGCTGAGGCGCATCGATTGCTTGTAGAAGCATATGGCGAGGCTGCTTTGAGTGAGATAAGTTGTCGTGAGTGGTTTCAAAAGTTTAAGAACGGTGAGTTTGACGTCGAAGACAAAGAACGTAGCGGAAGGCCGAAAGTGTACAAAGACGCGGTATTGGAAGCATTGTTGGAGGGAGATTCATGCCAAACGCAAGAAGAACTTGCACTTACATTAGGAGTGACTCAACAAGCAATTCCACATCGTTTAAAATTGTTGGGAATGATTCAAAAGCAAGGAAATTGGGTTCCATATGAACTGAAGCCGAGAAAAGTTGAACGCCGATTTTGCACATGCACATGCGAAATGCTTGCCAGGCATGGGTCGAAACCTACTTGGGAACACTCAATTGGGAAGTTTTACCCCACCGGCCGTATTCACCAGACATTGCTCCCTCTGACTATCATTTATTTCGATCGATGACGCACGGCCTGTCTGAGCAGCACTTCACATCATGTTAAGATACAAAAAGTTGGGGCCATTTGTGGATAGCCTCAAAAGATGGAGCGTTCTTCCGACGCGGTATCCACATGCCGCCAGAAAGATGGGAAAAAGTAGTGGCTAGCGATGGACAATACTTTGAATATAAAATGAAGTACCTTTCTTTCACAATAAATGCCCAATTTTTTACAAAAACGGCGGAGCCTTATTTGTACTCCCAATAGCTTATGGTCATTATAATATATCTTATATTGACATTGATATATATAAATTTTTTTTACGAATGCCCGTTGCGAGACATAAAGTTGTAACTATGTTCAATGACGATTGATCGCCATTTATCCGTACTCCTCGCAATATACATGCGATTATAATTAAATAAATACAACATTATAATATTATGATATATACAATGACGATGGGGGAAGAAAGATAGACGAAGAAATGCCTCAAAGAGAAGGCGAGAGGAGTGCTAAAGGAATCAACAAAATGTGGAGTGGAAGTAAAAAATGCAATAGAGGAAGTAGGGGAGGGAAACATATGGAGAGCGATAGCAAACGACGACAGAAAAGAAATGGAAAGCATAATAGAAAGGGGTACGCAGACAAAAGTCGACCAAGAAATTCAACAGGAATTGAACAAAATTGAAAATTCGACGTATGCCACAATACAAAAGCAGGAAGAATATAGCATAGAGACAGAAAAGTATTGGGAGGATTTACGTATATCAGGAGAAAATAAATAAAACTTGGACGAGATTGAGATATGGAAAGGTGGGGAAGCAACGAAATGAGGGGCATATTGATAAAAAGTGTTGGGTTTTTAACAAAGAAGCAGAAAACCTAGTTCGTGTATGTATGTGCAAGAAAGCCAAAGAGAAAATTGAAAAAGAAATAGTACAAAACCTGAAAAAATGGATAGGAGACGAAGACGGAGAAGAAATCGACAGGAAGATACAGATGGTGCTGAAGAAGGAGCCTGTGACTGAACTGTGTATATTTATTAAATATTTCGAGAAACTGATTGGAAAAATTGTCAATGCGGAAACGAAAAGCAAAACGACAGTGGAGTATCATTATAGACATAAGAAACTATTGCAAGGAGAAACATATGTATAGGGAGGTTCTTCTGTGCACACACCCTAGGGGGGTATACCTGGAATAATTTAAAAATATATCATAATATATAATACAATAATATTATAATCTTATATTTAATGCATTAGTACTCATATATAGTATATAATATAATAATATAATTTAGTAGTAGTATTTTATTCTTTCTATACCCTTTTTAAGGGTGTGTACATAAATGCCCCTTCTCTCCCATTTACATCAATTATTTTACTTCGGTTTCTCAAATTGTCTGATGTAATCGCACAGTTGCTTCGCCGGTTGCATTTTTAGTTGCGCTTCTATTTTCCGATCACTTTCTAAACCCCTGCTATTTTCCAACCACTGCATCAGCTCGTTTACTATTTCTTGGTTCAGTTTTCCCTCAAGGTAATACGGGCACGGACCTCCTCATTGGAAAAAAAATTGATTTTTTCGTATGCTGTAATAGAGACATAAAAATGACATCTGCGAAAACCCTGCAGGCCTTACCGTTTAAATACAATAGTAATTAATTCACAAAATCAATGCATTTAACCCGCACCATATAGGGAATCCGTGCGGGTCGAACTTTGGAACGGAAATAGTAATAGTTCCCGATTAGATCAGAGCTATGCGAAAAACGACGAATAACGAGAAAACTGTCGCGGTCACGTATGTTCCATAAAAAATATAGGTTACGGGACATTTCGAGCAGATATCATCGATTCAATGGACTCATTTTTACGTTGGCTAGCGTCTGCCATCTCTCTTGTTACAATATGCACATTACACATACACTACAACACACGATTACACATACGGTAAACAAACACATGCTTGACATGTATCGAACACGGTCTTACATACAGGTCTTGCAACTGAATCAAATATTGGTGGTGGGGGTGGTCGTCTTACTGTCGGCTCGTTAATTTCCTTGACCGCCGCTCGCATCGCTTCAATCAAATCATAGCCGAAACAGCGGAAGACGCATGTGGCAACACAACCTCACTTAATCGGCTACTATAAAGTGTTACATAACCGTCATTACTAAAACCACGTGTTTTTTTATGACGGTGATATCGTGCGGATTTTTACATAATAATAAAAATTAATTGAATATAAATGCTGAAAATAATTTGACTAAACAAAACTGATTCCCCGCTTCTCCCCATACTCGGGAATAAAAAATTGATGGTGTCCACAAATATATTTTTCAAAAATTAATTAAAATTGTGAAAATAATTTAATTTATTGATTAATAACATATTTACCCTTTAAAAAAATTCATCCTTCACCACTCGAATCCAGCGTTGATAAATAAGGAAAACAAAAAATGATATATACTTATCAGGGCTGCTTGAGTCGATGATGCTTTAGGATTAAGAAAACTGCAGTTCAATTAAAAAAAATATTCTTCAACAATAGAATCCTATACAGTGCAACATACGTAAAGCGTATATTTATTTTCGCTTTTCAGTATTTTTTTGTTGGAAATGTTCCTACATTTACATGTCTATTTACTTGTCCTAGCCGCTATGACAAGTTCGCAGCGCCGCTCTTGTGGCTATAAGCCAAAGCTTATTGCCGACATTAAGCGTACCACCCCCACCGCCTTCGTTGCAAGACCTGTATGTAAGACCGTGGTATCGAAAGCACCTGAATACGGCGTTGCCACGGATATTGCCAGAATTATGAAATGGCGGCCTGTGACAACTCAAGTCAAATCTGATTGCGATTTTACGCCACTTATAAAACTATAAGTGTTATCACATGCACTTCTCAAATAATTATTTTCTGTATTGTGTTTATTATTATGCTCAAATACATTGTATTTTGCTTTTTCCAGGTTCGATAATTTATAGATTTTCTGTTGACTAGTCCATCCGCTAGTACTACCTTAACTTTCGTATACTCGCAAATATGTGGCAAACTTTCAATTGGCTGCTTGAATATTCTATATTTGGCGTGTACATAACCTTATTTCCCGTCTCTCCCGACATTGCCACATCTTATCCTCACCCACGTTTCTTTTAATT
This sequence comes from Ophion slaviceki, assembly GCA_944452715.1. Taxonomy (NCBI): domain Eukaryota; kingdom Metazoa; phylum Arthropoda; class Insecta; order Hymenoptera; family Ichneumonidae; genus Ophion; species Ophion slaviceki. The sequence goes on along the minus strand of OX101788.1, from coordinate 9,404,111 downwards.
CTCCGCCAATCATCGTGTCCTCCCAATATGTTTCCACATGTATACCTGTTCCCCTACGTTTACATTCCTTGCAGTATGTTGAATCATGAATTTTGCTTCAATCGTATTGAATTTCTTGTTCAATTTCAACTTTTATGCCTCCTATTTTTCTTTCCAGCTCCCTTACATTTCCATTCCATACGGCTTGCCACATTGCCCCGTCACCTACGCTTTCCATTGCCTCTTTTTTTGTGTGCCCCCTTTTTGGTCAGTTACCATTGATAATTGCTCTCACTTCTTCTCTTAGCCATTTGTAATAATAATAATAATATATCATGTATATTATAATAATATAATCTTATATTTATTTTATTGTAATCTCATATATATTCCCACCCTTACAGACAAATGTCGATCAATCGTCATTGAACATTTTTATGACTTTATATCTCGCAACGAGGATTCGTAAAAAAAATCCTTTCGATCGAGCTGCACCGCTGCTACTTTGTCAAATCGTATCCTCGTTACCGAACATCTATCTCACTTTATGTGACATTTGCAGAGTCGTTGGTTGGATTGAATAGCTTCTGAGGTGTGGAGTATGGGACAGAGGGGCAAAATATATGAGAGACAGAGAGACAGAGAGAGAGAGAGACACGAAAGGAAGGTAGAAAATACACAGATAGCAGGCTGCATCACTGTAATAGTCATATATATGGCGTATATTAACTAGTGTATACACGCGAGTGAGAGAGAGCAACGAAGAGCCCTCAAAGTGTAGCCGAGAGAGACAGAGAGGAGGTCTCGTTTCACGTGTTAATAAATAGCCTCGCGTTATTACCGGCAAGCTAATTCCTCGGCCACTCTCTTCATTTAACGAAGCCAATTATGACAGGCATAAATGTAAGCACTTAATAGTTGTGTACACACACAGAAGAGGCGAAAAGAGAGAGAGAGAGAAAGAAACGAGAGAATGAAGCACGCGCCAAGTTCTCCTGTGCTCCATCAGCCATCAGGCGCCGCGAGACGACCGCGTGAACTCTTTCATCCTCTTTCTCTCTCTCTTGGTTCTGCGTCCTTGCCCGACCGACAATTCTCTCCGGTGCAATTTTATTCTTACGTTCGTTTTCACGTCACATCGCCGTGTTCCCTCGTTTCAACGAACCCCACTCTTTACTTCGGCAATAATAATTCAATGTATGCGAATGAAATGTATAGTTAGCTGCCGTTTATGCGCGATATCGACGGTGGTTCTTATTTGTCCTGTCGTAAATTTGCCATCAACGTTTCGTTTTCATTTTTTAAATTTACCGAGATTTTTACGGGAGCGTATATTTATGTGCATTTGTATCGTAACGTCGTTAATATTGTTGCTGTTTACTGAACCGAAAAAAAAGAGCACGAAGGAATGAGCAGCGGGCCGGTTGACTTTTTAGGGGTCTGCGTGAGCTTGAAGTTTGAAAAATGCAGTTTTTATAGTGCGGTGTAGCCGAGGATCTTAACTTTGATTTGCAACAAAGATTTCGTGAAAATTCGAAATGGTGAGAGAGTTGTGGCGATTTTTGTAACGGGGCAGATTTACACTTTCTTTTAGTGTTTTTCTCGAAATTGTTTGAGGAAACGGCGCAAGAAGGTTCTCAAAATCTATTAGTTCGATTCACTCAAGGCCTTAGGCCACAGTAACGGGTATAAAATCATGTGCGAATTTAACAATTTTGTTTTCGTATGCAAAAGTGAATCACTCATAAAATTAATTACACATCTATTTAGTATGAATATCAAGCCCTTAGAAAATATACATATTTTTTTTTTCGATGTACAAAATGACCGACTACTAATATTTTCTTTGGTTATCTTTTTTTAGGCGCTCCGCGGCGTGACATTTAGCCTCCACAATTTTTTACCTAGAACAAAAACCAAAAATTCTCGGCAATCTACATTAGAATACCTAGAGAAGTACGTACGGAATTTAAAAAATATTGTTTTATTCAAAAGTTGTAGGTATTTGCACTTAAGAAATGAATTTTCAGTGAAAAATTTTGTTACGATGGCTCATAAACTGCTCATAAAATGAAAAGTTTTCGATTAATCAGAAATTCCGTATGTACTTCTCTGCCAAATGCAATTAGGAACATAACTTTTAAATTTGAAGTAAATCGAGTGAAAATTGTTGAAATTATTCGTCACGCCAATTGGAAAAAAGCTGTTTCGAGAAGTTTCAAGTAGTCGGCCATTTTGTACATCGAAAAAAATATATATACAATTTTTTTTAACAGTTTGATATTCATACTAAATAGATGTGTAATTAATTTTGTAAGTGAATCACTTTTTTATACGAAAAATTGTTAAATTGTTAAAATCGTATATAATTTCATACCCGTTACTGTGGCCTAAGGCCTTAAAAATAAAGGAGCATGATTTATAACATTTTCAATCGTATGACCAGATGATTTTTTTCTAATATGCTCGTCCATTTTTTCATAGGAAATGATTAAAATTGTTTTTTTTTTGTCGAAAATCGACCTTTTATTTCTACAGCGTGGCTTTTTCGTAATTTTTATCATTTCAAAAAGTTACCTCGTTTAATATCGGTCATAGGAAAGTTTTATTACTGTAGTGAAGTTTTTTATTTTTCATTTCAGATTACCTCAGGTGCCAGAACCACCTGACGTCATGTAGCGCGGTGACACTTTGTTTAAATAAAAGTAAACAAATAGTTTATCAATGACTTTCAATAAAAAAAAGTCAAACTTGGTAAAACTGTGTATTAATCCTGTCTAAAATCCCAACCTCATTATCCCATATTCCCATCAGAATTGATTACATTAAACGTCCGCAACTATAAATTGAGAATTGACACTATATTATTTTTATGACCGCGTCGTGAGAAAAATACGACCTGTCCTGTCAAACTCGCAGGTTATCGAACATCGAAATTCGCAAACGAGTTTCCATCGGACGGTGCGGTTTATTTCGATTTTTTTCGCAATCATATCGCGGGAAAGAAAGTGAACTCACGGTATTGCCCGAATCACGATGATAATAATATATACTATTAATTACACTGCTCAACAGCCGATTTCGTGCCGTAAACTGTATATTTTTTCTTAATCTTATCTCTATACTGATCCTATTTGAACACTTAATACTGATATTCTACCCAAGAACACGGAAATATACAATTTTTTAATCAAATCTAATTTTATTGAAAAATGTAAGTTTCATTAAATATTTTTACATTGAGTAAGCTTTATCGTGATTTTCTTGAGCGAGACTTGTCGAGGCAGTCGCGCACGAAACTCCAAACGCAATCAGCCATCATGTGTGCGTGTGTCCCATTTTTCCTGATACCTACTCCCATGATTTTTATTCTTTGTGGAAGATTTTCGGCGAATTTATCTTGATCCTTAATTTCTATCCCGAAATAAGAATATAAAGCACTTTTTACGAAATCCGTAATCGTTTTTATACATTTTTGCATAACATACTATCCGCTATAACAAAATGCATTAGGGTATAGTTCGAACAAGCTCGTCTTCACCTTGCTGCCGTGGAGATGTCACTGAATTAATTTATAACAGCAAATAATAAGTAAAAGAAAGAAAAAAAGCTAACGACACTCACTGTAGAATAACAGTTAATTTGAAAACTATGTGTAGTAACTTGAAATATAGGTTAATATAGGTCCCGCCAGTAAAAGTAAAGTAAGTAAGTAAAGTAAGTAAAGTAAGTAAGTAAGTAAATGAGTAAGTGAGTGAGTGAGTAAGTGAGTAAGTGAGTGAGTGAGTGAGTGAGTAAGTAAGTAAGTAAGTAAGTAAGTAAGTAAGTAAGTAAGTAAGTAAGTAAGTAAGTAAGTAAGTAAGTAAGTAAGTAAGTAAGTGAGTTAGTGAGTTAGTGAGTGAGTGAGTGAGTGAGTGAGTGAGTGAGTGAGTGAGTGAGTGAGTAAGTGAGTAAGTGAGTGAGTGAGTGAGTAAGTAAGTAAGTAAGTAAGTAAGTAAGTAAGTAAAGTCACAACAAAAATCATACGAATTTGGCCAGTACCAAGAATATATTATTTCTTTTTTGACTTGCGTGTTTTCAATCACCTCTTTCGATTATTTATTACCATTGATTATTATTAATTACTTCAAAAATTGAATTAAATTTTTATTGATTTTCTTTTACGTCACGGTCGTTCGTACCCAGCCAATCATGCGAGCATGTCCCTCGCATTGTAATTTTCGTAGCAACAAGTATTTTCGACTATAAAGACTCAAATGGCGATATTATAATACGTTCAACCACACTGCGCGTAAACTAATATTAACGCCTCGACGTTTTCTCGTCCATGCGCGAGAAATGGTCGTCCGTTACAATTATATGCCGGCTCCCTCGTTGCCGCATACGACGGCTTTGTCGTGTTGCGAGCAATATTTCGAAGCCCGATTATGAACACTGTCACTGGGATTTTATCGAGAAAAAAAAGGATGCAAAAAAGCGGAGGAAAGAAGAAAGAAAAAAGTGTCTGGTTATTGATAAGCGTGGGTAATCCATAGCTGGAAACTTATCGGAATTCTCGCGAGTCTCCGTGTTTGCCCAATTCGTTAACGCCTCTTTTTCAGGCATCTTGGACAAACAGGTGAAAAACGAGACCCTCCTGGCTAACAGAAGAAACGTGGCAGAACGGCCGCACCTTCCACAATCTCGCCGCGAACAAGCTCGCACAAAATAAACGACGAAAACTACGTTTTAGGAAAAAAAAGAGATTTTTGTGAAACAATTTGAATATTTAGCACAGGAATTTTTGGTATCGGAGCCACGCTGGGATTGTGAAACTTGAATTCACGCGAGTTTAATTGATTTATACTGGAGTTGAATTTTATAAAACTATAAATTTATTATGGAGAACAAGTAGCCATGATCCGCGAGCATACAAATGTCCGAAAGCTCAAACAAGTTTTTTTTCTTACGCGGATTCCATTACTTTTTACGTTTTCTAAAATTTCTTTGTGGTGGAATTGCATATAAAATTAAATATCTTTTCTGATATTCTATTTTTTACACAATTTCATTTTTTCGAGATATTTTCAATTCTCTTCTGACTTTTATATTTTTACACAATTTCAATTTTTCCTGACATACTTTCTTTTTTTCATTCCGACCTAGTCCATTTTTTCACGCAATTTCAATTTCTTCTAGCGCATTCTCAATTTTATTCTCACACATGCAATGCTTTACGCAAGTTTCATTTTTTCGACATATTCGCAACTTTTGTCTGGCATGCAACTTTTTAAGCAATTTCAATTATACTTCCAATTTTAATTCCGACCTGGTCCATTTTTTTAGGCAATTTCATCTTTTTCTGAAGCATCCTCAATTTCATTATGACATATTCAATTTTTTTACGCAGTTTCAATTTTGCCCACGTTTTCCCAATTTTTTTTACCCTTCAATTATACGCTTCCAATTGGCATGCCAACCTGGTCCATTTTTCAGGCAATTTTAATTTTTCTTGACATACTCTCAATGTTCATTCCGACCCAGTCCATTTTTTCAGGGCATTTCAATTTTTCCTCACATACTTTCAATTTTTATTCAGATCGAGTCCATTTTTTCAATTTTAATTTTTCTCGAAGCATTCTTAATTTTATTCCGAAATATTCAATTCTTTACGCAATTTCTATTTTTTACGTAATTTTTCTATTTTTCCTGACACCCTCAATTTTTATTCCATTCAGTCCATTTCTTCAGGTAATTTCAATTTTTTCTACCACACTCTCAATGTTCTTTCTCACGTATTCAATTTTTTTGCGCACTTTCCATTCTTTGCGTCACTCAGTCGGTTTTCTTTCCAACGTAATTATTTATTGTACGCAATTTTAATTGTTTCCGAGAACATTGTCAACCTTTATTCGATCGTGAATAACAGAATATTCGATGGCCAAAGAAATTGATTCGAATTTTGTCACGAGTTCAATTTCCTTTAAGCAGCAAATCGGTCAACATTTATTCGAGGGTCAAGTGGATATCGATTTTTTCCAGAGCTCATCGTGGGCACGCCATCTAGGGGGAGACCTCCGAAGGATGTACCCTAAGCTGAGTTTGTTACCCGTGGGGCTCGAGGAATAAGCCGGACGGTCCAAGACACCCTGCGACATCTATACAAGAACAGGAGCCTCGAAACTTCCGAGAGTTACCGTTCGTCCTTGCAACGGCACAGAAGGTAATATCGATGGTGAGTATGCGGCCGGTAATGAGTTACCAACAGTCAATTCGTTCTGACATCGACGGATGATCATCTTGGGAATGAATAAATTTCAACGAGGACTACCTGACATAGGAAACCTCTAGTGACCGGATGCAGCAACATTTTTTCGAGCCGCCAAGTTTTTACGAGAGGAAACACCGTAGAGTAGAATGGAGAAAATAATTGCATTCGCATTTATTTGAAAACTCTTTATAGCGAAAAATAGCTACAATTGTCCTTCTATTATCAACAGTTTATCAATTATTAATTTATATATATGTATATACGAGTATATACGTTAAGATTATGCAGCAGAATTAACTCAGATTTCTTTTTCGACATTCTTTTCTCTGTTCAAATTTTAGTTTTCTAGTCACGTCAATCGATTGATTTCAACCGATTCTATTGCGTTAAAAATAGAAAAATACAATTTTTCCTCTTTTGAAATCTTACCACAAACCTCTTAGTTCTCGAATTACGGTAATTAAATCATCTGATTTTTTACCGAAAATGTGGGAAAAAGTTTCGAAAAAAAATCTCGCGAACTCAACGAAAACTGATTCAACTTTTTACTGTCTTGAGGTTTTTCATGAATCCTTGTCGTTTTCGCGTTACACCTCATTGTTCAAACTGTCTCTTTAAAAAAAAAACGAAATACCTTTAGAAAAAAAAATAGTACAAAGCTTAAAAAAATATAATTGACGCTTGAGCTTCCCCCTTTATGATTCTGATCAAAGAAATGCATAAAAAAATGTTTGTCTGCAAACGGGGTCCACCAGAAAAGGAACAAAAAAACCGAAAAATGTTCGTTTTCGAAAACGGGTACTAGTCGTTAAAAAAATAGTTTCAAATTTTTCTAAAAACAACACAATGAAGGTGAATTCCTCCCCTTCAAAATGCCGGTTATTAAATTCATTTATGTCAACTGTCGGCGAAATAGCATAAAAAATCGTTCCGGAACTTTTAAAAATTTTGTCCGGAAACATTTCGCCGGTAGTGTGTAATGTATGCGTTTTTTTATATAAAGCGGGCCCTACATCTACAATAACATTGTACAATACTTTCATTGTGCCATAATATTGAATAACACCTTGAACCCGAACGATCAATTATTATCACGCAATAACTTTGACGGCCCATAAGCGTCAATGTTTTCGCGTGAGCAGGACTCCCTAGTGTTTGGCACAATACTAATCCTACACGGTGCAATGAAAAAATATAGTGCGATAATATTTAAACTCGCTCAAACTTTTGTTCAATCATTGCGCAATCTTCAATACTAACCCTTAACGGTCAAAAAAACAATCAATGTTACGCATTTCGTAATATTGTGTAAGATAACTGATCGTTTAGGGCCCGTCTAACAGACAACAATCGTCTTGTAAAGGGATCTTTAATTGTTTGTCAAAATCGAGGAGAAAAAAATTGTTGATGTGAAATCCCTTACGGACAAGTACTGTCCAAAAGCATTTTTATTTTTTGTCGAGTTATCTGATTAAATTACGGTCTGAATTTACACGGTAAAAAATTAGTGTGTTGTTTCAATACATTTGAGGCTTGAAATTCTGTCGCCAATTTCGACATTTGCTCGCGTGTTGTTCATATCAATACACCTTACGCGTGTAGTTTCAATACACTCGACATAACACGTTTTATCACCCGTTCCTCTAAATGAACACACTACATGGGTGTTGGCTCAAGACATCACAACCCGTGCAGTCCAGTTGGAATGTACAGAATTTCGACCGATTTGTATTCTCGGATTAGATTCTTTGGGTTACAAGGAATGTACCCTAAAGTTTCCCAACAAAAAAATGATGCTTTGCGACCACCCGAGATTGTTTTTAATAAAACTCGGTTTTTCGCATTGGATCTTGAATGTACACACAAATGACCATCGCGTAATTTTTTTCCCATGTCGTTGATGCGGGATTTACGTTAATCGGTAATTACTCGTTAACTATATGACCTAGCTCAATAAAATTCAAAGATAGCTTTTGGAGATAGATTCTTCTAGATGCTCATTGAGTTTCCGAACACTAAGTTCGTTAATAAACGATGTACATGGAAAACAAAAAAAGATTTTATTTTTTTTCATTTACCGGTGATTTGCCCTTAAACTAACAATCCTATGTATCTTTTGTATAGGACTTATTTTATAGGTGACATCATTTCGCACAACTTTTGTAGGAAGAATTTTTCGTTAAAACCAATTCCAAAAAAGATATCACTAAAATTGAGTTTTTTTAAACAATTTCTGGTCGTCACAAAACACCATTTTTTGGGAAACTTTAGAGTACATTCCTGATAATCCAAAGAACCTACAAAAAAATTGGCGACGTGATGCCTTGAACCAGTATAGAATATTTCATAATTCCAAAATAAAATAAAATACTCCACTGAGAGTTCTATTTCAATGGTTTTCTCTTATATTTCACCATTCCTTGACCCCCTGAGATGATTTTTGCTCGTAGGAAATCTTTCGCCTGTATATGGGAACGAACCTGAATACTCATAGAGATGAACACTTCATTCTCTGTAATATAAAACGCGTAAAGCGAATCCCGAAATTATACATTCGGAAATGTATAAAAAGTGACCACAAGTTCACTTGTAACTTTGTTTAAACAACACATTTAACTGGGAACACAATTCACACATGTAGATGTGTTAAGGATGTATGGCAACTAAGTTATTCACTACTGTTCGAATTGAAACTCACTGATATTGTAAAGGAAAATATCGAGAACTTTTTGAGATTAAAAAAACAAAATTTGCCCACGTGAATGCTGAGATAAACGAATTCAAAGTTGGGGCATTTAACACGGGGAACATAGGACTGTACGTCCAAAATTCCCTTTACATTGGCAAAAAAGGTATTTCCGGAGTACTCTTTTGTAAAAAAAAACTTTTGTGCGGTATCGCTGTAATATGCATGATACGTTAAAAAAAATCGACATGTGCCCATATATTTTGCGAGATATTGCGAGTTAAATGGGACCGTTTTCGTATTTCTTTAGCTCGTATGTCGTAACCACGACAACGTCAGGGAAAACGTACATCAAATCAGCAACTAAATTTGCAGTTAAAAATTGAAAATTCTTCTTTCTGTACCGCATGTTTTACTTTGAGCTGTGGTAAATCTCCTTTTTAGCTTCAATGAATACTACAATTATTTTATTTAGTCTTTAAATGCGATTTTTGCAAATTGCATAATCAGTTCTGTAACGACTCTGCAGTAGCTGCCATACATCCTTAAAACAATACACTTGGATTTGCAGTGTTCATTCTATAAGGAGAAACAAGCAGAAGGTGTTTCAATACACACCTACCATGCGTGTTATGTATTGTTTCATCATACCGACAACACTTATTTTAGACACTGTATTGGGCTTGGACCGTGTTTGGAGTGCTTTCGGACAATTACCTTCTTCAGGTCTCCCTAGACACGAGGAACGATTATATCGTAAATAAATGGACGATGTATATACATCGAAATACATTTTTTTTAATATCCATAAAAGGAAGGCTTTAAAAAATTGCGCTTGTCACCGAGTAAGATATCATTGGACAGCATATCGGAAATTCTGCTTAATACTACTTAGTACTTTTAAGTAAAATTATTGCAGTTACCGTCTAATACCCAGTTACGAAAAAAAATTAGAAACACGATCTCTCATTTGAGAAAGTTCTATCTGCCGTGTTTTCGCAGTATAAAAAACGTACCCTGGCAAAATCAAAAGAAAATAAGTTTCAATCCAATATTACAATTAGGTAGGTGTCTAGCTCATGGCTACTCTAAAAAAACTATATCCAAAATCGCCTTACTGAAATTTGCATCCAATCCAAAATTGTTTTTAAAATATGTTGTCCCTTGGACATAGACTGTCCTAAAGCATTTTTATTTTTTGTCATATCGATGTTTTATTATCGATGTTATTATTATTAGGAAACATATAGTAAATATAGTATATAGTATTATTGTTATTCGGGGAAAAACGGAATAAGGCGTGAAAAGGGGCCGCATGCACGATGGAAAAGATGATAAAACATTTAACAAACAATAATATATTTGTCTTGTCACTGTTAATCTTGTTTCATTATTAATAATATTAATAATAATCGTTATAAATATACACACACTGAGAAAAAAGAATCGTTGAATATGCAAAATGCATTTTGTTGTCTCGAAATTTTGTTGTTTTAACAGTTGCTCAGACATGCTAAATAAGCTACAGTTCCCACCACTATACTATTTTACCACTAACTATACTGTTTTGTTATGTCAATCAAAAATCAAGTTGAACGTATTTATAGATACATTTTGTTAAACCAACTGAATGTTGGATGGATGAACGAATTTTTTTTTCAGTGTATTCACATATTGTTCGCAGCTATTCAATAAATTACCTACAGCAATTCTTTGTCTGAATTTCTTAAAGGTGATAATGACTTTCGAATCTTCATTGGAAGGCAAGGGACCTCAAATTAGTTTCAAGAAAAACTTCATAGTTAATAAAAGTGTACCGTCTCCCAAAATTCCTGACGAATATTGACTGTTCTCTAGCATTATTATTTTTTGTTATGAATTTCCAGTATAATTATTATTCAGTATCAGAGACATCTATATCTATATAGGGGGTACTATATATAGATGTATATTAATGTTTTCAAGTCTCTTTGATTTGTAAATCTTCAGTTGCGAGACCTTTCATGATTGCCAATCGTTAGTAAATTCATGGTGCACCTGAAAAATGCCCTGCGAATGGAAACTTTACAAATAATTTTTCATTTGTCGTTGTGAATCATTAATATTATTATTATAGTAAATTAATATTATTATTATTGTTGTTGTTTTTCTCGTTATTGCTATTATTATTGATAGTAATAATGGTACAATTAGATATAAAAAATGAAATTTTCACAGCTAACGAAAAAGTGGTCTTTCAAATGTATCACAGGTATAATTTACACAACAGTAAGAAATTACAATTCGTAAATAATTTTTATCGTCGACCGATATAAATATTTGTGAACTGTGACCCGTGGTCTTTCACGATTCGTGGAGACGTTGAATGGGAGAACAAATTTGAAAAAAATCTATGTTTTCTATACACATCCGTAGTCTCGATTCGATATAGTACGCCGGTCATAAAAATGCCACGGAAAAGAATTCGGGTCACCAGTAGGTATATTATAATCCAAGAGTACACACGAGTGGCTTGTTTGTCCGAAAGGACTTTTTTCCCCTCAGCCTCGTCTTCACGCCTCGAAAGAATTTTTCAACAGAAGAACGAACGGTCCAGCCGGAGAATATATGTTATATTATGCAAGCAGCTTTGTTCTGTACGGATTATGGCCTTTTTCCCCAGCTTTTATTGCACTCTTTTTAACCGTCTCTTTATGACTCAAGCGGAAAAAGGGTTTCGACCCTCTCTTGTGTTACCTGGCGAAACCTCGAAGCCCGCCACTCTACGGTGTAGATTTGCTCCAACGCGGCCGCGCACGAAGTACAAAGCAGATTTCGAAGTGCAAATCGGAGACCCAAAGTGCAAATTGCAGTCTCAGATACAAAAATTCATTTCCTTCACGCCGAATTGATAATACGAAGTTGCAAAAGGACTTGGACAGTTATCTGCAAACACTTTTTTTTCAACTAAAAGAATGACAGTCTCTTCGAATTAAGGGGGGGTCTCCTTATACGGTAAAGAAGAGCTTGTGGCCAAAAATAAACTATACGAGGAAGCTGAGGGACTAATTTACGGCCCCGGAATCGCGGATTAATCGGTAGGTCACTTAATCACAAAATTGTTGATTCTTGAAACTTTAAGGGGTTTTACCAGTATGACACTTTCAAAAAATCGATTTTTTTTACCTTTTTCGATAGTTTATACATTCAAGAATATCCTGTAAACATTTCAAGGCCGTATCTATATCATTTTATCTTTCAAAAATCAATAGTTAAAACTTTAAACGCGTTTTTCTCGAATTGAAATTTTTCAAATTTGTTGACATTGTAACTCAAAGAGCAATTATCCGAATGACTTGAAATTTGAACTGAGTAGTCTTGAATAAATTTACTCTACAATGACGTAGGATATTTTTGATTAAATGAAAATTGACGATTTGGCATTTAAAAAAACGACCATTTTATAGGCAAGAAAACAGACTTTTTTCATGACTACGCCATTTTGTTAGATTTTAATATTTTTCGAAAATCCTACGTCATTTTACAGGAAATACCTTCCAGTTTAACGACATTTTTTCCTTTTTTGGTTTCAGCTACTCAGTGGGCCGGAATCATGTCAGCAGTGAAGGAACTTTTTTTTTGGCGCCTCCGAAGGCAGCGCATAAGCCGCTTGGATGTCAATATTTTTTATGAAAAAATTATGTAAGACAGGTCAAATATAGCCAAATATATTCTAAATTTTCCGAAAATTTAATTGAGTACTTTTCTTCCAAAAGAATCCCGAAAATCACCAAAATGTTCAGCGTTCACACTGGTATAGCCCCTTAAACGGGTTTTCCTGAAAACCTTCGAGAACCTCGTACAAGATAACTCAAAAACTGTCGGATCGATCATTTCGAAATTTTGCACACTTCCAGATAACATAATTACCGTCTATTTGAACCTAAAGTTCCTTGAAAATAATTTTTTTTAAACTGCTTTTTCATTAATGAAGACCGCAGTGACAATTTCATAAAAAATAAAACATTCTTTCGAACGCGTACCCATTAAAGATTCACGTTTATTTGGATCTTTTCGGTTCACATAGAGCGTGTGGGTCATATAAATCTAAAACTTCGTAGCTTTGATGTTTCATGTCAATGCACAAGACGCTAGGTTGTACGCAGTCGAACAACTCAGGCAGACCGTCTCTAAAGTGTCCTACAACCGCCGTCTTTAAATATTAAAAACAAAAAAGAACCTTTTTGGAAAATTAAAAGATGCAATAATATGTACGTAAAATTATAGTGATGTAAAGTAAATAGTTTCGACAAACAAAAATCGTGGAAATATGCTCATTTTTGGCTGCCTAAAGAGATCTCCCCCCTTAGTTTATCTACAATGATTATAGTTGTTATGTAATTATGCCTTCTTTGATTGCATTCTTTAACTGAAAAAATCAAATTCCCGTTGAATAAAATTGTCTTCATTCACTATCTCTAGTTACATTCTATAGATCTAGAATAATTACTAATTTATTTGTTCATTACTACCTGCCACTGAATATTAGTCGTAGTAGTGGTTTTTATTTGTATGACCTTTATGGCCTTTTACAAAAATTGTAACAATATAAATCTCTCTCTCTCTCTCTCTCTCTCTCTCTCTCTCTCTCTCTCTCTCTCTCTCTCTCTCTCTCTCTCTCTCTCTCTCTCTCTCTCTCTCTCTCTCTCTCTCTCTCTCTCTCTCTCTCTCTCTCTCTCTCTCTCTCTCTCTCTCTCTCTCTCTCTCTCTCTCTCTCTCTCTCTCTCTCTCTCTCTCTCTCTCTCTCTCTCTCTCTCTCTCTCTTTTACAATCTATTTTGTTCGCTATCGCATAAATCTTTGGTTCGCACTCGCCTTGTAATTAGTTCTTCTGTTCGCTATTCTCAACTTATATCGAATGCTATTGTTTTCTATTATTAACTTACATCTATTGCCTTTTTTACTCTATAATTAACTTAAACCTAATGCGGAACTCCCGCTCTCCGTTATAATCTCTCCTCCTTTTTACACATTTTTTCTATTTCCCTGAAAAATTGACACAACTCTACATCGATTTCTCCTCTTATCGTCCTTATCAATTTCTTCCTTATTTCTCTTCCATCTTGTTCCTCATTTGCCCACATATATATATACGCCTTCGCCCCATCGGATAATAGCTGTCTTCCTTTTTCGCAAGCGATTAGGTGCTCCCACTGAATATTATTTTTATGCATATTAGGAGTGGAAGCTGAATTTACCTTTCAGCATCTATTTGTACCTGGTCATATTAAAATATCTGTATGTCTATGAAGGCCAGCCTATCTCTGGCTAGATTTCGAGAAAAAAAACGATCCGTTCGAAACAAAAGTATGTTCTTGATGTATTCCCTTGATACTTTTAGTTTTTTAGGCTTTTAAGACATCTGAAGAAATTGCTTCTCGAAGTGTCTACTACTTGGCCCAGACGTTGCCAAAGTCGAAAGTTTAGAACCGTTGTTAATAAACATTGAAGTATAGTAAAAATTCAGGCCAAACGGGTGAGTTTGAACTTTCAACTGGTCATTTAAATCGTTGGCGGAAAATTCTTCGAAAACTATTGCCCGAGTGACAATTTCTCTAATACAATTTTCCGAACAGATTTTATCGAACGGAGAATTTCTCGTGCACAATTTGCCGAATAAACAATTTCTGTAATACAATATCCCGAATGAGCAGTTCCCCGAATGGACAATTTCCCGAATTTATTTGGTTTTTGTTCGGTTTGTACATTTGGGATATTGTCCATTCGGGGAACTGTCCATTCGGGATATTGTATTTGAAAAATTGTTCATTTTGAACATTGTTCAAAATGATCAAAAATGATCTTTTTAATATTATATCCCTGTAGATAAATATGTCTGCATTTATTATCTAAAGTTATATATTCATTTCCACTTATTATTAATTACACAAGACAACGAAAAAAAAAAATCTTGGCGCCAGCAAAGATTGTATAATTTCTTGTCAAATGACTACCGATGAGACCTATGTCAACATATATTTCAACTTACTACACAGACTTTTCAAATTAATTTTTATTTCATAGTTAGTGACATTAGCAGTTTAATTAGGAAATTTATCTTTTTAAAAAATGATTTGCTGTTATCAATCAATTCAGTGATATGTCGACGGTAGCAAAGCGAAGACGTGCTTGTTCGAACTACCCTAATACATATCGTCACACATGTGGAGAGTATGTTATTCAAAAATTTAGAAAAACGATTACGCATTTCATGAAAAGTGCATTTTTTACGTATTTCGGGATAAAAATAGCGGATCAAGATAGATTCGCAGAAAATCTTGGCTCCTTAAGGAGATTGGAGCGATTCAGTTGAGTCAAATGACGGTTTAGTCATTTTTTTTTTTCAATAAACCTCAAAAAATGCATACGAGGTACAGATTTATTCTATATATGCTAATTTTTTTAAATATATAATTAAAGGGCAGAATTATGCATTTTAACATTTTTATTACGTAAAGTAGAAAAACTTTTGTGTTACTACCAACTTGAAAAAGTATAACATTATCGATGATTATTATGAAAAAACTACGCCAACGAATGTTTTATACAATTAACAATGAAATTTTGAGTAATTCATAATTATGCCTATTCATATTTACGTCACGAGATTATTGGCCCATGGTTTACGATGGGCAAGATGAGGGTTTTTTTTTCTAAATGTTCACAAAGGTTTAGCTTAAGTTAATTCGTTGTTAGAAATAGTTTATCTTGGTGCTAAATAACAATAAAAATTACATAACCTTTAGTGTGAAAGTCCTGCCCATCTAACCGCACGTTAAATTACATACATTAAACTATTTTTTATCTCTGGTGTTTGGTGGTGAAAAAGTTCAAAAAATTCGTAAAGACTCAGTATAGTGTAAACGATAACATGTATTTTTTTTTTATTAAATTTAACCTTGGATTGTGGCTAACGCTCCAACCTCCTTAAGTGAAGAGCAAGGAGCACGCTTCCACCAAGGCATATCAAAATCAGGAAAGATCGGTATCAGGGAAGATGGGACACACAGACATGATGGCTGATTACGTTTGGTGTTTGATGCGCGACTGCATCGACAAGTCTCACTCGACAAAATCGCGAAACAAATGCTTACTCAATGTAAACATATTTAATAATACTTAAAATTGTCAATAAAATTAGCTTTATAAAATAAATTGTATATTTTCCGGTTCTCACGTAGAATACCAATAATAAGTGTTAAAATAGGATCAGTATAGAGACAGAATTTTGAAAAAATATACAGCCTAATAAAAAGCCATGCACAGTATGAATATCAAATGAATATCAAAAAACTATGAAAATAGCACAAACAATCATGAAAATTCCGCACCAAATCGGCTGTTGAGCTGCGTTGTCTGTAGATCCAACGAATAACAGCTCCACTCTGGGCACATTAAAAACAATCGAATTTTTATCCGTGGACAACATCATTGATGACTTATTGAAAAATTAAGAACCGTCCTATAATAGACAAATAGAAAAAAATAACAAAAATGCCCAACGCGAGATTTTATTAGCAAAAAAAATATATGCACCTCGACGGGCTAGCACCATCTTGTAGCTTGGGAATGGGGCAAACTTCGAGCCCTGGATATTGGCATTTTTTTCATCGTCGAAAGCATTTCTCCCCTTGCTATCGTAGACGACGTCACTGGACGAGGGGGATGGGAGTTCGCTGGTTGGAGGAGGGTAGAAAATAGCGAGGGTGCACCACGCCCATAAACGCGAATGGCCGCTGTGCCAAAAGGGGCCGTAGCCATGGCAACCCAGCCCCATTTTCTCAAACCCCTGGTGACGTTGGGAAATGGGCATTGCGGGAGCTCGTTAAGGGTTGCAGCCCTCCTGATAGGAAATGGAAGAAAGCGATACGCGGTGGGGAGCAGGTCGAGAGGTCAGAGTTACCCAGCCATTCACCAGAAGCCGATGAATAGCGGGGTAATAGGGATCAACGAGAGGAGCCATTGCTTAAGGGGTCTCCACACTTTAGACGCTAAAAAAGGCTATTTTCATATTTTTTTGAAACAGATTTATATTATAGATATAAAAGTTGTTACACTTAATAAATACAAATTCGAAATACATTTTTTTAAAATTATTTATCTGAGTCACTATTTGTAGACGAAGATGGTAGTTAAAAAAATGTCCTAAAAAATGGTAGGTCTGCTCTGTTGATGAAATCTCGGAGATGGATTATCCGAAACACAAAAATCAAACGGTTTTAGATTCAGTATGTTAATGGCTTAGCGCATATCGTACGATTTTTGATACATCAAAAAATAACAAAATGGCGGACATTTTTCGAATTTTTTTTAAACGTTTTTTTTTCACCGTTTTTGGCAAAATAATACTAAGTATAACATTTTTAAATATCCTTGATATGCGCTATGGCTATAGTTGTAAAGAATATGTGGTTAAAATTTCATAAGGATCGGTTCAGTAGTTTCGAAGATTTTATCAACAAGCCGTCAAAAAACGTTGTTTCGAGGAAAACGCGTTTAAAGTTTGTTTGGGTTACATTTCGAAAGTATAACAACTTTTATATCAATATCTATAATATGAACCTATCAAAGAAATCATGAAAATAGCCTTTTTTGGGGTCTAAAGTGAGAAGATCCCTTAAGGGGTTGCGGAGAGATCCCGGAAATGGATAGATATGCTGATAATTGACAAGGTGTGCACCCTTCGAGTGCACACCTCCACCGCCAACCTATAAGTGCATCTTGGGTCAATCGTTGTGTTCCAGTAAATATGCTTTTTTTGTAGTAACTCATCCATATTTTATGGCCCCCAATTTATTTTTTGACGGAAACGAACATTAAATGCCAAAACGCTCGTTCAAAGTGGGGCACATGTTGAAAAATACGTACTTGAACGTACTCTTACACTGGGTCAAAACGACCCAGTGTGCACTCGAAGGGTTAAATTAACGCGTTACACCTAGCTTGTGGCTGGAAAAGGAGGAATTTTGGTGAATTTTTATATAGAATAAATACTTTTGGAAAAAGGTTTCAACGTATTATATTTTTCTATCAATGGAAAATAATATCAAATTTTATTTATTTAAAAAAATCCAAAATGGCGGCTCCAGGTTCCGTCAAATAAAGCCATGCACAGCCTGTTTTAGTCTACAGGGGGCGCTCACAGTCTTGCTGGTTCATTTGGAACAAAAACGGGTTAAAAATGTTCACCTAGACAAAATTTGAGGCGCCTTATTTTTTTTCGAAAAACCCTTGGATAACAAGATGGCAGCCGGTTGAAAAAAACCCATTTTTTGCCCGGTTTTTTTTGCTTCTGCGGACGAAAAGAATATTGCTAAATCAATTTTTGACAAAAATCGCGTCCTGATAGCCCCGCCAATTGAATTTCCTTTCAATTGCACAGAGATTCATGTGAATCAGCTCATCCGTTGATGTGTAGAGTGCCCCGCGCGCTGAGTAATGCTGCGCCCAGAAAAACGCATTTGAAGCTTAACGTTATAAAAAATCATATTTAATGTGGGTTCTTTAATAACCCAAACAAACAAGCCCAGGTGTTCTAAACACTTTAAGGATACAAATAATGTTTACCAAATCGAATTTTTCATCGGCATGAACGGCAACCTGATCTTAAGGAGTATGGTTTTAAGTGTCTCTTACAATTTTTGCATTGAATAATATTTATAAATGTTGTAGAACCGATGGTTTGTGCAGACCGCTATTTGAAAAACGTACTTCGCGGTGACCACTACTGCTCGTAAACAAATCATCCGAAATTAAAAAATCAACCACGTTTAGTTTTTGCATGAAATTATCTAGTGCTTGGATGAAGGATTTAATAGAATATCAAATGTAAGTAAAAACTAAGAAATCTAAGAAATGTAAGTATGGATTTTCGATTTGAAAAAGCCTCTATTTTCGTTGATAAAAAAAATCCACCGAAAAAAGAATTCCTACATTCAATCGCTGCTTTTTTATACGTAAAAGAAGCTTGTAATTTGAAGTTGATCGGTGCAGAGATTTTTCAGATACCGTGGTCACCGAAGTTGAATAAGTCAATTTGAGAAAAACGCGATTAAAGTTCGCGGATCCTAACAATAAACGCTCACAACTGCCTCAATTTTTAATCGATGGAGCTGACATTTTTAGATATTTTTTAAAAGGTTACATTTTGAAAATCCGTCGACTCCAAAAATCGATATTTTCAATATTTTCAGCAAGGTGTAAGCCCTTAAATGCGCTGTGCGACTTACTTCTCTTTTGGTATTTAATTGGTATTGGTAATAAATCATATTCGTCTTTTATTTTTCAAATTTTACGAAGCGTTATCGAAAGCGTGTACGCTAATGAAAATATATTTTCGAATGTTCCTTCGTATATGCTTTTAGGAGCCGAGGACTCGGTCCCTCTTATTTTTACCCCACACCCTTCACCTCGCTGTTTCCAGTTTTTTGGAATACTTCTCAAAGTATTGCGCACAGCCACTTTTTCCTCCCTACTACTGTATCGAATTTGCACGAGGGCACAAAGAATTTTCGGTCGCATTTCCAAATATAAATTAGGTAATTTATATTTTCAATTTTCATATGATAGAGACAATTAGCAAAATTACTTCAACATTGCGCATAAAAATTTTCAAACCCAAACAAACTCACTCGAAGATTTTTATGCGGATATCTAACTCTCGCCTACCCAGTTGACACGAAACAAAAAAATTTGCGCATGATGCCCATATTTTTTTTATTAACAATTCGTTTATATTTTTTTCCAAAATTCTACAAATATCTATATGCGTAATATGTAATGCGTCTTTAGTTTTAAGTTTCTGCTTTTGGTTTGTGTTAAGTCATCAAACAGTTGACATGTATGTGTGGATTGTGTGCCAGAGGACAACTAGTCCTAGAGCACTAATAAACTTAATCTAATCTAATATCTTTCTCAATGTATCAACTCATGATGTGCTAAAGTCCACTGCGGTTTTCATACATTGCCCAAAATTTTCAACGACTTTTGGGATGTCAATGTAGCGTAACAGGTGTACGAATAAAATATTCTTACTAGACTTATTTCATTCTTGTAAAGTTTACTACAGAAATTGGGCTGGAGAAAATAATAATATCCGGTGTTTTTGTCCGAACATTAGCAACCTAATATTAAAATGTTATGCTTTTGTTGGAGAAAGAAACAGCGCGAGGAAAGCAAGATGAAGAGAGATCGCAACAAATCTTTTTTTTGTTCCGTAAGTAGATTGCTTCTCACTAATATTGTAATAAAAATATTGAAGACCCGGGAGTCTTGAAAGTCTTGAATTTAATTGCACCCAGGGTGATTGAGGCCTCCATGAAAGTAGATGACGTTTACGATTATGCATTATCCATCACCACAATGGAGAATATTAACGATTATTAACTTTATAATACATATTTCTTATTTCCTGAGTTCCAACCGCGTGCAGGTTTTTTTTACATATTATTCATTCCCAATTGAACCCTTTCCTATCACTCCCTACCCGCACATTAATATTTCAAAATGATGGCTTTACGACACTTGCTTCAGGCACGACTGCCACCAGAGTTGTTCCACATCGTACAGCTTAGCGTCTCGTACATTGATCCGAAACATCAAAGCCAAAGAGTTTTAAATTTCTCACACCCACACGCTCTATGTGAACCTAAACGAATCAAATTTAAGTGAACATACGAACAATGGCACGTGTTTGACAAAATGTTCTATTTTTCATGAAATTTTTACTATAGTATTTGTTGATAAAAGAGTAGTTTTTTGTAAATGATTTTCGAGGACATTTAGGTTTACATAGACGGTAATTATGTTATCTGTATAAATGCGAAATTTAAAAATGATCGATCAGATAGTTTTTGAGTTATCTCGTACAAAGTTCACGAAAAAGTGATTTTCAAGAAAATGCGTTGAAGGAGGTTAGAACAGTTGAGTCAAATGACGGTTTATGAACATTTTCAATGAGCCTCATAAAAATGCATACGAGGTATAGATTTATTCTGTAGATGCTAATTTTTCATAAAATATATAATTAAAGAGCAACATTATGCATTTTTATATTTTTATTACGTGAATAAGAAAAACTTTTGTGTTACTACCAACTTGCAAAAGCATAACATTATCGATGATTATTATGAAAAAAAAACACTGTGTAAGTGTAAGTTTTATACAACTTTGGATGAAATTTGGAGTCATTTATATCTATGCATATTTATGTCACGACATTATTTATTATTGCCATTAATTAATATTAAGTGTTGCCGTAGCACGGCAATTTCGCGAACATTGAGGTTGGCAGCAATGCTCTTCATTCGCCGGCCAAGATTCGTAATCTTTTATCAAACCTTGATGGTTCAATGTTGAATATATATGGTTTACGATGGGCAGATGGTTTTTTTTTCTAAATCTTTCCAAGGGTTTACTTTGCGTTAATCCGTTGTTCGAAATGGTTTGTCTCGGTGCTAAATAGCTAAAAAAGATCCATGACCCGTAGTCTGAACGTCTTGCCCAATCTAAACGTAAAATTACATACATTGAACTATTTTTTATCTCTAGTGTTTTGTGATTAAAAAATTCAAAAAATTCGTAAAGACTCGGAAGGAAACCGTTTCCGGTGTCCCCCTCCGATTTCGTTCATTTTTGGATATGTTATTCTTTATCGAAATCTAAGAAACACGTATTTTTTAACGGTGGAAAATCAGTTTTAAGGGGTGAAACTCACCCTCAAAGTTGAGCACCCCCCCCCCCCCGAGTCACTTTTGCAGTTTTGCATAGTTCCAATCAAGATATTGGAATTAAACCAATTCGAGAATAATGCCTTTGGCGAATAACGAATAATCCGTCTTTTCCAGTTCCGAGAGGTGAATAGGGGTAAGTTTATAGGGGTTGAAGGTCGAAAAATTCGTGTGACTCGAAAACTTTTTTTTTTCATCTGAATGAAACCAATTGTATTCGAAAGAGCTTGAAAAATAGAAGATACGTTATTTGATACATCAAATTTGTTTCATACCAATATCTTGAATGAAAATGTGCGAAACTACAAAAGTCACTTTGAGGATGAGTTTCACCTCTCTGTTTTGCCACTCTGTTTTGCCACCAATAAAAAAATACATGTCTCTCTGATTTCGATGATGAATAACATATTAAAAATGAAAGAAATCGAAGGGAAACACCGGAACCAGTATTGTACAGGGGTAGTGACCCCTAAAAGATTTTTTTTTCTTTCAAAAACGCAAAAATCCACTATTTTTTCAAGGTTTTTCGAATAAAATTGGTTTCATCGAGATGAAAAAAAGGTGTTCGGGTGACACCATTTTTTTTTAAATTTCAACCCCTATAAATTTACACCTAGTCACCCCCTCGGAGCTAGAAAAGGCGCATTTTTCAGTATTCGCCATAAGCATTATTCTCGCGTTGGTTTCATCCCAATATCTCGATTGGAACTATGCGAAACTGCGAACTTGGCGGGTTGGGTGCCCAACTTTGAGGGTGAGTTTCACCCCTTAAAACTGTTTTTCCGCCGATAAAAAGCAATACGTGTCTCTTAGATTTCGACGAAGAATAGCATATCCAAAAATGCACGAACTCGGAGGGGGACACCGGAAACGGTTTCCTTGTCAGTATAGTCTAAACAATAACATATATTTTATTTTTTCAAATGAATTGTGTCTAATGCTCTAACCTTCTTAATGTTTCAAGACTCAACAATCAAAGTATCAATTGCATCAAGCATTTTTCAGACTTAGTCAATTTTCGGTTAATTTTACACTAAGCACACATTGTGGGTTTATTGACTTGATTCAGAATTAAAAATATTGCCATTGTCCATTCCACATACCACAATTATTTGATATATCAAATGTCTAATTTTATTAAATTATTTATTGTATGCCTTGTTCGATAGCAAAAAGTATATAATTATCGAAAATCTCAAAAGTTTTTTATATTTCCCGAAGACGGAAGGATAGTACGATTTTTTTACGTGATCCGTATTACCCCGTCACTGCTGTAATCAGCCAGCGTATCGAAAAACGACGTGCCAGGACTTTTCTCGTCGTCGGCGATTTTATCCGAGCTCTTAAACTCGCTCCCATCTTCTTTTTTTTCCTTTTTCTTTATATCATGCGATATGAGGGGGCGAACGGGCGCCAGAGCTCGGTAGCAACGTTTTTCCAAGCACTCTTGCCGCTGCTTCGCGTCTCACGATAAATTGCTACTTTCGTAGCTGACGAATTTGCAATACCATTTCGGTTTTTATTGGATCGTATATCGAATGGACGATGACCCATGGCTACTTTCGTCTTTCATTCTCTATGTACGTTACTTTATACGTATATAGCGGTAACACGCCTGACGATATAATACGATTTCGAAGATTTCGCGGCTCGTTCTCGTCAAGATTTATACCCGTGCCACGATAATTGGTCTTCGATGTTTACTTTGCGGCATTAGGGGTCCGAAAACTCGAAATTTTTTTGTGTACGATTATTTGTATGAAAAAAAAAAAAAATACATTTGGCGTGCAGTTTATTCTGCTTGGAAAATTGCATTCAAATTTAGTTGTCATTTCAATTTGCATTAATTGAGAGGTTAGGACAATGGGAAAATTAAAAAAAATCTTTCGTCACCTGAAGCAACTCAAATTGAAGAGGAAGCTCCAACATATGGTGCAGGAATCGCAGATTGAAGGTAAAGTTATGCTTTACCTTGCTACACTTATTCAGTGTAATAGTAATTTAGTCTTGACCGATGTTCTTCTTAACATTTTTTTCCATTAGTTATTAACAATAATAACGTCATTTTCCCTCAAAAAATTCAACAATTTTTTTGGATGATTGAAACACGATGAAAAAAAGCTCGGTCAAGGCTTAGCCAATATTATCTATTTTAAGAAGAAAAAAAACGTTTTTTTCGTTTCAGATCATACGGGTGGCAAAAAACAAATACACCGTTGAGCCCCTCACATTCAAAGGTTCTTCACGAGATTGCATACAACTTCTTTAATAATTTTTTTAATGAAATTTGGTACACAACTTTGGTAAGGGAGGTTTCTACTTTGTTAGGTCAAAAAATGTTCGATTTTACACCAATTTTTTATGCGAAAAACATTAAATATAGAATGTTGAAATTTGGTATGTTCACTAAGTGGTCTTTATTGAACATGATCATTTTTTTTAAAGTATA
Source organism: Ophion slaviceki (assembly GCA_944452715.1). NCBI lineage: Eukaryota > Metazoa > Arthropoda > Insecta > Hymenoptera > Ichneumonidae > Ophion > Ophion slaviceki. Next base: position 9,379,981 of record OX101788.1, on the reverse strand, counting down.
TCGGTGCGCCGGCGATGACATTCTTCGCTTGCAGAAGTCCTCCTACACGCCCTAGATGAGCAATCGTTATGAAAATTATAGCAGGCACGTGTACAACAAACGTCGTTATTAGTTGAACTAGAATTGTCCAGAAATATCCCAACTTTTTTATTTTACGAACAAAAAAATGCAACATTTTTTGCTAAAAATCTAAACTTCCCCTTCGATCGCTCACTATTTTCTTATTTTTCAATTTTTCTTCTTGATTCTAGTTCGACTTAGACACAATACTGTCAATGTAAAAATACGTTTGATTTTTTTGCTTCAGATCACCCGTTCAGGACTTCCACAAGCGACGAATATCATCGCCGGCGCACCGACATACGTGGCTCCTCCCACTCCCAGTACCATGTTTTGTCAAACTTTATAAAATATTATCAAGTTCAATAAAGACCGCTCAGTAAACATACCAAATTACAACATCCCAACTTAATATTTTTCGCATAAAAAATTGATGGAAAATCGAACCTTCTTTGGCCCAATAAAATAGAAACCTCCCTCAATGTGCACACGAATAAATGTCCGAACGAATTTCCGATCATCCTACTTATTCCTTCAAAATTAATTTCTTTAATCAACCCTGATCTTACCCCTCAATGCAAAAGCAAAAAAAAATTTAACTGCACGTTAGAAAAAATTCACGATAATTTATCTTCTTTCCGGCCCCAGCTGTACCGTAAAACAAGGTTAAATTGACATTAAGGGTGACTTTGACAGTTTTTGGGGCAAGTCCGTTTTTCGTCGCCTTATCCTAGAGCCTCCTTGTATACAATGTTCGATTGGCCCAATCTCTGATCTCTCGGAAGTTGTTTATAAGCAGAGCCTCTTATTGTTCAAACGCTTGACGTTCCCTTTGCAAAGAGTGACGCTTCCTGTCTTCGAATTGGCGTCGTTCTTCTTGCGTCTGATTTTCACAATTTCTTGCGATGCACTTCCCTTTCGCACCTGCACTGTTGCGACTAAGTGCGGATTTTCTTTCCGGCAGTATGAAAACGTTATATTGATCTCTGTTTCAAACACGTCAGTCACGTCAAACGAATACAGAAACAGTACACTCGACCTGTCGAGGGAAGCGCGGCATCGCTCGCGATGTTCTTGCTGCCAATTTTTGTTTCTGCGAGTCTGACATTTTTGTTGACTGCTCAGCCCCCCGATAACCTACCGTAATGGTACGCAGCCTAAACCTGCACCGGAAAATATGCCACATACTGGTGAAAACCGCAGGAAGGTCGGACTATTGGTTCGGAAGTTCACTGCGGACAGACAAAAAACGGACTTTCATTTATAGGTATAGAGAAGAAGAAGATGTCTCCCTAATAAAGATGACAATGTGATTATAAAAAATCGTTATTTTTCATTCAATTCCATGTATAATGCATAAAACATTATTTTTTTATCAAAATTATGGCAAAGTAACTCTTAATCTTTAACATAAGTTGCATTTCGATGCCTTGTCAAAGAAACCCCACACTCGAGGTTACTTTGACACTTTTTTTAAATATAAAATTGTGGGGGGTTGGTGGGCCTTGACTTTCTTATACATTTGATAGCCAAAGGACACATTCTATTGGAGCAAAAAAAGTTGTAGTTTAGGGTGTTAAAAAAAGGTTACCCACAAGAAAAATTTCCAAAACCAGTTCAAAGTGACCCCCCTTTTACGGTAACCTGCAAAAAAAGGTGCAAAAGAACATTGCATCCGGTTTCGAGTTCCAAAGCCAGCTGATTGCGTGATGAGATCAGCCGAGTCCCTCCAAAACCAGCCCCTATCATTCCCTTCCTAATCAACATCCTCCCTTCAAGCTTTAACCATGCGCCACAAAATTCTCCCGGCACAGCCGTTTTCCATTATCTGCATTCGAAGAGCCTTCGCAGCCGTTTGATTTACAATCCTCAGGAGGCGTACAATATATGCCTCACAATAAAGTTAAACCACGAGAGATTCCTTCATTTCTCGTTCTCTCTGCCCTTGTGCCCGTTGTACGTGACTCGGGCGAAACGCGTGTGTATATACGCGTAAAACAGGCTGCGGAGGCCGTGTGAGGAGAACCTGGTAAAAGATTTTATGGTACCGGGCTAGGGTAGGAGCGAAGGATATATACGATAGGGAAAAGGAGAGCGAAGAATACCGCGTAACGGGGGGGGATGGCGGGGTGGATCGTAAAACGGGACATTTTATAGGACGCCAAGGGGGTTGGATTACGACTTTGGGGCCAATGCAACGAGATTGCCGCAGGGTGAAGCGCTACCGACCTCGATCGTCATTTACCCCTCCCGAAACGAACCAATCCACGTCCATCCGGCATTTTTTCCTCGCGCGGTACTCTTCTCGTTCAGAAGTGCAAAAACTCGCCCGGGGCGCTTTCCTCGCGAGTGGAAGAAGAACGTAATGGCGCACATGGCGCTATTGCACATTCCGCCATCGTGATGGGTATGCGACCTTCTGTCTCGTCAAATATTAACCGTTCTCCAGTCCCGAATTAATATCGTTAAACGGGTCGTGAAAACTCTTCACGGTTTCCATACTCCGCTGCTGATCCTCGATGCTGCATACTGCTAAGGCTTGACGATTCCCCGCGCTGTCATCTCTCGATCCACCTCGAAAATGTTAAAGACAACACTCAGAAAAAGGCATATTCGATTTCGATCGGAGCCACCGTACGCGTACGATCGGTCGGTGACTCATTGGATGAGGAACGAGTTCTACGAGGAGCGGTGATCGTGGAACGGATAGTGGAGGGACCTGTGTGTACGAGTTTGTGATGCTTTGTCACGAAAGGGAATTCATGGTCTCGCAAAGAAATCGATTTTCGATGGGAAGCTGTTTTTTTTTTGAGAGATGGATTTTTTGTTGAAGACCATTTTTTCCCGGATGAAAACAACATTATGTTTGTGAAAAGAATCTATTTTTTCTTATGAAAAATGGGGAATTCAACATACAAGAAACTCTGTCGTAAAAGACAAACGAAGGGTGCAAGAGCACGCAGCGCTGTTTAAAGGAGTCCTATCGCCAGGCTTCAATCCATAGGATTTTCATAATTTTTTGAGCTTCACTAAATATATTAATAATCGTCTCTGTAAAATTTCAGGGTCGTTTATCGACCTAATTAGAGAGAAAAGAAATATTAAAATTGCGTATTTTTGTAAAGGAATTCCGAGACGACATACAAAAACCGAATTTCCGGTCGCTACAAAAGTGTATATAATAGTGGGAATTGGTCAGATTCTTAAAAATAATCAGATTTACATACTTGACACTTGTAGTAATCGAGTGCTCTCAGAAAAAATTACGCTTATTGACCTAATTTTTATGTAATATCAAGTTTAATTTGAACCTTCGGTATTGGATTTATTACCACTTGCTACGATAAAGAAAGCCGACAGCAAGGCAACAGCTGACTGTAGTCGTAACCTCACCGCACTCATTCGAATTTCCACACGTATTTCATTTTTAACCGACATATTTCGCCGACACAAATATTCCACGCTTTTTACCAGACGTGGCCCGAATACAATGCTTTATATTTCCCGCACCTGACATTGTTTTGACAGATGGACGTTGAAAAGTATGAAGGTTAAACTCACCCGGTTGAGCAAAAAGGGACGAAGATAGAACCAATATTGCAAATACCAAACCTAGAAATACTGCGCGAATCGTTGGAATAACTATTTTTTTCATTTTTCTAATTAAATGTGAACATTCATTAAACAGTTTACACATGGAAAATGTAGATATTACAAATTTTTGTTTGCATATGTTGAAAATATAAATTGTACAAGTCTCAAGTATGATCAGTGGTATGACTAGTGTGAATCAATAGGACTAGCTGAACATTAGCTCAATCATTTGTCGATTGATTTTTCAATTTAAGGGCTTACACCTTGTTGACATTTTTGAAAATATCGATTACTGGTTTTTGACGGATTCTCAAACGATAACATTGAAAAAACATTCTCTTCAAGTTTCAAGTTGATCAGTTTAGGGAATTATGGGCGTTTACAGGTTTCCAATTGAGGGAATTATGGGCATTTACAGGTAGGTTTCGCGAACCGGCGAACTTTAATGAAACGCGTTTTTCTCAAAATGACTTTTTCAAGAACGGTGACGATATCGCCAAAATCACTGCCCGGATCAACTTTAAATTTTACAAGCTTCTTTTACGCTATCAGAAAGCAGTGCTTGACTGAAGGAATTCTTTTTTCGATGCATACTTTTTTATCAACGCAAATAGAGCGTCTTTTTCACCGAAAATCGATACTTTCACTTTGGACGGCGGCCATTTTTTCAAAAATCGATGTTTAATCGAATTCTTCGTCTAACCACTAGATGATTTTATGCAAAAACTAAATGCGTTCGATTTTTTGTGTCGGAAGGTTTGTTTCCGAGTAGCAGTGGTCAGGGCGAAGGACTTTTTTCATACATCGCTCTGCACAAACCATTGTATCTACCAAATTTATAAATATTTTTCAATACAAAAATTGCAAAAGATACTTAAAACGATACCCTTTAATGTAAAAAAATGCTTACCTGCACACATTTTCCCACAAAAAAATCACGAAAATTCTTTTTTTTCCCGGCCATTCGAGATAGGTGTGGCCCGTTAATGTAAGTGTACAATTAATAAATAACAATATCCATCACTTAATATGAAAAAATATTAAATTCCAGGAAGAATTTTCTCGAATGAATGAATTTCCGTCAACTCATTTTTTTCGACTTTCGCGCTAATTGATCGCCAACGCAAGAGACAAGAATTGCGGTGGTGAGCAGCGCAATAATAAAAATTGAAAAATCATACGGAAAACTATGCATTACCATTCACCACCAAAGATTCACGAAAAAATAACGAGATCTTTATTCGTATTTCCCAACAATAATTCGTAAATAACGAAGCAATGAAATATCGATGCAACATTCAACATTCAACGGCACAAAAATAAAAATAGGGGCTTACTACTTCCGGAAGCTTTTCACAAACGACGGAGTACCGTTTCCGGCGAGTGGCCGGGGCACCGCAGAGACGCTCAATCGATAATACAGACCGCCGACGTCGTCACGCGTCAACTTTCGGCGAAACTGACGAAGCGCAATCTGAAATCTTACGATAGTGCGTCAAGGGGCAGATACCTTTAGGCGAGGAAACAAATGACTGTTTTTCATGATTTTTTAAAGGGAAGACACCACTATAAACGCCCATGGTCGACTTTTCTTTGGAATTTTTTTAACGACAGGAACAAAATACATGGTCAAAAGAACTTTTAGGCATTATTAGGTATTATTAGTATGTAAAAAAAATTATTTGTCAAAAGAATACAAAATGGCGGTGCACAAGTCGCTATAGCAGGGTAGGCTGGGGTCGATAGGAACATGGGTCAAATGAAACAAGTTGAATAACTCGAAGACGGTTAGTGACAGCAGCGCGGCCCCGAGGAGAGAAAAGACTGGTTTGCGTATCGGAACCTGTAGCTCATTGCGCGTCAGTCATTTCCATGTGGGTGCATCGTCTTTCTCAACATAAAAACTAAGTTTTTTTACTATTACTATCGTGCGTATTGCTCCAGAACTATTGTTCCTTCTTCAGCGTTGTTTACTATCATCATTACTACGAATATCTTAGTTGAGTTTATTGTGGTCAGTACCTACCTACAACATTTAGGTTTTTTGATAAATTGTTTGATGAATAATTCGAAGCGAGGGTGTGGGGGCAGTTGAAACAAACGGTTCGGGGTCAATTGAAACGTGTTTCTATTGACTCCGAACAAACGTTTCATGCGCAAGCAAGTTTCCCAAATCTTGTTCTATATTTGATAAATGTTTGATAACTTATTAGAAGAGAGGGTGTGGGGGCAGTTGAAACAAACGATTCGGGGTGAATTGAAACGTGTTTTTATTGACTCCGAATAACCATTTCATACGCAAGCAAGTTTCCCAAATCTTGTTTTATTTTTTGGATGCCTAGAAATCGTCCGAAAAGTAAAATAATATTAAAGAACCTTAATATACCTTCAGTTTTACTCAAACTGGAATGAAATGCAATAAAACTGATTATTTTGATTAAAAGTATATTTTATTCACAACAAACATACTTTATCACTTCATACACATCATTAACAGTACCTGGATTTAGTAGAACATTAGTTCAATCAGCTGAAAACACCTATTGGAACTAACCCCAGGCACTGTTCCGATTGATCCCGACACAGGGTCAAATGAAACATTTTCCGAGGGTTTCTAAATAGCTTCTAACTAACTTAAGGGCATATAAGAAGCAAAATCAATAATGCTATCTTATAGCCAGATAATCTAGCTATAATTAAAGCCTATCATCAAACAGATAGGGGATAAAATTGAAGTCACACTAACCGATTTTCTCAAAAACGTTCCAATTGACCCCAGCCTACCCTACTTGGTTTTCAGCCAACCCTCACCGCGGCACGCAGTAGAACTGTCGTAAATTTAATCCTTGACCTAAGAATGAAATATTTTCGTTAATTATATAAGTTTTAGCAGTCAAGTACAGGGGGAAATTAAAAAATAATAAAAATAAAAATAGAGACGAGTTTGAAAAAAAGTTCGTTTTTTCGACCATAATTTTCACATGAAAAGTGATATATTTTTTTATAATTTTCAATTAATAAAAAAGCGCTCATACTCGACTGTTAAAGCAATCTAAGAAGCTACAGTTAAAAATTAAAGTCGATTGGACGAAAATTGTTCGAGTTTTGCTGCGTGCCGATTTCAAAAACATAGTTTTGAGAAAAACGTTTTTGAAGTTATTGGTACCCGCTAGGAAACAAATGCAAGGGTGATAGTGCAGAAACGTGGGAGCTTCCTGAGTCGGTGGGTTATGTGATCCTCGTTGGGAACGGTTTTTACTTCAGGATCAAATTTATGGACGGTATTTTGTGTAGCTGGTACTGCGTCTACCGGCGTGGCATCGGCGAAGGCGTTTTTAGCGCTCGAAGACACCCCTCAAAAGTAGTACGAAAACCACATTGAAACTGCTTTTGCAGCTATAAACTAATATCCATCATATTTTTGAAAGTTCAAGGGATTTTTTTAAAGTGTTTCCAAAAAAACGATTTTCCGAAAATTTTACAGTCGTGTCCTTCTTTAAAAGGAAAAATTTCTTCACAATGTTTGACACGTAGGGTATTTCATTACTACTTTTGAATGTTACATAGTATTTTTTATTAATGTTCAAAAATGGCGGAGGTATGGCACGGTCTTCTAAACTGCATTTTCAAAACTGGCGTCACGGTCATATAGCTAAAAAACTAATCAACCGATTCTGATGAAATTTGGTATCAATCGTTCTAACCTTATTGTCTAAAAGATGATCCGAAATGTTTTTGAAAATTAAAAAAACAAGTCTTTTTTATTGCAAAATGTAGCCATTTTCCCAGAAAAATTAATCTTTGTGTTTCAAAGCGTACAATTTAATCGATTTTCAACATTTCTCACGTTTTCGTGGTTCATATTCGGCGTATGAGTGTTAATGAAAGAAAAATAATCGTTGGTTTTTTTTTTTTTTTTTTTTTTTTTCAAATTAAGGGGTCTTCTCACTGTAAACGCTAAAAAAGGCTATTTTCGTGAATTTTTGTCATAGGTTTATATTATAGATATTGATATAAAAGTTGTTACACTTAATAAATACACTTTCGAAATATATTTAAACAATTCTTTTTATGTATTTATGTAACTCAAACAAACTTTAAACGCGTTTTTCTCGTAACAACGTTTTTCGACGGCTTGTTGATAAAATCTTCGAAACTACTGAACCGATCCTTATGAAATTTCAACCACATTCTTTACAACTATAGCTATAGCGCATATCGAGGATTTTTTTAAATTTTGGTATTTACTATTTTTTTGTTGCCAAAAACGGTGAGAAAAACACGTTTTATTGTTTCTTCGAAAAATGTCCGCCATTTTGTTATTTTTGCATGTATAAAAAATCGTATGAGAAGCGCTAGAACCATTAACATACTGAATCTAAAACCGTTTGATTTTTTTATTTCGGATGATCCTTATCCGAGATTTCGTCAACAGCGCAGCCCTACAATTTTTTCGGGCATTTTTTAACTGCCATTTTCGTCTATAAATAGTGGCTTAAATAAATATTTAAAAAAAATGTATTTCGACAGTGTATTTATTAAGTGTAACAACTTTTATATTAATATCTATAATATAAAACTATCAAAAAAAATTCATGAAAATAGCCTTTTTAGCGTCTAAAGTGAGAAGACCCCTTAATCCCGCCGGCGCTACGTGTCACGACGTCTGACAACATCCGCCGCAACCCGTTTAGAAGATCATGCCATACCGCCGCCATTTTTGAAGATGAATAGAATAAAATACCATGTAACAGCCAAAAAGTAGTAATAAAACATACCCTAAGTCTCGAAAACGGCGAAAAAATCTTTCTTTTTGAAAAAAAATCATGAAAATCAGCTTTTCCTCGCCTAAAGGTTCCCCCCGTAAAACAAAAAACGCTGTTGAGCCGCCATTTTGTTCCTTCCGGCTTTACATGGCCAACGGTTTTAGATCGTACGTATAATCGTACGTGTACACGATCACGCCGTTCCCTTTTCCAGCGTTCTCGTATTCACGATTTTGCCAAGTGTATTCAATTTTTCGCGGCGCAAACCCGCGTGATTAATAACGTAACAAGTCAGTGGATTATTTGATTTAAAAAAATCACAAATTGGCGCTCTCACCGTTCTAATCCTGAGCCTAAAACGACTCGATGAACACACGTCCACAAAATTATTCGCGAGCAAAAAAAATCTACGAAAACATCGCGAAAGCCAGTGGTGCACGAGCCAGAAGAAAGTAGCGTCCGTAAACACACGTTCGTTCAACGAACAATTTCGATTTCAATTCGCGAACGATACGTAATTTCATGCCCGTAAATTACTACGCCCTCGTTATAAAAATGTACATATCTACGATTTTGTCGACGTTATTGAATTTTCGGCGTTACAAAACTTATCTACGAAAAGGATTGTCAAGATTTTCCTGCGCGACGCCACCGCGTGCGCCGCGTAAGTGACGCCCAAACGTATACGTTACGTTAGCTTCTATTCGCTAACGACGTGAGAACAGCGGTGGAGAGCGAGAGTTTACGCGAAAAAAAGAAACAATTTTCAGTCGCGAAACTCACTCAAGTGACCCAAAACGCTCGAAAAACGCACCCTGCCAAAAAAGTTTTGCAATGTAAATAGAGTCAACCCAAGCGACAATGACAAACACACGCGAGATAGAAATCTGAAATTTCGCGAACGCGCGAGATGGACGAAAAACAAGTAACAAGCACGTCCGATGCAAGGGGCCGCGAGCTACGCCACAATTTTTTTATCTACAAGCACCAGATTAATAAAAAAAGAACATTCAAACGATTTCACCTCAAGACGAGAATTATTCGATACGCTCTAATAACAATAATTATTTTGGCACACGTGCGCAACACTAATCACGCGAAAAACGATTATTTTCGAACTTGCTCGAACCTCCAATGGCGTCAGTTCATCCTCGCCCCCCCCCCCCCCCCCCGGCGAATTCTCACGCCGCGCACCATCGCCGCCTCGTGCTTTTTTACGTAAAGACAAATGCAAAGACATAGCGCGGGTCCTTTATTACAATGGAAAAATTAACGAGCTACATGTACCTAGGTAGGTAAAAACATTCCATTTTCCGAAAATATTTTTGTTCACATTCACCTTTTAGCTATATTCTCTGAAAATTTATTTGCAATATTCCTAAAACTAAATGAGCTACACCTTCTAACAGTCGATCGGACGAGCGGTAGCAGCACCATACTTCAAACTTTAAACGTGTTTTTTCTCGAAACACTGTTTTCGAAGTCGGTGGACATGATATCTCGAGAAACATTTGATGTATTTTTTCCAAATTTACAAGAGATACGATGAAAAACATTAGAGGTCGTTGACGATGTCACTTTTCAAAAATTGATCTTCATTTTTTTAATAGTTACGTAAAAATGACGACTTTTTCATAGATTTTGTATGCTCGAGTTTCAATTCGTCGCCACGTAGTTAAAAAAATGATTTGAACAATCGACGTTAGTCAACAACATGTATTTATTGTTAACTTGACTAACCCGTTTGGTTTTTAAATTTCAAATGAGCCGTTTTAGATGGAGTGCCAATGCGAAACGTCGCGAAAAAAATGTCATCTGCCGGCGGTCATGTTTTCGTTGTTTTTCTGTATTTTTGGTGATTCTTTTGAAAGGCTGTGAATATATGTACCTTTGTGTTTAAATTTTTTTCGGAATTTGGCAATTTATTTCGGGCCCCTAGCTAGATGTAGCCCCTTATGATAAGCGAAAAAACGTGATTTGATCTTGTACCCCCATATTATGTTTTTCTTACCTCTCGGTGAAGCCATTGACCTTGGAACCTGTCTGTCGCCGTCAAGTTTACGACTACGGGCGCCGTTAAAATTCGATATCAAAAACAGCGAAACAATCGCTGAATTTTTCCATCCGCATAGAGTTCTCCAACGGACTTACCAAAGTGACAAATTTCCGTTCGACAACATCCGTTATCGAATTTGATCGGCCGCATACTCGCAGCGGTAGGGTCAAGTTTTCCAAAGCATGACTTCGCATGGATAACCGAAATAATTCGCGATTCTTGTCAGTGAATTGACTGCTGGAAACATTTCAATCCGCCGTTACCATCTTTAACTCAAAAGGATTTCTACTTGCGCTGATGGTGAACAGAAAAGTCGAGCGACTACCGCGTCATCCCTCGACCAGTGACGACCAGCGCCACTGGTGCGGCGAGTTCCCGAACTATCGACCACTACTCTAATCAAAGTCCGCCCGGAGAATAAGAAAAAAGTTATCGCATGACAGTTTCTCGCGAGCGGAGGCTCCGAGCGTGCAGCGTTTTCTAATTGAATTTTCTACGCTCGTATAATTTCGTCACGTTTATTCGTTCTCCGCGGAGCGTGGCCGATCGTACGTTCGATGCGAGGGAAGAATTTCCACGCGGCTTGAAACCTGCGCGAGTTTCTCTTTTTCGCCTATCTTTATCGGCTTTGCTTTTTTTTTCGTAACGGCTCGCCGTGATAGTGACACGAGTGATTATCTTTAAATGATAATTCATCATGGCAACTCCCACGAATGACAGGAAGCCGAGCGTCATTGTACTAGGAGGTACGTATCTTCACACGTATATAACTCTGCGGATGTCGCAGCCCCGCGGACTATCGATGCTGCGAACGAGTCCCGGACCATCTCGATGGACCACTTCTCCGTACACACGTTTTTCTTTTTTTTTTTTTCGAACGAAAATTAAAACGCTGACGCTTAATTGCCGCATCAATCTCGCCCGAGTAATCTTCTATGAAAGAACAAATCTTAACCTTCCCCCTGTGCGCTTTTATCTTCGCTCAATCTCGCCTCCAGCTCCCTCCAATCTCCCTCTGCCAAGCCCCTACGTAAGTCCTGCAAAATCTTTCAACATTCGACCGATGATTCGTAAATCGGAAATTACGATCGTTCTTCAATTTTATCGCAATCCTTGAAACATATTTGTAACCGATACTTCTACGATTGCTGCGCAATGTAAGTGAGCTAAGAATGCTATCTCGCGTAGGATGTGGCTTTGTCGGGCGGAACCTTGTGGCCTACCTCGTGGAGAACCAACTGGTATCGTCGCTACGAGTCGTCGACAAAGTACCTCCTCAGACTGCATGGCTGAACAAAAATCATCAGAAAATATTCGACGATCCTGTGGTCGACTTCCGTAGCGCTAATCTCATAAATGAAGGTATCTTCGTAATCCAATTATAGCATCTATAGGTATATATTCGGCAACTGTGGAGCAGTCGGATCAATATTCGGGTAGGGAAATGCGGTACTCTGGAATGACAAAAATGTGGGAAGACGGTCACACGGAAGTAACGACGAAATTTGTCGGGTTGGAACGTGATAAAAATTCAATTCCAATTCTTTTTGGCACATTCGGGCCTTGAAGATGACTCGACCGTTTTTCAAGGTCTCCGCAGTAGCCTTAAGGGGTTAGGCTACTGTGACGACCAAAAAATCAGGGACTTTTGAAAAAATTGATTGTGAAGGAATAAATAAGATGATTGAAAAGTCGCTTGGACATTTATTTTGTATGTACATTAACGATGTTGGGTACCAAATTTCATTCAAAACTGTTAATAATTGAAGAAGTTATGATGTTGACATTTGCATAGTTGGACTGCAACAGAAATAAATTGTTTTTTATTGCTCAAATTTTTTTGACCAATCAAGCCTATGAAAATCACTCAAACGTTTTGACGTGTTTTTATATTAGACGTTTACAACCTTAATTTGCAAAAAAAGACTTTGGATACTGATGAAAATGAAGAATACAAAAATGAACAACAAAATCGTTGCGTTCCAACTATAAAAACTTCAACGTCATGAAGTTATAAACAATATTGTGGAGGAGCTTTAAATGTGAGGGGCTCAATGGTGTACTTGGTTTTGGCCGTCCTGTTGATCTGAAACAAAAAAAAAGATTTTTGAAACATAGATAATATTGGCTAAGACTTGACCGAGGTTCTTTTGATAATCGTATTTCAATTATAGAAGAGAAATTTTTTTCGATTTTTTAAAATAAATTATATCATTATTGTTAATAACTAATGAAGAAAAAATGTTACGGAGAAAAACGTCGGTCAAGTCTAGACTACTATTACGCTGAATGAGTATACCAAATATCAAGTCAATCCGGTCATTAGATATCGAGAAATCATGTACACCGTTTTGAAAAACAGTTTCGAGAAAAACGCGTTAAAAGTTTTACTAGCAGTTCTATTGTAATCATAAGTTTACCTTCAATCTGCGATCCTGCACCATATGTTGGAACTTCCTCTTCAATTTAAGTTGCCTCAAGAGATTATTGCTTTTTTTCACAGTAGCCTTACCCCTTAATGTGTGAGAAAAGATTGTGGATGATGGTGACAATAAGGAAACAAAAGGATAATCAAGAGTTTTCGTTGCACTCCAGCAATGCAAACTTTAACATCCGAAATGTAATTGCAAAATCATAGAAGAGTATATCAAGGAATTACAGAAAAATATACATACTGACATTTCCATCACTATCCACGGTATTGAAGTTTGCATCGTTGAAATGCAATGAAAATATATTTTTTTCCTATACACTTTTTATTTTACACATTTCGACTAGGAAAGTAACCGAAACATTTTTGAGAATCCTTATCAAAAATTCAAAACCAAAATCTACAGAAAAAGATTTGATACAATAATAAAAATAAAGAAATGAAAAAATTTAGAAGAATTTTCGTTGCGTTCCAACAATGCAAACTTCAACACCATCACTATCGGCAGAGAGTATGGACACATTTTTTATTGTTTAACCTACAAATATGTTACTTACCGATATGTTTAATTTATCTCAATCGAACTTTTTTCTTCTCGTATATTTGAGCTAGAATCTCATAGTTCCTGAGTTACAGCTTAGTTTCGAAACCTGCGCTTCTTTACAATACAATAAACAACCTAGCAGGTTTGAGACAGCATGAAAAACGGTTCGAGTCAAGTTGGAGTTAAATACCGTCCCCGTTGAGTCAGGAGGCAGTGAACACTGCCAGGCGGGTTCATGAGAGCAGGAAAGTCATGTACAAAAACCGAAAGTAGCAGGAAATGAGAAAAAAAGCATATTCGAGCATTTAAGTTTGCATAGTTGGAACGCAACGAAAATAAATTCTTTTTAATCGATAAAATTTCATTTTGGTCGATTTAGGCTGCGAAAATTACTAAAATACTTTTACGTATTCTCATTAGAGATTTACCACATAAATTTGCGAAAAAAAAGGTTCTTGATGATAATAAAAATGAAGGGAGAAAAATGGACACAGAAAAATTGTTGCAATCCAACGATGCAAATTTCAATTTTTTTGCAGTATCTTTCAAATACGAACTCAAAAAAAATCCTGTGCCTCCTCTCGAACTGGCACTGTTCCTTTTGGTCTCCACGAAAAAGAAAAGTGCATCCATACTTTTTTCCTGTCGAGTGTATGTCTGTGTTCATACAGACAAATTATTCATTACGTTCGTTTTGAGCTTGAACAAATAACATTTGTCCATTTTCTAGTCACTGTTATATTAAGGGGTCTTCTCACTTTAAACGCTGAAAAATATTATTTTCATACATTTTTTTGATAGGTTTATATTATGGACATTGATATAAAAGTTTTTACACTTAATAAATACACTTTCGAAATACATTTTTTAAATTTAATTTATTTAAGTCGCTATTTATAGACGAAAATGGTAGTTAAAAAAATGTCCTAAAAAAATTTTAGGTCTGCGCTGTTGATGAAATTTCGTAGATGGATTATCCGGGACAAAAAAATCAAACGGTTTTATATTCAGTATGTTAATGGCTATAGCGCATATCGTACGATTTTTTGTATATGACAAAATAACAAAATGGCGGACATTTTTCGAAGAAACAATAAAACGTGTTTTTTTCACCGTTTTTTGCGAAAAAAAATATCAAATTTTTTTTTTTTTTGTGAAGTTTGTTTGGGTTACATAAATACATAAAAAAAATGTTTTAATGTATTTTGAAAGTGTAACAACTTTTACATCAATATCTATAAAATAAACCTGTCAAAAAAAATAATGAAAATAGCCTTTTTACCGTCTAAAGTAAGAAGCCCCCTTGATGTATTTACTTTTAAAGTGTCGCTATCACGAATGGTCCACCGACGATACGAAAGATCGAGCAAATGATTGTTCAAATTTAAAATGGAACACGTTTATTGGAACATTTTAAAGGGTACTGCTCTACTTTAATTCGAATTTCCGATTATAATTCTACCAATGCCACGATGTCGTTGCAGCCTCGTGCCAAAACGCCTTTGCCAGTGACATTCCAATAGACTACGTGTTCAATTGCGCCGGCGAGACGAAGAGCGGCCAAACGGATCCCGTTTACAAAGAGGGAATTTACAAGCTCAGCATCAATTGCGCCGAACAGGCCGCAAAAATCTCAGTGGCTCGCTACGTAGAGATCTCCGCCGGGAATTTGAGCTCGTCCGAGAAAGCTCCGCACAAGGAGGACGACTCCTGCGATCCTTGGACTTTCGTGGCCAAGCACAAACTCCAAGTGGAGCAGGATTTAAAAAACATTCCGGGATTGAAGTACACGATACTCAGACCAGCGATAATTTACGGTCCTGGCGATCGTAATGGCTTGGGTGAGAAAATTGAGTTTTTCGCTTTATAATCATCCGTTTTTAATATTTGGTTCGGAATAAAGCGAAAGAGTTTATCTAGAATTTAAGGAGGTTCGAATGGTTCGCAGAGTAACGCTAAAAGATACTGATTTTTTTAGATGTTAATACGTCGAATGGACGTTCAGTCTCAAAATTTTCGTAAAGACCGTAGGCGAGAAAAGAATTTGAACAATTCAGATAATTCAGCGGGCTTTGTTGTAGAGAATCGCGAATTGAACTGGAATGTCAACGTCAATGAGTGAATAATTCAGCAAGAAATATCGATTGCGATGAAGTTCACGATTTTCCACAAGAAATTGTGCTACATTGCCAAGATTCAAATTTTTTTTCCCGATATAGTGGAATAACGGAAACTTGAACTTGCATTGAACACAAAAAAAAAACAGTATCCAGCATTCATAGTAATTTGTTATTCGCACATATGATTGTATTAGATTCATGGTGTTGATGTTTGCAACGTTGAAACGCATCGGCAATTATTTGATTTTTTCATTTTATTTTCCTTATTTTCATTATTATGGCACATTTTTTTCTGTAGATTTGTATTGTAAATCGCTAAATGACTATCTTCGAAAACGATTGAGAAATGTTTGTAGGCA
This sequence comes from Ophion slaviceki, assembly GCA_944452715.1. Taxonomy (NCBI): domain Eukaryota; kingdom Metazoa; phylum Arthropoda; class Insecta; order Hymenoptera; family Ichneumonidae; genus Ophion; species Ophion slaviceki. The sequence continues at coordinate 9,364,051 of OX101788.1, read as the reverse complement.
AAATCCGACAAAACAAATAAAAAGAATGCAGAAAAAATTGTTTTTCGTTGCATTCCGACGATGCAAACTTCAATTTCCTTGGGATTCTGAAATTGGAATGAAAAGTTCAAGACTCTTGAAGAATTGGCAAACTAATTTTTTTATCAAACAACTGAATTTTACGCCGATAGTTTATACTTTACATGTTAAATGTTTCGAAAAGACGACAGATACAGCCTTGCCAAATTTAAAATCATTTTTCATATGACATTCGAAAACATATTATTGCACAGTAAGCGCAACAATTTTACTTGAAACTACTCAGCAATTTCATGCATTGCATCGGGGTTTAAGGGGTTAAGCTACAGTGACGATCCGAAAATCAGCGTGGGGAAAAAAAAACACTTTTTTGCGATTTTTTTCATATATATGGATAGAGTAAATTTATTGAAACCTTTTGTACATTGTTAAGTGTCATTTCAAGAACATTCCGTGAAATTTGTACGCGAAAATATCCACAAACAAGCCGGTGACAAAGCTTTTCCAAGAACGCCTTTGGACAAACACGATTTGTGGTGTTCACTGTATCTCAGCTAGAAATTATCTGAAATCAAGTACCATTAAAATTTAGTCAAAGTATCATCAAATCCACCCCCCAACGGTCTTTGATAATTTTTTTTTATTTCTAAATTTGTGGTGGTCATGTAAAGTGAAAAGTGCTATTTTTCACGAAAAATTCCGCCATTTTGGGGGTGGAAAACCCCCTCAATGTAAAAAAAAATCTCAAACTAACCGTTGGGGGGAGGTATTTTATATGTAGAAAGTGTGTACCAAGTTTAAAATAAATTGGTCATGTAGTTTTCAAATGGCAGTGAACACGGACTTTGAAAAAGTGGTTTCGAGAAAAACGCGTTTGAAGTTTTAGCTATCGGAGCTACAGTGTTAGAGGAGCGGAACTAAATAGTCAATAACTTCGAGAGTTCTGCTCTGATTGACTTGAAATTTTGGGATTATATTCTTGAAATGTTTAACTATAAGAAAAGACAAAAAAATCGATTTTTCAAAAGTGCAAAGCCCTACCCTCCCCTTAAAAAATTAATTTTGAAGGAACAAGTAAGCTGATTGAAAAATCGTTTGAACATTTAGTTGTTATTTTCCTCAACAAACATGTGTACCCAATTTCATAAAGAAGTATCAATAATTAAAAAAGTTATCCACAATCTCGTGAAGGACCTTTGAACGTGAGGGTTGATCAGAAACTTAAAAAACAAGTTTTTTTCTTAAAATAGATAATATTGACTAAAACTTGACCGAGCTTCCTTTTGTTATCGTGTTTCAATCATCAAACAAAAAAATATTGAATTTTTTTCGATTTTTGGCGGTAAAATTACCTTGTTGTTAATAACTAATGAGAAAAAAAAAATTAAGAAGCAAAACGCCGGCCAAGACTGTACTACCATTACACTGAATAAGTGTACCAAGTTTCGAGTCAATCCGCTTATTAGATGTCGGGAAAACGTGTATAGGGCATGAATATCGGGTTCCCGGATAAATTTTAGCGGTACTACAACCCCGGTATTGGCGCCTCTAATACCGGAACACCGGTATTGAACAAAATCCTACAATGGACCCAATTTTCAGGCCCAATAAGGGTTACTTAGACCAATAATGGGTTTAAGCCATGATGTATGGGTACTTGCTAACGTTTAAAATTACTGACATGACTTAATTTGGTTGTTTTTTTTTACAATTCCAGTAATTATAAGTACTGTTTGGCAATTTGCCTAGATTGACTGATCTTAAATACTTTATTCAGATATAAAGCCGAAACATCAAGGTTTTTTTTTAAATTTATAACTAAATAATTATTATTATTTTATACTTTAGCAATGCTAAGAAAGACTGATTAAAACTTCACAATATTAAGACAGAGACTGAGAGGAAAGTAAAATATTATTTACGTAAATCTCACGTTTTATGAATGTTGATTGTTTAAAATTAGAATTCATGTGATTAAAACTGTTATAGTTATTTTTGTTTTGTTTTATTTGGATGACCTCGTTCGTTTTGTTGCTATTCTCTGTGTATTAATGCCCTTCCTGCTGTTATTTATTTGATAAGCATTTTATTAAACCACCACCCGCCACCCACGTTAAAAAAAAGCGGGGCTAGTACCGGGACCCCGGTATTAGACGCCAATACCAAAACACTCAGTACCGGTATTGAGATCCATCCGGTATTGCATGCCCTAATCGTGTACACCGTTTTGAAAAACATAGTTGTGAGAAAAAACGCGTTCAAAGTTTTACCAGCAGTTCCATCGTAATCATAAGTTTACCTTCAATCTGCGATTCCTGAACCATATATTGGACCTTCCTCTTTAATTTGAGTTGCCTCAAGCGATGCACGATTGTTCGTCATTTTCACAGTAGCCTAAACCCTTAAAGCTATGCATGCGGATATAACTGAATTATAAGGTTTCCCAGTGGCTCGAGCTCCAATAAAGCGTGAACTATGAATAGCGTTGCTCTCTTTCTCATTGTCAATTGTGAATAAGATTGGGGTAGAATATCCATAAGTCGAATTTCCATAACCGAATATCCATAAGTGTATATCCAGAAGTCGAATATCCATAAGTACGAATATTCATAAGTGAGTATAGAGTAGAAATGAGTGCCAAAAATGGTGGGAGGTAGAGGAAAAAGTGAGTATAGAGGGAACCCAAACAAACTCACTTATCTCTACCTCCCGCCATGTTTGGCACTCATTTATACTCTATACTCACTTATGGATATGCGACTTATGGATATTTATATTTATGGATATTCGTACTTATGAATATTCGACTTATGGATATTCATACTTATGGATATTCACTTATGGATATTCACTTATGGATATTTGACGACAGTGGTGAATAACGTTATTATCGATGTCATTCGAATAAGCCCCGCGCCTCGTCGTCGGAGCGGTCTACAAGCATCTCGGCGAGATGATGAAATTAATGTGGGGACCGGATCTTCACATGAACACCGTGCACGTGAGAGACGTCGCTCGGGCGTTGTGGCACGTTGCCGGTCGTGACGATACGATAGGCCAAACTTACAACGTCGTAGACGAGGGGGATTCCACCCAAGGCTCCATAAGTGCCACCGTTTCGGAGCTCTTCAATATCAATCACGATTATTGGGGAACGACCTTGTCGACTTTCGCCAAGGTTCGGTGATAATGGCTGCAAGCAAACACGCGTATCTTAGAGGACTTCTCGTAGCGACGAATCCTTTCGTTTTCGCAGGCTGACATGAGCTCCGTGGTGGAGGAAGTGAACGACAAGCACATGGGTCCGTGGGCCGAGGCTTGCAGCAAGGACGGCGTTGAGAACAGCCCTCTGTCGCCTTACATCGATCAGGAGCTCCTTTACAACAAACACTTGTACTTACATCCTGGAAAGTTAACGAACAATACGGGATTCACTTACTCGTATCCAAAACTCACCAAGGACGCCCTCAAAGAGGTCCGTGCACCGAATATTCATTCAGGATATTATTATTACGTTGTGACATAATTGTATTGTACAATGGGATTATCCGACCAGGGAACGGATGAATAACGGCACTGTAGAATTCAGATGGACTTGAAAATTTTAATGTTACTGGCGTAATTTGTTAAGTGCTATAGCTAACGAAAGATATTATCCTGACAGGAGAAAAAAATATTCGAAATAATTGCGACAAATAATATGGGAGGAATTTATAAATAAGTAGCGAAATGACTTAGTCGTCAGTGAATAGACGAAATTACCAACAAATTGACACTCGACCTCCAACAAATGGACGTGGAGTGTAGATGAACGCTGTAAAGTATAACGATTTATTATTTATTTTGATTAAATGCTAGATTTGGAGATTACTGTGTTGCACAAAAATGATAATATTCTTATACATATGAGTATTAAATTCGTCATTAAGATTTCGTAGAAAATACACAAAGCTTTTTTAGATCCCAACGCGACGTTCAGAAAAAAAACTACCAAAGTTTGATTCGACAGAGAAAAATTAAATTTCCTAAAAATTAAAGAAACGAGTGAAATGATTTTATGACAACATTTAATGAAATGTACATTGTCATTTCTTAACAGTACTCAATCGCATCGAGTTTTATTTGCACAACTTTTTACAAAATGCTGGATTTCTCTTACATCTACCTTAACTTATTTTCCACTCTGCATACCCTTTCCCTTGTCGCTATCTACCATTTCTCTCTTTTTCTTAGTTTAAGGGGAGGGATACACCTAGGAGCCGTAAAAAAGATCATTTTTGTGAATTTTTTCAAGGAAAACTATTTGAAATTTCGGATTGGGGTTTTAATTATCTAAAAGTATATACATTCAAAAATATTTTTAATTTTCTTTATTTAAAAATATCAAAAATATACAAGGATATTGTATGATCCTTGGAGCGTCGTAAAAAAATCTGCATATACGGTACCCACTGGCGTTTCTTCAAAAATCATCTGAAAAAAAAACCAAAAAGATTATTAAATTAGATACTATCTAGTACTTGTCATAGCCGATTTTGAAAATATCGATTTATGACAAAATGGCGGACGTTTGAACATAAATAGTGATTTTTGGGCCAAAAATTAGTTATTATTTTGCCTATAAAACAAAAACTAAGTAACGAAAAAAAACAATCCTATGACAAGTACTAAATGGTGTATAGAAAAACCACAAAAAACCTCAAGGCAATCGGTTCATTGGTTTTCGAGAAATTTTGGGGCCGATTGGAAAAACGTGGTTTTGAGAAAAACGCGTTTGAAAATTTGGGAATTACTAAATCATGAAATTTGTCAACTTACATGGAATCATCGATACCAGGCCCATAGTGTAGGTCTTCTACGGTCGACGGAATGTTCACAGCTTCTAAATCCTCGACCTCGACCATCTAGGTGTATATCTCCCCTTAATACTGTCCATCTCTTTCTTCTCCCCCTTCCTCTTTGCACATCTTGCTGCACACTTCGTTCACACTTTTATCGCCAAATTATCCGTTCCTTGCACCCACTCGTCTGCTTTCTTTCTTGCTTTCTCCGTTGCTAACTCCGAGCCTTTTTCACATACTAACAGATGACGCTCTTAGCAGTAATTAATTTTCCTCTGCTTTAAGAATTATCAGAACAGCCCATATGTCCATTCACTGGAAAGAGATTAGAATACAGCACCAGTGAATAAACATGTCTAATTCTGAACTATTATTACGAATTTATATAGAAAAATCTGCAAAAAATCAAAGATTCATTCTATCTCAAGTAATGAAAGTAATACTTACCCTCCAAACTCACGAAAACTATTGTTTTCGCCTTTAGAACACCTACTGTGCACAGCCGTATCGTAATTAAGTTTTGCGGAGTGCAAGTACCACAAACTATAAAAATTCCGTGTGGGGTCAGAATTTGATATTTAACGGAAAAATGGATTTTAACGACACCTGTGATTTTTTGGTGAATTATAGTAATTCGAGTTTTAATCGAAAATTCATATTCTTAACTTATTTCAAATATAAATCAGCTTTCGTCCGTTCTCTGGTCGGCTTAAGGCGAGATGTTCATTTAGACAGAAAAAGAATAAGCACTATTGAGGGATTTTTTAAACTAAGAAACAATTATTCTAAAATTATCAAACTCTAGGTATACTTTAATACTATATTTAAGTATACAAAACCATTTTTAAAAATTAATTCGTCATCAAAATGCCGGAGCTGTGGCACAGTGGTACAGCAAGGTCGCCGCGGGCGTTGCATCGGCGTGCAGTCTAGCTTCCCGTAGATTTTGATTTGCAAAAAAGTTCAAACATTTTTCAGTTAGAACGTATAGTTTCTATGTGACGATAATTAAAACGAAGAAAATGCAAATTTGAGAAAACGGCACGCATTTACAAAAAAAGTCAACATTTCACGCAACATTTCTGTAAAATGTGGATTAAAAAAGTAGCTTTTTCCAATTTTTCAAAATCAATTTTCGTCAATTAGAAAGTACCAATATTATCAATATTTCTACCAAGTTTAAACACAATCGACTTAATAGTTTTTGAGTAATCCTGCACGCCAATTTCGATAATGCAGTTTTGAAAAAAACGCGTTTGAAATTCACGGCCGCTTCGAATCCGAGCGGTGAGGCACAGCGTTGACGGGCTGTAACGTTTGAAGTTTTTCGGATTTCGCTTTGAAACTTTAGGAAAATATTCTACATATATAGTTCTATCGTTTAAAGAAGAAAAAAAAGATATCGATTTTTTATCGTTGCAAATGTATATCCCGCCTTAACCCTATATACACTTTTCTAACATTTTTCCCACGTATTTTACAGGTACTCGACGACTATGCAACTATGAAGATATTTCCACATTCCTTGGTTCTGTGAGGAACGTAAACTGCCAATTTTCGATTAAGCAATAACGAAGGTTCGATCGGGACAACGAATATTCGAGAGATATTATTTCGCAGAGAAGATCGTTTCACCTTGTGCCTAATGATGTAATTCAATCCGAGACGAGTTTTCAACGGGTGCGCGAGTGTGTATATCTATACACATGCGAATATTCATACGCGTAAGCGTATTTGAATATTGAATTACGAGCACCGTTGAAAAATGTCTCCCGTTAAGGTAGCACGAGCACGTACTTTGTTACGTAGCCGCCGAATCTTTTTCGTTCGCTACAGACAATTCATACGGATGCTCGGAAAGTGAAGCAAGGTTACCGGCTATTTAGCCCGAACGAATAAATGCAAAGTCGGCAGATTTGACACGGTTTTTACGAAAAAGGCGTTAAGACCGCGTTCGACTCTATTCGCAATTAGATGAATACAGCGACAAAAAGCAATTCCAGAAACTTCGAGGATTAAAATAGTGTAAATAGCCGTAACCGGATGTTTTTATGAAAATTCTGTAGTTGACGGAAGCGATCGGTCTACGAGCATACGCACTTTGTACGAATATAGTAAGGCTGTCAGTTTTGACGTTTTGCTAGAACGATAGCCCGAAAAGAGAGAATTTGATAAAATGTGGAAACACAAATAATCTTTTGCATGTTTATAGTCGATCGTGAAATTAGCTTGTTATGTTTGAGGAGATGTGACACATCCGTTCGGTGAAAACCCTGAGCTCGCATCAAGTTTTTCTTCCAGCCGATGCGAGTCTTGACCTTCCGTTGACACACTTATATCTGGCCACGATTTTGACACACCTGGTGGGTTTTCGTCGGGCTTCGGACAGTTTTAATTTTTTAAATCAGGAATACACGTCTATCCCCTCTTAAGGTATTTATTTCACGAAGCCGAATATTTAAAAATTAACTGATTTTCGTTTATAATCAAGTAACAATACATCCCAAGATGCTGGTAAAATTTCAAGTCAAGTTACCGAACGTTTAACGAAAAATTACGACGCTAAAGATCGTCTCATTTCGGCGCTTCATGGAGATGACACGCTGGCCACATTTCTGTCTAATAATTTATACAATAAATAACCCTAGAGGCCTGATATAAACTGCTCACACGTGTAAAAAACCTTGAGATTCCGTAACGACAATAAAAACGATCATGGAACGTTTAAAGTAAATATTAATGATAAAACTCAATAAAAGTGACTAGCAGACGAATTTTCGTAACCACGACTCTTCAGATGAAACGTAAAAATGTATAAATCTACAAAAGTTGCGCGAAAGTGTTTTTTTTTCCAATTTATCGTTGTGTATAAGAAGTGATTGTGATTTATTTTTTAATAATCGCCCCTGTAATTTAACAATGATTCGGAAGGGTCGCTTATGCTCCCACAAAATACGGCCCTCCGCGAAAGGAATACCTTAACCCTTCCTTGACACACTTATATTTGGCCACGGCTGTGACACTCTGGGTCAATTTGACCAGGATAAAACTTCATTACTGCCCTTAACAACCCTTCGGTCGGATTTTATTGAAAAAAAATCGGAAAAAATGAAATTGAATTGTAAAAAATTATTCAAAACTTTCAGTTTTAGGAAATGGAACATTTCATTTCGAATTCATCCGGGTCAAAATAACCCAGTGTGTTAAGAAAGAGTTAATATGTCTGCATAATTGAAACACGAGAAATGTAAAATTAAATTGTAAAAAAATAGTAAAATGTTCAATTTTGGGCAAGGAAGGATTTTATACAAAATTCGTCTGGGTCGTGTTTGACGAAGTGTGTCAACGGAAAATTAACAATTTAAAAATTATCAAGTTTGGAACCGAGCGATTTCACGTACGAGTGACATAGACTACGATATTGTTGTTTTTTTTCGATATTGAAATAGGGATATTTGGAAATTTTCATAACGAAACACTGTTTCGGTCAGCTACTGTGCTCGTGCTACCTTGACACCTTTCTCTCGAGGCCTATTCGTCGTAATTAATGTGATAAATACGAGATAAATATCATGTACTTAATTCCATTCTTTGTGCTCACGTGTAAGCTGGACGCTAGTCAGATATCAGCCAACCGAAAATCAGACGGCTGTGCGAAAAATGACGAAGTTTAACGGCCGAGACTTGTTTCAATCATTGATCCAGTTGATCATCGGATAATCAAAAACAAAACTTCTCTCGCGATCAAAACACTGAACGGATTCTTGCAAGCGATGAAATGAAACCTTTTTCCCAAAGAAACTTGTAACGCGCTGGTACGGCGAAAAGTGCTTTTTATAGACATTTTTCTAAAGCGCGATAAATTCCTAGGCGAGTTCTCGTTTTCTCAGCTCGTAGAGATTTTCTTATAGAACGATATGACGTGATTATCGTACGCAATTTTACAATCATTCCACGAGGGAAAACAAAGTACGACGATTTGTGGAGGTAGAGCGTTTCGGTAGAGATTTTCGAGGACAGATATTTGCGAAGTCGCGTGATATCAACTCTTTAAGGGGGAGATCCCTTTAGGCAGACGAGATAAGCGAATTTTCAAGATCTTTTTGTGTCGAAACTATTCGTCTTACGTTAAAATTTTATGTACGTATTATCTCATCTTTTAACCCTTTGCGGCATAATGTGACACTGGTGTTACACCTAATTCGATTAAGATTTTGACGATTCAGATGTGTTTTTTAATTGAATATGGCGATTGTAAATGCGTTTCAAGGTTCCTAGGACTTCAATAACTACTAAAACATATCTATTAATTTTTTTATTTTTCATGTAGCGGGTGTCATCAATAACGAAAGTGCAAAAAAAACGCGCACGTAAAGAAAAAATGTATGCTTCAAAGGGTTAAATACCAATTTTTTTAACGTTTAAAATCGACGGCTCTACGACACTTATTTCAGAGACCGTTGCCGCCTGAGTTGTTCCACGGCGTACAACCTAGCGTCTGATGCATTGATCTGAAACATCCGGGCCAAGAAGTTTTAGATTTCTGGGACCCACACGCTCTATTTGAACCTAAAGTTCCTTGAAAATTATTCAAAAAAGCGACTTTTTCTTTAACAAATACTATAGTAAAAATTTCATGAAAAACATATTTTTTTCCAAACGTACTGTTTTTCGGATTTTCACTTTTCTGTGGATTTTTTTGGTTCATGTAGAGCGTGTGCGTCTCAGAAATCTCAGTTTTTGGCTCTGGTGTTCTTAAATATCAGAGAAAAAATTCTTTTAGTAAATCAAAAGATGTAACAATATGTACGTGTAAGTTTAATTATGTAAAATAGTTTTGACACAAAAAAAAACGGAAAAATTCGCTTTTTTAGTCTGTCCAAAGAGACCAGCCCCTTAACGAATTTATGCCTAGTTGTAACAGTCGAAAACAGCCCATTTTTGGATTTTTTTTAGCAAATCGTAATGATGAATTTCTACAAAAATGATATATTTGAAAAAGTATCATCTGAAAAATACTCTAATTTTTTGTGTAAAAATATTTCATCATAATAATCGATTTATTCGAGTATAATATCGAAAAATCAAAACGATTTCGTTAGTATATTAATTTATCCTATGATTATTTGAAAAAATGTCCGAAATATCAATTTAAAAAATAAATGGCGCGTGTTCAAAGTGAATTTCGATTTTTTCGAAAAAAAATTGGCATTTTTCGTTCATCAAATTGATAGTACACATCGGAAAAAAATCCTTCGATCAAATACTATATTTAAACATCTAGAAAAAAACCCTAAAAATGTCAGAAATATCGATGCAGTAGTTTTTCAGATATTTTGCTCACCGACTTTGAAACCGTATTGTCGAGAAAAAAGCGTTCAAAGTTTCGAGAGTTCAAGCGGGCGTCAGCTTATAAATTTGTCAATTTTGAACCCATCACCTTGATATTTTTTGGGCACATTTATAAGACGACGTACTGTCAAAATATATTGGTTTGAAAAAGTGATTTTTCGACTTTCACAACTCGACATAACCCCTTAACGGTGTTTCCTATTATTTTCATATGAGAACGACTCGACGGTAATTCATTTCTCCGGAAATTCCATAATTCAATCGTCGATACATTCCAACTTGATATTTTTCGAATTCGTCCTCGTTCGTTGTGTTTACGAAACGTGTATCGAGGCATTTAGGAATGAGCGCAACCTGAGGAACTAGCAAGTAATAGAAAGCATCGCGAAGAGCTTGAGGAATTGAGAAATAGGCGAATCAATGGAAAAAGCTTCGTGTAAAAGTGAATATTGTTAAGTACGCGATGATATTCGATAGCCGCGAAAGCAATGATCTAGAGAAATTAAGTACAAATAGCGTGTCGAAGAATTCAAATATACGCCTATGATAATACCGCTCGTCACTATTCGACGAAAGATAGAATAAAAAAAGCTCCGAAGGGAGAGCCCTTCGAACGTTCGTACTTACCGCCTGACGTGTGCGACAAAATTATTATCCCATCGTCGAGCTACGCGGAGATAACATTTTGTACGTATGCTCAGATATTTTGATAATAAACGAAAGACGTTGCTCTATTAAAAAAAAACCATCTTGTCTTCATTTTCCTAATGGATCTACGAAATAAAATAAAAAAACAGAACAGAATTTCTTTTACACTGCCTTAATTTTATTCAATCGTACAACAACGACGCCGCGTGTGTTTTCAGAAGGGTCAACAATCATCATTAAACATTTCGTCAATCGAATCAATTCTCTCGTTTTCTCCTTTTCTTTTAATACTTTTTAAACAATAAGATTATAATTTTATGTAATTAATTACATGTAATATATTAAAATATATACTTTCAATATTTTTTTTCCCTTTTTTTCCTTCCTTTTCTCTTTGTTTCCGTAGATAATTATAATGTATGTACAATTGTGAGGGGTAAAAGGATATTTACAAAGTAACTGCACCCTAATGAACGGTCGGCGTCTGCAATCGACTATAGATGCTTTTTCTTTTATCTCGGTATAAAATAATAGTGGATTAAAATATATATATATATATATATATATATATATATATATATATATATATATATATATATATATAAATGATAAACGTTCGGCTGGTTCGAGTAATGGGCTTTTCTTTTTCTTCCACAATTAATTGTAGTAATACGATTTTCTGGACTGAATACGCCTCATTTCTGTCTGTCTGTTTCTCTCTCTATCTGTGTAAATTATAAAACGTTGTTTACGTGTTACGTTCGAGTATCAGTCGAGGCGCAAGCGAAACTATATCCTGTGAGGTAAACGGTATAAAAATTAAATAATAGTAATCTAGTAGGTACTGCGGTTAAGTTAACGTTAAGTAATCGGATCGTGATCGCCCTTAACCTTATGAGAAAAGGGGCAATCGCTGCTAGAGGTATATTCGTTCGACTAGAATCGCTGTACGATCTAGTTAATACTTCGTCAGTGTGTGTGTGTGTGTGTGTAGGTGTGTGGGGCCAACGCAAGAGGATTAGTTCTATTGTTTTTCTCATCCATACTCGTACAACTTTGTTTTTTTTTCCGGAAGAAGGAACCAAAATAAGATACACAGATAGCATTGAATTCTTGCGGAAATTCATCGTCTCCTTTCTCTATATTCCTAAACGAATGGGAAAACTCTCTCGAGAAGTACTTGGCAGACTAACGCTCTACGAACCGTCGACATTCGATGTAAACAAAAGTTGAACAAAAAAGAAACAAAAAGTTCATCGTTACGCGAACGATTAGTGGACAGTTTTGCAGTTTGCTGCTGAGCAGCAATGTATATCTCGTTTTTGGGTGATGAGTTTCTCTCCGAGCGCTTTTCGGCCCACCCGACTGGCTCCGCCCAAATGTGAAGCTCAAAAACAATTGGGTGCATTGACAAAGAGTCTGATCAACCGTGAGTTCCATATCGTTATGTACCCTGGAATAATTCATCAGCTAAACGCTTTTTTTTTCTCCAAAAATAAAATCGGAAAGCGGAATTTTGAATGGAGTTTCCTTAATGGCTCCAAATTCTAAAAGCAATTTGATCTTCATTGGTGATTGAAAAACCACGACCAAGTGTGATCGTGAGATTTGTAAAGATTCGTTCGGAATGACGGGCTTGTAACACGGTTAAAGTCGTTCTGGTAAGCGTAAATCGATTTTCCTTTGTTTTCCACTTAACCGCTAACGCACTACCGACACTACGTCTCGTTTTTAACGGAAACACAGAACAAAAAAAGACGTATTACAAAATAGGTGCGCTCGTAAATGCCTTATTCTTACGAACTACGTTAATTTCTTCGTTGCCGCAAATGCGGAGAAGCTACTCAATCGCACGAAATCAATATTCTTAATAATACAACGAAAAAAAAACAACGCAAGAGAAAAAACGTCACACTATTAAATTTTTAATTACAATCAATGTGAAATCGATCAGTGACGGGATTAATTAATTTACGATTAATTGCAGTTCTTAGATTGTAAACTTAATCGATTTGTCCACCTTTCGCGGAGATTGAATTTTCCATACGAGATTCACCGGTGTGCAAATCACACGGGCAGTTTTCGATTTTCTTCTCGTATCTCTTAAAACCTTAATTATAGTACAAAGACCCTCATTTTTAGCGTTTAATTCGAGAGACCTATACGTGTGCTGCCCTTGTCACCGAATAAAAAGTGCTTGTACATATATATATATATATTATTTAAAAGAAAAAATAATCATAATTAAAACGTTGTACAAAGCTAGATGCCACTGTTCAGGAACCAAAGTTCTAACTCTAGGAATTTTATAATGAGCTCTCTCGCAGTACACTGGGATTATTCGTCGATCTCCATAAAACTATACATCGCACGGAAATGGCAGTACCTCGTTTTGTTTTTCCGTTTCGTTCGTAACTCTTGGCCTACTCGTCAGAAACACTCGGGGACAAAAAAGTAACAATCAACGAGGTAGACACAGTGACGGAAAGGTGGAGTTTGTTTGAAAGTCTCGTAGCTGATTGAAACGGATGCGACAGCTTTTTGGCCGGTGCTTACACAGACTGTACATTGTTTTTCTCTTTTTTAAATGCGTATCTTTCGTTCGTCGTCAATTGCATTTCCCCTGGGGCCCCCAGGGGAGTTCGGCTCCGAACTTCTCTATTGCTATGAATAATTGAGATATTTTAATAAACGTATGTGAACTTTGTAACGAAACAAGGTGTTCGATGAACGAACGTGCTGTTGCAAAAAACTGTTGTTTTATGCGAAGGAAATGTGACAACTATTGCAGGCGCTACGAGAGCGGAAACGCGCACGTTTAGAATTTACGAAAGAGAACACGGTAGTTAGTCGAAAGTGGGGCTCCAACTTCTATTGATTATTTATGGAATCTTTATCGTCAAAAACAAACATCGCAAAAATCAACATTGTACAAGCGCATGACCAATTTGCCGAAATTCGAAACTTCGTTGCTGGGAAACGTACTCGGCACCGGTAGTTTGTTTGGGTTTTAAGTGGCCATGCGCCGGCGCGATATTAATCGTCATGTTTTTTTTTTGCTGATGAGGAAGCCTAAAGAAATCCATCGAATATTCGGCGGAGCAGCATGTCCGAATAATTACCAAGCAAAATATTCCCGATAACTTCACGACGAAACATCGAACAATTATTGCGGGAAAAAAATGAGATTGAAGTTCGCATCGTTGGAATGCAATGAAAATTATCGTTTTTCAATCGCTCGAATTTCTTTTAGCGAATATTCGCCACGAAAATCCCTCAGCGTCTTTTTACGTCCTTTAATTAGAGATCTAGAATTTAAAACGGAAGAAAAATATTGTGTAAAGTACGTAAAATGAGGAAATCAAAGTATAAAAAAGAAATTTCGTTGCACTGCAACGATGAAAGCTTCAAGACTACGAAAAATAGCGACGTTGAGATTATTAAGAATGAGAATATTTTCTCTCAACCATCGGCTTTTCCTCGCAATAATTACTCTCAATTTTTTTGGCGCGAGGAATAGGTTTCGTTTCTTTCGTAAATTCTAATCATGTTTGGATCTACGTCTACTACTAGAGCGATCGTCGACCCGATGGGTCGACGCGCCTCGAGCGCTATGGAGATTTCAATATGCGTAACAATTATTCGCGGACAGGGCCGCTGGATCAGTCGGAACTATGACTCCCTTTTCTCCGATTTTTCTTTAAATCACAGGACATCTCGAGAAAAAAAAACATACGTTGTTTTAAACAAATTAATCAACAAATCGAGATTGCTGGTACCTAGTGCAAATCATAAAGTATCGTGAAAACAAAAATCTCTAGATTCACCGTTACGCGAACAGAATACTATAGAATTCTATAAAAAACGACGAGTCTTTCGCAGACCGTGTGTGTGAGTGTGTGTGCATACATGTATACGATTTAAAAGGAGCATTTCCAGATGAAATTTGCATCGGTGGAATGCAACGAAAATTAATTATTTTTGATTGTCGATATAATTTTTCTTGCCGAATTATACTGTGGGAATTACTCAAACGATTTTACGTAATTTTCTTAGAGATTCACGATCCAAATTTTTAAAAACTTCGAAAGGCAAAAGTACTTTGGACAATGAGACATGAAAAAAAATCGTTGCATCACAAGGATGCAAACTTTTACGTCATGTATCGCGATCGAATGGTTCGTTTCTTTGTCCTTGTTATTTTATGATATTAAACTTTGCATGATTGGATCGCCAAAAAAAAATTCAGGCATCAACAATACGGCAATCATCGAAACGTATTTAAAAAGTTCTCATTGGAGACCTACGAGTTAAATCGTTCGAGGATTATTCTGGATAACACTGAAAGTGAAGAAAAAAGGAATTTTCGTTGCACTCCTGCAAAATTCAACATCGTGTTGTTTCAACGTTTGCGGTAAAACGATCTGGCTAATTCGCGCGTGTGCCGTTGGATAAAAATATTGCGTAATGTGGAATCGTGATTTGAATGTTACGAAGTAATAAATAACAATAAACGGAGGTACAGTAATAACATTGACATTTCTACATCACACTCTAAACGATATAACTTAGTCTATCAGGTACTGAGTTGGGTTTTCTCTTTTCTTTCTTCTTTTTTTCACTTCATTTTGTCTCTTTTTACTATTCCTGCTTTCCCTTTTTCCTCGGTTGTATCTCGGGTCTGTCATGGTAACATGCAACAGTTCGGTATATGGTGTGTCTGCTTGTTTGCTTCTGTATCATTGTAGCTGAATTTCCTCACGCTGAATCGAGCCCTCGAAAAACGTGAAAAATCAAGTGCTCGCGTGAATAAAGAGTCACGCGAGCGGGTGGACGCGAAAAAACTTTGGGGTGAAGAGCAAAGGTGGTTACACGTAGAAAAAGTATTAACTCTTGGCAAACGCGAAGTGATACTCGTTATTGCTGCTATTGAACGTGCAACCCTCCCCTCAATTACGAGCGTAGAGTATTTCTCGTCACGGAGTAAACGTCGCTTCGGTCTCGTTCACCATCGGAACTTATCCTCAACCGGAAACGACGAACACCAAACATAAATAAAAGTGAGAGTAATTATAATTTAAAAAAAAACGGGAAAAAGAGAAATTCAAAGTGTATGAACAACGTTTAACAAAGACTCTAATGACTAAATCAGTACGGTCATAAGGGCCTGTAAAACGAGATTGGAATTTTCGAAACCCTTCTGTTTCTCTCTATAGCTCTCTATACTTCTCTCTGGCAATGCGAATTCGAGAGAAAAAAAAACCCTCGGTACGTGCACTTCCTCCCACCCCCTCCTAAGATCGCACTAAAGGTTTCGTGACTAAAATCATTTAAAAAAACGAACCCAGCGTAACAATCGTAAATTTACGCGTGATTTCAACAATCGCATTAAAAGTACGAATAAAAAAAATTATAAGTGGCAGCCCGAAGTTGTTTGACAGTTCCGTAAATGCATCAACGTGTTCTCGATTTTAACCAAGCTCTGGTTTAGTTTGATATCGGGTGCAAGCCACGAGTCTCTATTGCTCTTTTCTTTTTCGTTATTCGATAGAAATCGAGAAACAAAAGAATGTATTGGAATGTACTTGTTATCGATCAGTGCATCGGAGTGAAAAAAAAACTGGAATTCCGGTGTTACATCCAATCCCGATAATCGTGGCATTTTTCTTTGCTTCGATCTCGATTCGTGGTAGAATGCCTGCGGTGAACTTCCGTTATCGGGCAAACGCTTTATAGACATATTCACAATTAACGACTATAGTATTATGTACAATATCTTCTTCTTTTGTTTCATAAATTTTGTAATCCTGCCTGAGAGGCTCGAACCTCTTAATTTCATATTTCTGTTTTGTACCGAAGTAAAAAGGACCGAGATTCCGAACATGAGCAAGTAGTTTTCCGTGTTCCTGTCGCAAAATATTCTGCGCGATCGGAAAAGAAAAAGTTCTCAACGATCGTTTGGATTCTCTTTGAAGCTGTCTTTAGTGGGAGAGAAATTGAGTGGTGGAACGCGTAAACTCTATCAGGTGGCGACCTATCGCGAGGCAGGTACAAATTTTAACGTAACTATACGTCGCGTCCTGTCAATGCGGTGTCAATATTGCGGCGACGTTGAATCTCGTTGTTTATCGCGAGTTTCTTCTCTTCGTAAGCTTCCGGAGGAAATTCTCCGGGTCAACATTGCTCGTGACTTTTCAATTATTTACAATACTCGCAGAACCGTTTGTCTCCCTCTCGTTTGCTCTTCCAAGGGCTGTGGCGAACCCAACTCCCTACCTTTCTCTCAAAGCTCTTTGCGCGCTTTTTCTCAAAGGGCAGATCAATTCCATTGATCCGTTCAACCGTTTGGCTCGAGTACGGGAACCGCGGTCGGCACGGCTTTACGTGGCGAGGCGTTTCGACAGCCGAGATTGTTGTTCAAGCTTCTGTCACTGCCGGCCAACGTGCAATCCAACATGGTCAATCCGGTGGTGTTGAGATCGGCCTCGGGCTCCGGTTGTCCGTTCGAGACGGGACTGACGGTTTGTTTGCACTGTGAACGGAGATCGAACGATTGTTTAGGTGATTTTACAGTCTGAGGGCTAGGTTGAGAACTTTAATGAGCATTTCACGGGTGAAGGCACTCGAGGGTTTTCGAATTTTCGGAAATGAAAAGGAACAGGACAGTGTTCATTTGGAAGGCTAAATGTATCGTGCTGGCATTGCCGACTGAAGGTGAGTCGAATATTTCCATTGCTAAATGTTAGTTCAAACATAAGGGGGGAGATACCTTAAGGCAAGGAATTTTTTTTTCTTATTTCCATGATTAAAAGAAATGAAGGCTTTCTCCACTATTTTTCAGACTTAGGGTATGTTTTATTATACTTTTGGCTCTTGCATGGTATTTTTTTGATTATTCAACTTAAAAAATGGCACAGTCTTCTTAACTGCATTTTCAAAACTGGAGTGACGTATAGCTAAAAAACTAATCGACCGATTATGATGATATTTGGTATTAATTTTACTAACATTGTCTATTTTAACTAGTATTTTTTTATTGCAAAATAAAAAAATACTAGTTATGTTCCGAATGTTCCGAAATGTTCCCTTTTTCGGAACATTCAATCTTTTTGTTTCACAGAGTACCATTTCTTCGATTTTCAACATTTCTCACTTTTTCTTGGTTCATATTCTGCGTATGAGTATTAATGAAAGAAAAATCTCCGTTGGTTTTTTACCGATTAATCCCGCCATTTTTTAAGACTAATAAATTAAAAAATGCCATGCAACAGCCAAAAGTAGTAATAAAACATAGCCTAAGTCGAAAGATGGTGAAGAAATCATTGCTTTAAAAAAAAATTATGAAAATCACTTTTTCATTCCTCGCCTAAAGGTATCTCCCCCGCATTTTTCTGGAAACCATGTTTTTGTAACTGGCCGAAAACGTAACACAGCCAAATATGCACCGATTCACTTGAAATTATGAACGAATCTTCTCAGATGCATTCTTCATGGAACTGCGTACGGAATTTTCGATTGGTTAGTAACTTTTTTTTTAATAAACACTTACTCGTGTGATCTTTTGCTCAAAAATGAAAGTTTTCATCCATATCTGCACCACCTTTCTCAAAGAAAAAGTATTTTCTAATTTCCGTACGCAGTTCCATAGCTTTGTGTATATATTTTCGAAATATGTTTGGTGTTTGTTCTAGGTGTAAAACTACAGAAGACATCATTCCGGCCGCGGAAGACTTTGCACGAGATGTACTGTGCGCTCTTAGACTCTGACGCTACCATTTTCATTTGAAAAATCACAAACAAAAAAGGTTTTTGTACACTCAAAACTATGTATAATAAATTTGTCCAATTGAATTTTCTACTGCTCTCATTGTACTCGCTAAAATCTCAAAACAAGCCTTTTGTAAAGAGCTGGAGTGGCTTTAGTCCTTAAGAAATGTAATTAGCGAACTTAAAGTGCAGATTTTTTAAAATGTAGCCCCGTCGTCTCTTGAAAGTTCAACTTCGGAGTTTTCGCAAGCTCGGCTTTATCGTCTTGTAGGGAAAAAAACATATAAAAAATTAATTTTTAAGTTTCTCACAGAGTTGCGAATTAAATTGAAATTTTACTGCCGAAAAGTACAGTAACTATGTAATCAAGAAACATTAATTGTGGCTCGACTATTTTTCACGAGAAAACGCGTTAAATTGTTTCAGCGGAAACTTCGAAGTCAAACTATTATTGGACCAGTATTGGGCAAAATTTAATTGCTAGGATAACTAAAGATTAACAATAACTTAATTGTTAATTGCTGTACATGTAATTAACAATTAACCAATTGTTAATCTTGACTTTCCACAATTGGAAACTAATCAAGTTTCAATCTTTTTAATGTATTTGATTAAAAACTAAAAATTAAAACTGATTATTGTATAACGCACGGAATGGCGTCAGAACAAATTTGTAAGTTATTGAAATACGCATATGAGGTTAATTGTTAGTTTTAATTGTTTTTTAGAACAATTGAAAAAGTTCATTGCAATTGTTTTAATAGCGAGATACAATTAACATAGATTAATTCTAATAAATTATTTGAAACATGCAATTAATAGTGTAATTGCAATTAAATTAAATGCAATTACTTTTTTAGTCAATTAATGAACTGATGGAAAATTTTATTAACGCCCAACACAGCATAGAGTGTACAACGCTGCGATGAAACGAAAATTCTTTTTTATTTTTGTATCGTTCTATTATTTATAATGATCAAAAAATCATTATTTGCAAAATTCAGGCCGTAGATCTCTTGTATGGACCCTGAAAGCGTTCGCGTGATTTTTACATAATAAACCTGCTCGGCAAAGTAGACAAGGAAAAACGTTTCCGTTGCATTCCAACGATGCAAACTTCATCATTAATAAAATAAATATTGCCCAACATTGATCGGTGCAACGCCCGGTTTCCGTCAAGACCAGTTTAATCGCATTTATCCCTCCGCATAATGAGTCATACCTGTGGATTCTCCGTGATTCGCAGGTCCTTGGACTCGTCGTGGAAGTCCCAGGCCGTCAGTAGAGGCTCTTTCACGCAATTTTCGAGAACGCCATTCGCGTGTGTCCCCTGAAACAACGTCGTGACATTTCCCGTGGTATTATCCGTCCCACCCTTCAATATTCCGTAAAGCTTCGAAATGCGCAAAAAATGCGACGAAATCAATATTGTACCGGAAGATCCGAGAACGCCCTTATTGGAACTGCCTCAATGATAATTGTAACGAATATTCGGATCTCTGATTGAGAAAAGTGCACGAGAAAAAGGGCTTTGTCGCATAGAGTGTATTTAAGGCGTTAAGCTACTGTAAAAAAGACGAACGCTCTTTCGTCACTTGAGGCAAGTCAAAGTGAAGAGGAAGGTTCAACATAAGGTGCAGGAATCGCAGATCGAAGGTAATCTTACGATTACAACGATGTAACTGCTAGTAAAATTTGCAAAGCGTTTTTCTTGAAACTATGTTTTGAGACTGTTCGTAACATTTTTTTTCATTAGTTATTAACAATGTTATTTATCAGCGCAAAATCGAAAGAAAACTTCAAATTTTGATTTTGATGAACGAAACACGATAACAAAAAAAAGCTCCGTCAGGTCTTAGCCAGTATTGTATATTTTAAGGAGAAATTCGTTTTTTTTGTTTCATTTCAACCGTATGACCAAAATCAAGTTCACCGTTAAGCCCCTCACGTGCAAAGATGGCTTAGAACTTCTCTAATTATTATTTTTCAATGAAATTTGGTACGCAACTTTGTTAAGGGATAACACCACTCTAGGATTTTGGAAAAATCGTATCTTTTTTTGGCTTTAAAAGTACTTTGGAGTGATAAAAAACAATATGCAATTGGTCCTGTAGCCATTTTTTTTAAAGGTTCAATTATTGATTTTGCCGCAGCGCCTCGGATTTCTGTCAGGCGCCTCGTACAACTTTAAACGCGTTTTTCTCGAAACCACTTTTTTCAAACTGGGAGGACGGATTACTCGAACACCTTTGCATGGATCGATTTAAAATTTCGATAGTAACTTCACAATGGCTACATTCTCTATGGGAGTACGTAGCCATTTTTTGATTGAATGTAAACTTTTTTTATAAACAATTTACTGCTTCTTTTTAGGCAAAAAATCGGTTTATTTCTTTCAAAGTGCGCCATTTTTTCAAAATTTGATAAAAAAAAATCCCTACGTAGTCCCATAGCTATTAATATATAGATTATATTTTTTTTTGGTTTTGTTCCAGGTCTTATAAATACTTTACGAGAAAACCGTCCTTCCGTGAAGCTATTTGTAAAAAACACATTTTCCAAGATCGGCTCTGTCGTCGCCATTTTGTATGAAAATTATGATTTTTTAAAATGCTTTAATATGTGTTAAATAAATCCTGTCAAAAGAAATCCTATTCCTTTTTTCATACTCCCAAAATAAATTGTCAAAGTTAGGCCTTATTTTCTGCCGCTAGAGTAGTGTTATCCCTTAATGTACATACAAATAAATGTCCAAGCGATATTTCGATCATATTTCTTGATCTTTCAAAATTAATTTTCGCAACCCGATTCTCGGCTCGTCGCAGTAGCCTAACCCCTTAACGAATGCTGGGCTCACCTTCGTGTCGCACTGCGGATTAGTCGAGGTGGGAGAGGAAGGACAAAGCTCGGCCAACTCGATCTCGTTGCAAGCGACTTGAGGAGTCATTTGTTGGCTCATCGGTGTCATCGATCTCTCGACGCAGCAGCCGTTGCTCGTTCTCATCAGCGCCCGGCTCTTTTGCGACTGCGAGCTCTCCCTCAACGAGCGTGAATTCTCGCACCTTCTGCGGCAGTACATACTGCACAGGCACACGGTTATGCAGCAGATGCTTATACTCACGCCGATTATTATTCCTGGAAAAGAGGCGACGGAAACGCAAAATTCAGCATCAACATTGCCATCTGTCCGTACTCTGAATATCTAGCGATGCAGATATTTTCATTAAGGGATCACCACGGTGTAAGATTTAAAAAAACAATTTTTTTGCATTATCCGGTAATTCTCTAGATCAGTGACTTTTCCGAAAAGCGAGCCTAACATTTTTTTGCTATTTTCTTATTTTTGGGTTATAAATGATATTCAGTCAGGGGAAGCTGAAATCCACCCCCCATAAAAAGTGATGGGGTTTTGAAATTCGCGGAAACACGTGATAAACTATGGCATTATTGAACATTTCGGCACATATATTGGGTTTTTTTAGGTTTTTGACAAAATTCAAAATTATTTTTAACGATTTTTTGCTCGTTAAAAAATTGTTGATTAAAAATTTCAGCTTCCCCCGACTGAGTATCCTAATTTATAACCTAATAGAGGATAAAATAGCAAACATTTTTTCGGAAAAATCATTTATCTAAAGAATCAGCTTTTTCCTCTTAATCTCCATTTTTTTAACGCAAAAAGAGGCTGAATTCGATACTTTTTTTTAAACCGCCGCCATTTAGTCAATTTTTATTTTTAAAAAACCTCCATAGCAAGATAGCGGCTTTCATACTGATTAATAATCTTTATACACATTTTGTTTGAGATAATATTTACGGCCACAAGCGTGTACGCCGCGAGGACTCCTTTTTTCGAATACATTTTCAACCATTAAAAAAATAAAAATAAACATTTGAGAATGTATTTTCTGTTTTTCATGAGTGCTTTGATTTGACATAAAAAAATGAGACCGATCAGCGTATTTTAACCATCGAAAAAAAAAATCGCGAAAATCAGCTATTTTTCGACCCGTTACACGGTGTTGATCCCTTGAAAATCTTTCTCCCGCATAAGTACTCGGTGAATTTCCTTTTTATCCGTGTTTGCTCACCGAGACTCTGATCAGGCTTTGTTTTTTGGGGTGGCTTTTGTTCGTCCGTCTTGGTTGGGCCCTTGGAAGGGCTGCTACCACCTCCGGTAATGACGAACGTCGGATCCGAGGGACGCCCGTATCCTGCTTTGGTGGATGCCTGCACGATAACGTCGTAATGTCTGCCGGCAACAAGACCGGTGAGGGTCACCGATGTTTTGTTGCCCGGCACGGTAACGTTGCCCCACGTCAACGTCGATTCCGTCAAGTCGGTCGTGTACGAGACTAAATAATTTTGTATAACACCGTTCGTCACGGACGGCTCTTTCCAGGCTATCTTCGCGCTCGTAGCGTTGCCCACGAACCATTGGACATCCTCGGGCTTACCGGGCACATCCTCGCTCGTGTAGCACTCTATGCTCTCGCTGAATTCGTTAGCTTCGTTCGTGTCGTTCGCCAACGTTCGCACCTTGAATTGATACATCGTGAACGGCTTCAGACCGTCGACGACAATTAATTTGCTCTCGTGTCTGAAATTCACAAAAAACGTATTTTACGACGAGTGGCGATAATTTGTTTCTCCGCACAAATTGATACGAGGGTGGACGCTCCATTTTACGAGATTTTATTTAACTTGACTTTCTGTGAGATGCAAAACGGAAAATCGATATTTCACCCACTTCCCGACTACTTAGAGCTCTGAAATTATGCACACATGCATCTAAGAGGTGACAATGCATGAATCGACTTAAAAAAAATAATTGCAGTACACGAAAAGCTAACAGGAAAGAGCCTTGCAATAATGAAGCGTTAGCAGAAATGAAGAGAATGAGAAACAGTGAATAGAGCTAAACTACATGGAAAGTGCACGAGAAAATATGAATTGGCTCTAAGTGCTCTCGGATCGCTAAAAGGGTCCAATAGGTAAAATAGGTTAAAAGGTAAGGTCCAAAAGATGGTGAGCCAACATCTATGATAGATGCCACCTATCACAGTTCTCCAGGATTTCTCCTGACAATCAGCCAATAATAACACCAGTTCGTTTGGAAGGATTAATCCCTCTTTGCAAAAATTTTGGAGATGTAGTAAAATCAATTAAAGAGTAAAAAGTAGAACATAATTTATATGTAATTTTCTTTTAACAAGCTTTCATTTAAGGCGGGATATACATTTACAACGATAAAAAAATCGATTTTTTTCTTTTCTTTAAACGATAGAACTATATATGTAGAATATTTTCCCAAAGTTTCAAAGCGAAATTCGAAAAACTTCAAACGTTACAGCCCGTCAACGCTGTGCCTCACCGCTAGAGTTCGGGGCAGGCGTGAACGCGTTTTTCTCAAAACTGCATTATCGAAATTGGCGTGCAGGATTACTCAAAAACTATTGAGCCGATTGAGTTGAAACTTGATAGAAATATTGGTACCTTCTACTTGACGGGAATTGTTTTTGAAAAAATGTAAAAAAAACTACTTTTTTAATACACATTTTACAGAAATGATGCGTGAAATGTTGATTTTTTGCATATGCGTGCCATTTTCTCAAATTCGCATTTTGTTCATTTTAATTACCGTCACATAGAAACTATACATGTTCTAACTGAAAAAATGTTTGAACTTATTTGCAAATCAAAGTCTACGGGAAGCTAAACTGCACGCCGATTCGCAACTCCCGCGGCGACCTTGCAGTAACACTGAAGGGTGTTACTGCAACACTTTGATGAAGAATTCATTTTAACAAATTGTTTCGTATACTTAAACATTGGTAAACTGTCATTAGATTTTCGATTTGTTGCCGCGTTTTTGCGTAATGTCGAGACAACGTTAAAAGTCGTCTGCTAAAAGGCCATCTTACTGTATAAAGAGTCGCGGCGTGTCGTCAGTTCGTTAGTGGCGAAGAATTTTTTTGTTTAATACTTGGTGTCAAGACGCTGCCGCGTCTCTTGATGTACAATTAAAGTATAATGAAAGTTTGATAATTGTAGAATAATTATTTCTTAGTTTAAAAAATTGCTCAATATTGCTTATTTTTTTCCTGTCTAAATGTATATCCCACCTTAATGTACTAAAGAGTCGAAAATTTTTTTTTTTGCCAAGTCACCTATATGTGACTATAGATAAAAGCTTGGGGCGCTTAAAATGTAGACATATAATCTTTCGTTTACATAAATCCGTTAACATATCAACTGTTTTTAATTTACTGTAAAACAACCTTAAATTTCTCGAATAAACATCCTGAAACGGTGTATAAACGTGTGATAATAATTTCTCTAATTACTATTGTGCCAAATTAAACACGGTTAATGAAACCGAATTGAACAAATTTATCAAACGTTTCGAAAGTTGAGCGCCCCAAGCTTTTATTTATAGTCACATTTAGGTGACTTGTTAAAGAACATTATTTTCTACTTTTTAGTACATTGAATAAAAGCTTGTTTTTTTTTTCATATGAAGTATAATTATTTTTCAATGAAAACATTTTATGACATACTTCGAATGTGGAAAAAGATATGCTTTCGAGTTTCAAAAGAGTTTGGAGCGCTTTCCGATGCAGAAACAATATTGAAATCTATCGATTCAGCGGTCTACCCCGGGTTTGCATCTTAGGAAAATAATATTGAATTGCAGAAACTCACGTGATGATGCACTTTGTTCTTCCAGGATCGGCTTCGTAAACCGGCTGGTAGCAAACTTCGAAAGTCTGGGCCTCATTGGTATTGGGCACTGTCCAGGTGAGTAGAATCTTGGTCGAAGAAATTTGCGACGCTTGCAGTGAACTCGGAACGTTGTCTGATGCAGGTACGTTTCGGATTCAATAACGTTATTCGTTAAGGGACTAGGCTACTGTGAAAATGTCAAAACTCTCGTTCGCGCGCTTGCGACAACTCAAATTGAAGTGGAAGGTCCAACGTGTGGTGCAGGAATCGCAGATTGAAGGCAAACTTATGATTACAACGATAGAACGGTTAGTGCTACTTTGGACGCGTTTTTCTTAAAATTATGTTTTTCAAAACGATGTATACCAATGAACAGATTGACTTGAAATTTGGTACACTTATTTAGTGTAATAGTAGTTTAATCTTGACGGACGTTTTCTTTTCAACATGTTTTATAAGTTAGTAACAATAATGTCATTCTTCCACGAAATATCGAGAAAAAAGTCAACATTTTTCTTTGGCGATCAAAACACGATAAGAAAAAAATCTCGGTCAACTCTTAGCCGATATTATCTATTTTCAGGAAAAACTCGTTTCTTTTTGGTTCAGATCAACCGATGCCAAAATTATCTATTTTAAGGAAAAACTTGTTTTTTTTTTGTTTCAGATCAACCGTTGCCAAAATCAAAGCCAAAATTAAGTACACCGTTGAGCCCCTCACGTTTAAAGGTCCTTCACGAGATTGTTTGCACCTTCTTTAATTAATAATATCTTTTTTACGAAATTTCGTACACAACTTTGTCAATATACATACAAATAAAGGTCCGGACGATTTTTCAATCATCTTACTTGTTTCTTTAGAATTAGTTTTTTTAACACCCTTGATTATCTGGTCGTCACAGTAGCCTAACCCCTTAAATTGATAGAAGCATGTATCGGAGAGAACGAGATTGATTCTTACCGGGAGCGATTTGAGTCGATTCGATAGTTTCAGTCAAGCAGTCGATCTCAATACCCGAGTCGATCATACACAGACCCATAGTATAGGAAACATTGGACTCTGCGAATGAATTCAATATTGTTTGGGTTACTTTTACAGATTCTCCTGCATAAGAAGAACCATCACTTAGATGGTTGCAACGTACACAAATTCCGATCGTATCTAAAGTTATCTTTTCGAACCTGAACCGTAAAACGAAACAATGAATCTTTATTAGAAAAAAACGGCTCGTTAAGGGGTCTTCTCTCTTTAGACGCTAAAAAAAGCTATTTTCATAATGTTTTTTTATAAGTTTATATTATAGATATCGATATAAAAGTTTTCACACTTAATAAATACACTTTCGAAATACATTTTAAAAAACTTGAATGAATTTATGTAACCCAAACAAACTTTAAACGCGTTTTCTCGAAACAACGTTTTTCAACGGCTTGTTGATAAAATCTTCGAAACTACTGAACCAATCCTTATGAAATGTTAACCACATATTCTTTGCAACTATAGCTATAGCGCATATCAAGGATTTTTTTTTAATTTTTGATATTTACTATTTTGTTTGCCGGTGAAAAAAGTTTTTTTGTTTTTTCGAAAAAAGTCCGCGATTTTGTTTTTTTTGCATATATCAAAAATCGTATGATTTGCGCTATATGCCCTTAACATACTTAATCTAGAACCGTTTGATTTTTTCGTTTTTGATGATCCATCTCCGAGATTTCATCAACAGCGCAGACCTACCATTTTTAAGACATTTTTTTAACTACCACCTTCGTCTATAAATAGTAACTCAAATAAATAAATACATTTTTTTAATGTATTTCGAAAGTGTATTTATTAAGTGTAACAACTTTTATATGAATATCTATAATATCAAAATCTATAATATCAAAAAAATTCATGAAAATAGCCCTCTTTTAGCGTCTAAAGTGAGAAGACCCCTTAAAGGAACATTCCAGTGTAACATTTTTTGAAAATATTTTTTTTGCACTATTCAAAAATAAGGGTTTTCATAAACATGCAGTTAAATTTTGTTCGTGAAATTCGATTTATTCCGGTCGCTACAGCCTCAAATTTTGCCACATCATTCTTCACGCCATTCCTTAACGTCGTACAGAAGCGTATTTTTTTTTCGAAAATTTCACATTTTTTTTAACGATACACTGTCGAAAAAGGCCTAATTTGACATTTAATTAAAAAATGGCCACCATTATGTTCACGTTCATTTTTTTAATCCCCGTACGCCTCTATAGTTTTTCATATTGATTAATAATCTTTTTGGTTTTTTTTTCTTCTTTCGGACAATTTTTACAGAAGCAGGACTTTCCACCGTCAGGCGCTATTTTTTAGGCATCATTTTGCAGTGGTCAAGAAAATTATATAAAAAATAAAATTTAAACATTTTAAAAAATGTACATATACAACATAAGTCATTTGAATAAACGAGAAAAAAAAATCGGACTGATTATTAAGTTTAATATGAGAAAAAAAAATGAGTTGAATCGAAACATGAAATGAAAATGAAAGCATGAAAATTAGCTATTTACAAGCCAGTCACACTGGAATGGTCCCTTAAAAATACCCCACTCTCGCAATCTTCAACGACTTACCTAATTTCGTAAATAAATATTCCGTCGTATTGATTGGCAGCGTGACAGTGACGAGTCTATCGCCATTGCTGTTTTCGGCGTGAATTTTCCACGAGTCGATATTCAATCGAGGCATCTGATTTTTCGCCGTTTCCTTCCAATTCCATCTCATCTTGATGGCCGAAACGTTGAACCGAAGAGTCTGAACGTAAACGAAGTTGCGCACATCGGGCTTGTCAGTTTCCAACGGTGGCAAGACGACGCTCGTCCAGCCCAACAGAGTTTCACTTATGTTCGGCCAGCCCTGTCGCGTTCTCGCCAATACGCGAAAATCGTACTGTGCCCCGGGGACCAAGTCCGTAAGTACGTAGTGTCGAACAGTCGCGGGCATGATATGTACTCGCGAAGCTGGCTTGTCGTGAAGTCTCCACTGTAGCTTGTACTCCTCGACGATACCTTGGGCTTCCCTCTTCGACAGAGGTGTCCAGCTGACATTGATCTTCGTACTGCCGAGTGGATGCACTCGTATTTCCGGCACAGCCTTCGGAACTGCAACGACGATAGGACATTGTCGTGACGTTGTCGAAATAGCGCAGGCATTTGACTTTTTACGAGCTTTTATTTAAGGTAATCCTATCGCTTCACACTAGTCATACCACGGATCATACTTGAGACTTGTACAATTTATATTTTTAACATATACAAAAAAAAATTGTAATAAGTACATTTCCCATGTGTAAACTGTTTAATGAATGTTCACATTTAATTAGAAAAATGAAAAAATAGTTATTCCAACGATTCGCGCAGTATTTCTAGGTTTGATATTTGGCAATATTGGTTCTATCTTCGTCTCTTTTTACTCAACCAGGCGAGTTTAACCTCCATGCTTTTCAACGTCGATCTGTCAAAACAATGTCAGGTGCGGGAAATATAAAGCATTGTATTAGGGCCACGACTGGTAAAAAGCGTGGAAAATTTGTGTCGGCGAAATATGTCGATTAAAAATGAAATGTGTGTGGAAATTCGAATGACTGAGATGAGGTTAGGACTACAGTCAGCTGTTGTCTTGCTGTCACGTCTCTTTATCGTGGCAAGTGGTAATAAATCCAATACTGGAAGTTCAAATTAAACTTGATATTACATAGAAATTAGGTCAATAAGCGTAATTTTTTCTGAGAGGATTGGATTACTACAAGTGTTAAGTATGTAAATCTGATTATTTTTAAGAATCTGACGGATTCCCACTATTATATACACTTTTGTAGCGACCGGAAATTGGGTTTTTGTATGGCGTCTCGGAATTCCTTCACAAAAATACGCAATTTTAATATTTCTTTTCTCTGTAATTAGGTCTATAAACGACCCTGAAACTTTACAGAGACGATTATTAATATTTTTAGTGAAGCTCAAAAAAGAAAAAATAATTATGAAAATGCTATGGATTAAAGCCTGGCGATAGGACTATCTTAACGGGAGATATACACCGAGATAGTCGAGGTCGAGGATTTAGAAGGTATGAACATTCCGTCGACCGTAGAAGACCTACACTATGGGCCTGGTATAGATGATTCCATGTAAGTTGACAAATTTCATGATTTAGTCATTCCCAAATTTTCAAACGCGTTTTTCTCAAAACTACGTTTTTCAAATCGCTACCCAAAATTTTTCGAAAACCAATGAACCGATTGTCTTGAGGTTTTTTGTGGTTTTTCTATACACCATTAAGTACTTGTCATAGGATTGTTTTTTCCGTTACTTAGTTTTTGTTTTATAGGCAAAATAATAACTAATTTTTGGCCCAAAAATCACTATTTATGTTCAAACGTCCGCCATTTTGTCATAAATCGATATTTTCAAAATCGGCTATGACAAGTACTAGATTATAGTATCTAATTTATTAATCTTTTTGGTTTTTTTTCTGAGATGATTTTTGAAGAAACGCCAGTGGGTACCGTATACGCGGATTTTTTTACGACGCTCCAAGGATCATACAATATCCTTGTATATTTTTGATATTTTTAAATAAAGAAAATTAAACATATTTTTGAATGTATATACTTTTAGATCATTAAAACCCCAATCCGAAATTTCAAATAGTTTTCCTTGAAAAAATTCACAAAAATGACCTTTTTTCCGGCTCCTGATGGTATATCTCCCCTTAACTTGACTTCGTGTGAGATACAAAACGGAAAATCGACATTTCACCCACTTCCCGATTACCTAGAGCTCTGAAATT
This sequence comes from Ophion slaviceki, assembly GCA_944452715.1. NCBI lineage: Eukaryota > Metazoa > Arthropoda > Insecta > Hymenoptera > Ichneumonidae > Ophion > Ophion slaviceki. The sequence continues at coordinate 9,333,880 of OX101788.1, read as the reverse complement.
TTGCAAACATGGATCTAAGAGGTGACAATGCACGATTCAATTGTTTTTTTAATATCCATAATAAAATATCTTTAATGGACCTATATAACGTTGTTATTAACACCTTTAATAACACTAACTTTACAATATAGGATTAATCCCTCTTTGCAAAAATTTCAGAGCTCTAGGACTATCAATTAAAGACTAAAAAGTAGAAAATAATTTATATGTAAAAAAAAAGCTTTTATTTGAGCTACTAAAAAGCAAAAAAGAAATTGTTTTACCAAGTCACCTATATGTGACTATAAATACAAGCTTGGGACGCTCAAAATTTAGACATATAATCTTCAATTCACATAAATCCGTTAACATATCAACGGTATTTAATTTACTGTAAACCAACCTTAGAATTCTTAAATAAAAATCCTGAAACTGAGTATAAACGTGTGATAATCATCTCCCTAACTACTATTGTGCCAAATTAAATACGGTTAATGAAACTGAATTGATAAAATTTATTAAACATTTAAAAAGTTAAGCGCCCCAAGCTTTTATGTATAGTCACATATAGGTGAATTAGTAAAAAAAATGTTCTACTTTTCAGTACATAAAATGAAAGCTTGTTTTTGCAAAATGTTTTTGTTACATATAATTTTTTTTTATACTCACCACTCGGAGCTGTCGAACAAACGATCGCAGCCGACTGATCGCTCGCCCCGTGATTGTTCCACACTCTGACGTAGAACGAATAATTGGTGAATGGTTCGAGAAGTTTCGTGACCTCAACGGACGTGGAATTTCCTGGCTCCGGTGGCGTAACTTCCTCCTTGCCACCTTCTTTCGATCGAGAAAGTATGTAATTAATCAGTCGGGCCCTTTGGTGCGTGTTCATCGAAGCAAAATATTGGGATGTTGAATAAGTTCTCCCTTCTTTCGTGAAAATTAATGCTTCATTTATAAAAATCATTCCTAACGCTTTCAAACGTTTCGAACCTGTCGTATGATCAACTCCTAATGATTCTGCAAGTTCAGCTAGTGTCTGATATGAGTCTTCGTGAAGTGACTCCTCCAATTCAACACATTAAAATCATTATTTTTGAAGCATCTCAACCAATCTCTGCATGTTGTTTCCAACAGAGCATCGTCGCCGTAGATCTCAACAAGAAATCTGTCTTTCAGCCACAGACTTTTTAAAATAAAGTAGGGCAGTTAAATTCCCCGAAAATATTTTTTGACACGAAATTTGACAAAACTGTGAAAAAGAAACGTTTTTTATACTTCGGCGAGATGCCATACACTGAATGTCAAGCTTGCTAATAATACTTCTTTGCAGATGCGTTACCATCTTGAACTACGCCAACGCAGTTCTGGTAACGCCATTTCTTGGAAAAACAGCGAGAACCTATTCAACGTCCCAATAAATATACATCTCCTCACGTTCTCCTTCGTTGATCGTTTACCTTCGGGACTATAATGGACGGTATAAGCTGTAATACTGGTAGGCGGCAAAGACTTTGGTGGTTCCCAAGAAATGAATATTTTAACGGGCGAAGAAGCGTGACATTTGAGGGAAGTCGGCGCTGCCGGGCTGTGCCTCGATGTGTTAAGTTGCAGCCGTCCAGCGGCCCAAATTTCACCGGCCTCGTTCACCGCCACGCACTGATAAATCCCGGAATCCGATGGCACTGTCGCTGATATAGCCAATTCCATTTTGTTCTGCTCCTTCACGTACGTCGTTCGTCGACCTTCAATTTCGTTAGGTCGGACAAGGATGTTAATAATTATCGCAGTTCGTGCAAGATACTTTTAAAAACAACGCTGGACTTTCGTTTTGGAGTTTGTTTCTTTTCAATACCCTTGCTTTTGCAACCATTACCGCAGCCAGGAGGAGGCACCTTTGGACACCCGAAAATGAGTAATTTCTCATGAATTTTTTGAAAGGTGATAAAATAATCGTATCATTTAAAAATGTTTACATTATCTATTACAACTTTCAAGTGTTAACGAAAAGTGTGTTTCAAACTTAACAAAATGGCGGCGTATTCCTTTAGGCGTGTTGAAAAACTGCTCATGTTTTTATGTTATAGTTTACTTATAGCTCAAAAAGTTATTGATCGATTCGGCTGAAATTTTGGGAGGTTTCTCGCTGTAACATTGTTGAAAGGATATACCTAAAGTTTTAAGGTTACTACGTAAATAAATTACGTTTTTAAGGTGAACATTGTCGAGAATATGGTCAGAAATATGAAAATTTGATCACAATGCCTACTTAATTTTTAATTTTATATTTTTCAAAATATTCTCATAGGGATATCCTTCCAATAATCTTATAGTGCGAAACCTCCCAAATTTTCAGCCAGACCGATCAATAACTTTTTGAGCTATAACATGAGCGGTTTTTCAAGAGACGCCTAACCGCGTACCTTATAACACCGCCATTTTGTTCTTTTTTCAATCTTAATAATTTCAACATTTTAAAATGCGATTGTTTTATCACTTAAAAAAAAATCATGAAAAATGACTCTTTTTTGGGCGACTAAAGAGATTTCGCTAATTAATATTTTCTCCAAACATTCGGTGACCCCCTATAAAAAAATTTGTAAAAAATCCCCTGTAAAAATCCCTTACTTTTTCTAAACACGTGAGCAGTTTTTATGAGGCATCTAGAGTTATCTAGTGTATAAATGATTAGATAGAAATGTGACCGCGTGTCATCTCCATAATGCGCCGTATAATTAAAACGATTTTTAGACTCGTGATATTTCGTTAAAAGTTTGGTAACGTGGCTTCAAATTTTATCAGTATACTGGAATGTATTTTTACGTGAGTCCAAACGAAAATCAGTTAACTGTTAAATATCCGAGTTCGTGAGAGGAATACCTTAATTGAGTACCTACTGAAAGTAAAGTTTACAGACTCGTAACTGGATCAAAGAATGATGAGAAATTAGTTGATTCTTTTTTAAGGTACTGCAAGAGTTTGACATTGATGTTAACACGAACGTGTGATTAAAGCTTCATATTTGTTGTTTGTGTCGTGATTATCGACTATGTAAATTTTATTTTAATAAAATATTGTGAACAAAACTACTGTTTTGTCAGCCCCCCCCCCCCTCAGAAACAAATTCTGGCCAATGAATGCAACTGGTCAATTCTCCGATACATGGGTATGGATTTTCGATATATTACGGATAAAATTAAAGCACAGATCGTCGAAGAACAATTGCGAATTGACGTACCGTTTATCGTTATATTTTCCGAATCCTTAAGCCAATAAATCTCCGGTGTCGGAGTTCCCTGTGCCTGGCACTCGAATCTCGCCGTACGTCCGTTCGGCAAGTTCTGGCTAGTCGGCTTCTTCAAGAAGCTCGGTGGTACCGTAACGTCAAGCGTGATATTCTGTACCCTCGGTCCGTTGGAGTTTCTCGCCGAACACGAGTAGAGGCCGGCATTGGCGGGACTCACGTTGCACAGGTCGAGAATCGCAATACCCTTGGTCGAATTCAAAAGAATTCGTGGCGCTGCGGTACCATCTAGTGTTAAAATGACACGTTACGAACCGGGTTGTAAAAAAGGATGAAAGTATTATGGAAAAATACGAGGAAAATACGAAGTATTGTGGAAAAATACGAAGTATTATGGAAAAATACGAAAGGACGCAAAGATTTCCGTAACTTGCCCGAGTATTGTGGATAAAATGTCCATGTGACGGTGGGCGATGGATATCCCGTTCCTGCACACGCCAGGCTAATATTCGAACCGTTTATCAGTCGGTGACTGTAGTATACTTGGGGAAAAAGCGAAGTTGGGATGGCCGGCTCGCTCGTTCGCCGTCCCGCGTTCACCGTTAGTTTTGCCTCTTTGCTCTTTTTGGTCTTTCTGATAAAATCATTCGTCGCTATACATCTGAAATCAAAGAATCGTCGTCTCCGGTGTTAATCCAGTACTGTCGAACGAGCGATATTTTATTGTTTTTATTCGCTTTTGTAAACTGCAGGCATTGGAGTTATTGTCCAAAATATTATCTATACATACAAAAGAACATGTCCCGACTGATTCATCAACGCCGAGCCGAAATCGCTGCAGCTAATTACACGAAATTTGGAGAGTAGGTTGCTTTTGTGACGTAAGCACCCACTAAGAGGGGTTTTTCGAAATTCAACCCTTAAGGGCCATTCTTAGGCCGGATTTGATTGAAAATATTTCGGAAGCTAATTAAGGTGTGCTCGAAAAACACGAAAAATTTAAAAAATTGACGTAGTGTGGACAAGTCCGGTTTTGATCGCCAGCACCTCATATGTATCTTTGTGTTAAGGTAATCCTATCGCTAAGCTTCAATCCATAGGATTTTCATAATTCTTTTTTTGAGCTTGACTAAATATATTAATAATCGTCTCTGTAAAATGTCAGGGTTGGTTATTGACCTAATTACAGAGAAAATAAAATATTAAAATTGCGTATTTTTGTGAAGGAATTCCACGACATACAAAAACCGAATTTCCGGTCGCTACAAAAGTGTATATAGTAGTGGGAATCCGTCAGATTCTAAAAAATAATCAGATTTACATACTTAACACTTGTAGTAATCCAATGCTCTGAGAAAAAATTACGCTTATTGACCTAACTTTTATGTAATATCAAGTTTAATTTGAACTTCCGGTATTGGATTTATCACCACTTGCTACGATAAAGAGACGTGACCGCAAGGCAACAGCTGACTGTAGTCCTAACCTCATCTCACTCATTCGAATTTCCACACACATTTCATTTTTAATCGACATATTTCGCCGACACAAATTTTCCACGCTTCTTACCAGTCGTGGCCCGAATACAATGCTTTATATTTCCCGCACCTGACATTGTTTTGACAGATCGACGTTGAAAAGCATGGAGGTTAAACTCGCCTGGTTGAGTACAAAGAGACGGAGATAGAACCAATGTTGCCAAATATCAAACCTAGAAATACTGCGCGAATCGTTGGAATAACTATTTTTTTCATATTTCTAATTAAATGTGAACATTCATTAAACAGTTTACCCATGGAAAATTGTAGTTATTACAAATTATTTTCTTTGCATATGTTAAAAATATAAATTGTACAAGTCTCAAGTATGATCAGTGGTATGACTAGTGTGAAGCGATAGGATTACCTTTAAAAAAAATTAATTTCCTTTTCACCAACGGTGGCCCAGAAAAAAAATCGTTATTTGGCCATGTTTTCGGACCTCTAGGTAGATGTAGCCCCTTAATAAAGAAGTGAAAGAGAAACCGATCAAGGAATTGTGCGAGAATGCGCGAGCCCTTGAGTGCACAGTAAGGAAGAAAGCATAAAGGGGAGGGTAGGAGTTTCAGCGTGAAAAAAAACACTTTTTTGCGAATTTTTTCATTTATAAGGAAAGAGTAAATTTATTTAAACCTTTTGTACATTGTTAAGTGTCATTTCAAGAACATTCCGTGAAATTTGTACGCGAAAGTATCAACAAACAAGCCGGTGCAGCGTTCTTCTCGAAACCACTTGTTCAAAGTCCGTGTTCACTGCCATTTGAAAACTACATGACCGATTTATTTCAAACTTGATACACACTTTCTACATATAAAATACCTCCCCCCAACGGTTAGTTTGAGATTTTTTTTTACATTGAGGGGCTTTTCCACCCCCAAAATGGCGAAATTTTTCGTGAAAAATAGCACTTTTCACTTTACATGACCACCACAAATTTAGAAATGAAAAAAAAAATTATCAAAGACCGTTGGGGGGAGGATTTGATGATACTTTGACTAAATTTTAATGGTACTTGATTTCAGATAATTCCTAGCTGAGATACAGTGAACACCGCAAATCGTGTTTTTCCAAAGGCGTTCTTGGAAAAGCTTTGTCACCGGCTTGTTTGTGGATATTTTCGCGTACAAATTTCACGGAATATTCTTGAAATGACACTTAACAATGTACAAAAGGTTTCAATAAACTGACTCTATCCATATAGATGAAAAAAATTCGCAAAAAAGTGTTTTTTTCCACGCTGAAACCCCCACCCTCCCGTAAAGGAGAAAAAGGACGAAAGACAAATGTTACCAAAAAAAAGAAGGAACCTTGTAAAAGGGTATCAATGTACAAAGAGTGCCCTCTTTGTACACCCACCAAAGGTAAACTTGGAAATATTACCTATATGAACCGGCATCGGAAAGCTTCGTTGCGCTTATGTAGAGAACACCTGGTGGTACCAAATAATATCTGTAAATGAAACAGCGACGAATTACGGATCGGAAATATTTGTAACGTCCATTTTAGCAAGATTGCTACAATGCTCCGAGAGTTATCTCGCGCTTAATCTCAGCGTTTAAAACTTCCGCTGATCCAGAGACACCACGGAAGAGCTATTCAAATTCTTCTCCGATAGCATCCGGATCGTATAACGTGAAAGGCGATACGATTCGTACTTAGCGCTGGTAGGATCAAGTGTGACAGCTTGGCCGTTGTGCTGCCACGTTATGTTCGCCGGGAATGGTACGCTGTCGATGAGACACGAAAATCTTGCTATTTCTCCCTCGCCCACTGTCATGTCCTCGGGTGATTCTTTGAAATTGTGTGACAGCTCTGCGAACAAATTTACGCGCGTATTATCGCGATGTTGGCGGATTTTAATCAACAGCAGCCTCTCGAACTCACCGGCAACTCGAACAAACGTCGGTGACGATCGCAAAAATCCTCCGGAACTCGTTCGCGCTACGCATCTGTATTCGTGCTTCTTTGAGATTTTGGCAACTGAGGACGAAGCACCCTCGCGTCCTTTCGATTTTGGCGTCAATTGTAGATTCTGTTTCTGCGCGATTGACGGATATTGGTTATTTAAGAAGTCTTTTAGAATTGAAGAAGAACGAATACACCGTACACTCGATCGTCTTGAAGTTTGCGTTGGAACGCAACGAATAGTCTTTCTGATTTTATTATTTCTTGATTTTTATCATTGATCGAGATGTTTTTCGCATATTTGGGTCGCAAATCTTCTATGAGGATCCTAAAAACTGTTCCTAACAAAATGGAACTGTTCTCAACGGGTGAAGCCACTCGAGGATTTTCAAATTTTCATAAAAGAAAAGGAAGAGGAGAATGTTAATTTTGTCAATTATTTGTTAATCAGTTAGTTTCATTGAAGACAAATCGGAAATTTCTATTGCTAAATGTTAGTTCAAACTTTGAATGCGTTTTTCTCGAAACTATGTTTTCTAAACTGACCGAAAACGTAACTCAGCAAAATATGCACTGATTCACTTGAAATTCTGCACGTATCTTCCCAGATGCATTCTCCATGGAACTGAATACGGAATTTGCCATCTGCTATTCACTTTCTTCATGTACACAATTATTTGTGTAATTATTTGCTCAAAAATGAAAGTTTTCATTCAAATCTGCACTACCTTTGTAAAAAATCGATATTTTCTAACTTCCGTACGCAGTTCTATAACATTTGTATATACAGGGTGTCCTGTCATGAATGGGTAATCCTGCAACTGTCGATAGGTCAGATCATGTCCTACTATACGCTGGAATTTCAGTTTAGTAAAAGTCCCACCGTTTTCGAGGTTTCGGGCTTTGTGTTATTTTTTTTTTAATCATCTGCTTTTGGTTTTTCGCATGCCATTTCTACAAATGATACGAATCGACAATAACTAAGCGACGTTTTTAAAGTAATTGGCACGATATGCGTAGTACATTTTTTTTACACCGCAGGTTATTAAGGGGCCAGTCCACTTTGAAAATTGCAAAAAATCGAAAGCAAGCAAGACTTGAAGAAATCGACGATGATGAGCAATCAGAAGGGATTTTGTACGGTGCAGGAATTGCCGATTGAGTTCAGGTAAGAGTTTTTCATAGTATAAACTTCAAACGCGTTTTTCTCGAAACAACGTTTTCAAAATTTAGCTTCATCGTATCTCTAAAACTAATAAACCGATATTGTAAGCATGATTCGCAACAAGATGACTCTCGATGGTTTTAAAATTTTGATTTTTACTCTTTTTTCGCGAAAAACTGCGAAAAAACGCGTTTTTCTTTACTTTTTTTCGTTTTTCATCTGCCATTTTTTTATTTTTTGATAAAACTTTATATCCGAGAGTCATTTTGTAGCTGGTGTCATACTGAATCTAATGGACTTTGATTTTTTTGTTTCAGACAAGCCGTTGCCGAGTTGCGATGGAGCTACCTAGCCCACCTATTTTTGAGGCGTTACGTTAAACTATAGTTTTTGTACTTAAAAATGAATAAAAATGAAGTAAACAATTTTTTTAAATGTATTTCAAGACTTTATTTATCAATCCCAACAACTTTTATATTCATATCTTGTATAAAATACTAAAAAAAAATCGCGAAAATAGCCTTTTTTCGTGGCTTCAAAGTGGACCGGCCCCTTAAAGTCAGATGTTCGAAATTGGTTTGTATGAAAATTCTGCATATGATCCTTTTTCATAAAAATTCCTTAACAATTTCAGGTTAAGGAGACTGTTATAGATAAAACAATTAACCAACAGTATTTTTTTTTAAACCGGATAAAAAAAATTATCATTTGTAGAAATGGTATGCGAAAAACCAAAAGCAGATGATTTTTATGTCGAAAACCGTGGGACTTTTACTAAACTGAAATTCCAGCATATAGTAGGACATAATCTGACCTATCGACAGTTGCAAGACTCATAACAGAACTCATAACAGAACTCAAGACTCATTCATAACAGAACACCCTGTATGTTGAAGATTTTTTTTTGGTTTTTCGTTCTTGGTTGAAAAGTACAGGAGAAATCTTTCCGCCCGCTGAACACTTTGCACGAGAGGTACTCTGCGGTCCCGGACTCTGACACCCCGGTATGAAATTAGAGAATCACAACAACAACAAAAATGTTTGTACACCTACAGGTATGTATAATAAAGTTTTCCAATTCAATTTTTCACTATTATCATTATACTCGGTAAAAAGAAAATCTCGAAATTAGACTATTTATTTAAGAGGAATTAGACTATTTATTGAAATAGCTGTAGTTCTTATAAATTCACATCAGTTTAGTTGGGTTCCAACGATGCGAACTTCGACACCGTTATTCTCGTGCATGCGTCAATACTCATTGCTTTATCGTATACATTGGGAACACTGACAAATTCATCCTTGGCATTAAGGGGTTAGGCTACTGTGAAAATGACGTACACTCGTTCGTCGTTGGAGGCAACTTAAATTAAAGAGGAAGGTCCAATATGTTTGGTGCAGGAAGCGCGGATTGTAAGACTTGTTATTACAACGATAGAACTGCTAGTTAAACTTTAAATGCGTTTTTTCTCGAAACTATGTTTTTCAAAACGGTGTGCACGACTTTTCGACATCTAATGAACGGATTGACTTGAAATTTGGGAAATTTAGTCTAGTCATTAGTTATGAACAATAATGATGTCAATTTTTACTTGAAAAACGAAGAAGAAAAATTCAATTTTTTTTTTAATAGTTGAAACTTGACAACAAAAAAAGGTTCGTCAAGTCTTACAAGGAACATCACTTAAGTGTCCTTATTTGATTTTTTGGAAACTTATATATGAGATAGAGCACTGAAAACTATTAGACACTTTTTTTTTTAATCGGCGGAGAAACAGTTTTAAGGGAGGAAACCGCCCTTTAGTGAAAGGCATGTCATCCCTTATTGTAGTTTTTTTTCAATACTTCTATAGTGATTTTTTTTCAATACTACTGTAGGGATTTCGCCTCGCTTAACATTAGAAGAATTTTGGTGTTTGTTTCTTCAGTGGATGGCTTGTGGGTGAAACTGCAAAATCACCCTTCTGACACGCCTTTCTCTGAAGGGTGGTTTCCCCCCTTGAAACCGTTTTTCCGCCGATACAAAAACATACGTGTCTGAGAGTTTCCAATGCTTAATCACATGTATGAGTTTCAGCAAAATCGAAGGCGGACACTTAAGTGATGTTCCTTGTTAGCCAATATAATCTATTTTAAGAAAAAAAAACTCGTTTTTTTTTTGTTTTCGATAAGGTCGAAGGTCTTTTACAAGGTTATTTATAATTTCTTTAATTATTAATATTTTTTGATGAAATTTGATACGCAACTTTGTTAATGTACGTACAATAGACGAGCACAAATTTGAGCTCTATTTTTTTTCCCTTTTTCTCACCATGCAATGATTTTCTTTCAAGAAAAAAAAAATTGTCGCAAAAGCTGCAAGCGGTCCAAAAATATTTAGCGGTCGCTCAAGCCTCCAAAAAATTCAAATTTTCATTAAAAAATCGATTTTTTTGTTCACTTCTCACCCATGAATGTTATGCTTTATAATTTTTTAATTAAAAGCCTCGAAATTTCCCATTTTCGCCAATTTTTATTTTACTCTTGGCACTCATAAATTTGACGCTTTGTAAAATTTTCAAAACAATTAAACCTTTTTTCTTAAGAAACAGATATTTCAAATTTTCCTCACACTTCTTACCCAAGAATTATAATCTTTGTTGTCATAAAATAATTCTTTAAAGCTCTCGTCCGTAAAGAAAATTATAGGTCGTTTTACTCGTAAAACTGAAATGGCAGCTGTTTTCCGCGCATCGTAATGCATCCCACAGTTGGTCTCGTTAGTCAAACCGGGACCAATCGTAGCTGTACTCTGTGGCGAGCGACGCCATAATACAATAATACATACTAATACATAACACATATCATCTAATAGGTGTTTCTTTCAAATTATTATAATAAACTATCCAGAAAATGTAACACTTCGCTGTTTATTTTGTTTTTATGCTACAAGGAATTATAGTGCCGCGAGATTTATTTTTTGGTGCAAACTGTAAATTTCAAAAACCTTGAGGGACCACTCATTGGTCGGCTAGAGCTTTAACGAGGTTAATTAAAAAACTATAAAGCGTTAAATTCATGGCTGAGAAGTGGACGGAAAAAAAAACGTTTTTTTAACGAAAATTTAAATTTTTGGGAGGCTTGAGCGACCTTTAAATATTTTTTGACCCCTCACAGCATCTGCAACAATTTTTTTTTTTTAAGACCATAATTGAATGGTGACAAAAAGGGAAAAAAATAGAGCTCAAATTTTCGCCACCCTAACATACAAACAAATGTCCAAACAACGCTTTAAAAATCTTAATTATTCCTTTGAAATTAATATTTTAAATAACGCCGATTATCGTGTCGTCACAGTAGCCTAACGCCTCAACGTATTTTCTACGCTACAATAGGCGTAAGGGAAGATGTTTAGGGGCGAGTACAGCTTGCGAAAATTTAACTATGCAACCAACACAATGTATCATCCGTAACATTGTGTTTCTCTCGTCCGTACCGCATGATCGCTTACTTTGAAAAAGTGTAGATATCCGTTGTACAACAAGCCACAACGGGCGATTCCGCAAGGAGGAGCCGGCACTCCATTGTGCAGCCAGGATATATCCTGATTGCTGCCGGACGACAGACAACTAAGAGTGACGCCTCTCTTCCCCAGAATGACGTTCCCTCCTGGCTCTATCTCCGGACCGGCTTCCGAACCTTTCGTCAAGCCGAGATCCAAGCCGTCAATTTTTGAACCATTTTTGACTCCGTAAACGCCGCTCGATCCTCTGACACCTGACAAATTTGCAAAATCATCGTCGAGTTTCCAATTTATTCGTCGGTACCAAAAAATATCGCGTTTTTTCTTATACCGTAAAAAAAAAGAAATTTTTTTTTTTTCAACTACATGATCAAAACGAAAAGATAGTGTTCACCTAGGCACAATATGCTAATGTTCGTTAAAAAAAAACTATTTAAAAATACTACTACGATTATCGTAATAATTCGGCAGATTAATGAATAAATTAGATTCGATTCGTCTGTTCAGAAAATTAATCCCGAAAAACTCAGCATCAGGGTTCAATTTCAATTCGCCGATTTTTTCATCACGCGGCAAAATAAATGCATCGGCGAACACGTAATTTAAAAAAAAAACGTGAATGGCAAGTGTTACACCATAGTGTTTCGACGTTACACGATCGGCGGGCCCTCGTGACTCTCTGCCATGTGCGTTAACTCTCGGTAAACACTCGAGAGCACGCATCCGATATCTATATAATAGACCGTAGGATATTAATTATTCGAACAAGAGCGTAAGAGAGTCGATCGATCGATATGATTGCGCGGTGAGAGGAGTGGGGAGGGGGAGGGTTGGGATTATCGGTCGAAAGAAGAAAAAAAACGTTCTACTCATTGTTACGCGATAATATTCTCGTGGCAATATTTTCCGATCGATCGTCGTGTCGCTGCTCGCCGTGCTTTCATGACGCAAGAAAAAAAAATATAGCTATAACCTGTGAATTACGTTCGCGAAAAGTTCCTCGACACCGGTGTCCCTCTCGATTGCCCGAAATATCGCAAAAAGAATGCCCCGAAGAAGCAATGGCACGTGTAAGGAGTATAATCATCGAGGACAAGAGGAAAAGGCTGAGCTTCGGCGAGGCATCGATACGTTTTGCGGGTGTGCGAAAAGAAAAATAGGAGTAAACGTAACGCACCTGCGGCGCAAACGGGCTCGAGCACTTCCGTAAACAAGATGCCGAGCAAAAGCACCCGCGCCGCCATAAATACGCGCTCATCGGCACTCGCGTTTTTTATACACTTCAACTTCACTGACGAACAATCGCGCTGACACGCCGCTGCTTCTTTTCGTTGACAGAATCGGGGCGCGTTATTCTTCGCCGCATGTTTGACATCGACTGTTTTATATATGTATATACGTATATATAATACGTGAACTCGCGTGAAAATATATCTATATGTGTGTATATATACTGTATGTCCAGTTACACGCACGCATACGAATAGGAGTACACCACCAAGCGCTACGTTTTATTGAAGAGTAGAATGGTACACACGCACGCAACACGACGCGCGCGCACTTTTCTCACGAGCCACGCAAGGTTCGCGGCAGTGCAGCCAGATCGCGCGTAAAAGTTACCCCCTCTCTAGGCTCTTACGCGCCCATCACACAATCATAGTAGCGCGTGTCCGTGAGCGAGCGACGCTCGGACATCTTCGGCAAGAGTCGAGCGGGGTCGAAGTTTCCCGACCGCGCCTTCGGCAGCTACACCAACACATGGACGCTGAGCACGTGCATGTGCGGCCAAGCCGAAACGAAAGCTTCGAGGGAAAAAGCAATCTGAGCACGACTTGCGCGTGACGTCACCCGACGACACGCGCGAGGCTTTTAGATGATTTCAATGCTTATTTAGCTCTTGATTCTCTGCGTTATTAATGTATACAATAAAATGTATCGCGCACTCTGATCGCTTATTTTGTTAGTTTATACGTTAATTTAAATATAATAATAAATCTAAATTACAACTTATTCATCTTCTGAAAAATTGTTTACGCTTTACTCACACCCGTCCTTATGCCAAATAAATTACAATTCACAAACAAATAAATTATAATTCATAAAAGTAAGCGGAAATATATTTATATTCGTATTATTATATTAATTCTCATACTTTCATCAAGCTACAAAGCATTATCCCCAAAAACAAGCCAATCATCCATCCGGCCGCGAATCGTAAGTACCAGAAAGTGCACATATTCTACAAGCGATGAGATGGTCCCGTTGGTAGCGTTCGTGGCTTCGGTCCGCAGGGGCCCCTAGGGCAAATTTTTCTCTAAATTTTTCATAATTTCTCATATTTTAGTCATATTTGAGATTTTCGAAGAAAAAATGATTTAAAACAGATTCAAGTACTGGTCTATTTCCCCAAAAACACATTTTTTTTTACTGAAAATTCATGATTTCTCATTTTTTTTCTCCGGAAATTTCTCTTTTTCCTATGACCTGAGGCTGCGGAGATATTCGGAGAAAAGTTAAAGATGAAAAGAAATGAGATTTTCGTAAAAAAACGTATTATTATTATTATTTTTTTTCGGAAATTTCCCTTTTCCCTATTACCTGAGTGAACGGATGCGCAGATTTTCGGAGAAAATTTAAACATGAAAAAAATGAGATTTTCTTTTTAAAAAACTTATTATTTTTTTTCCGGAATTTTTTCTTTTTCCTATTGAGTGAACGGCTGTGGAGATATTCGGAGAAAAGTTATAGATGAAAAAATGAGATTTACGTAAAAAAAACTTATTACATTTTTTGATCCCTCATAATTCTGAGAAATAATGAATTTCCGAAATTTTTGCAAACGTCATTTTCCTTAAGGGGTAACACCACTGCAACGGCCTGCCACGAAGCGTTTTAGACAAATAATACTTGGGGTAATTATTAAGCATATATTGAAGTATATTGCAAAAAAATGTTATGGGAAAATATTACAAAATGACGACACTGCAGCAAATTCTTCCGAGGCATGTTGAACTTAAGGTGCTCTGCGGCACGCAGTATAACTTGTGCCAATTTTAATCTGGACAAAATAATAATTTTTTTAAAATTAAATCTCGATGAGTGTAGCTAGTGAACCACATAGGGGATTTTAGAAATATTGATTTTTGAGTAATTGCCGAGTATGTGACTAAAAATGTTCAATTTTTTTTAAGACAGTTATTTGTTAATAAATATTGTTTAAATTAACTTATCGAAAATCCCCTACGTGGTTCAGTAGCTACACTCATGTAGACTTGATAAAACGAAATTCTTTTTTTTAGATTAAAATTGGCACAGTTATACTGCGTGCCGCAGAGGTTCGACATGCTTCGGAAGAATTGCTGCAGTGTCGCCATTTTGTAATATTTTCGGATAAAAATTGTTTATCACATTTTCTTCCGCCAAAAAAAATATCAAAAAATACGCTTCATGTAAGGCTGTTACAGTGGTGTTACCCCTTAAAGTCTTCATTTAATTTCCGAGATTTTCCCGTGATCATAATTAAAATGATGAAGTATTCGGAAAAATTCGGAAAAATTCGAAAAAATTCGGAGAAATTCGGAGAAACTCGGATGTTTGCGTAAAAGTAATTGTCCGCAAAACTCCGAATCCTTCATATTTTCCAATTCATAGAAAATTCACAGTTCCAATTCATAAAAAATTCACAGTTCCAATTCATAGAAAAATTTGGAAAAATTTTGCGGAAAAAATCGGAGTTTTTGAGAAAAAAAATTGCACTACGGGCGCGGGATCGTTCCCTGCGCTCAGTGCTTTTTTAAAAATTATTATTACTATTAATTCTTATTTGATTAGTTATTTTTATTAGTTATCATTATTATTTTAATTAGTTATCTTTTAGTGTCGAAAAATTTATCGCGCACTCTGACCGCTTATTTTATTAGTTTATACGTTAATTTCAATATAATAATAAATCAAAATTACCACATATTTATCTTCTAGAAAATTGTTTGCGCTTTACTCACATGCCAAATAAATTGTAATTCATAAAAGTAAGCGGAAATGTATTTATATTCCTATTATTATATTCATTCTCATATACTTTCATCGAGCGATAAAGCATTATGATAATTCTTTATCGCTTGATGAAAATATATGAGCGGAAATATATTTATATTCGTATTATTATATTTATTCTCATATACTTTCATCAAGCGATAAAGCATTATGATAATGCTTTATCGCTTGATGCATATGAGAATGAATATAATAATACGAATATAAATATATGTCCGCTTACTTTTATGAATTACAATTTATTTGGCATAGGGCCGGGTGTAAGCAAAGCGCAAACAATTTTTAGAAGATAAATAAGTTGTAATTTAGTTTTATTATTATATTTAAATTAACGTACACACTAATAAAATAAGCGGTCAGAGTGCGCGATACATTTTTCGACACTAAAAGATAACTAATTAAAATAACGAATCAAATAAGAATTAATAGTATTAATAATTTAAAAAAAGTACTGAGCGCGGTGAACGATCCCGCGCCTCTGCGGACCGAAGCCAGAAACGCTACCAACGGGACCATCTCATCGCTTGGAGAAAATGTGCACCTTCTGGGACTTACGATTCGCGGCCGGATACATTATGATAATGCTTTATAGCTTGATGAAAGTATATGAGAATGAATATAATAATACGAATATAAATATATTTCCGCTTACTTTTATGATTTACAATTTATTTGGCATAGGGACGGGTGTGAGTAAAGGGCAAACAATTTTTAGAAGATAAATAAGTTGTAATTTAGATTTATTATTATATTTAAATTAACGTACAAACTAATAAAATAAGCGGTCAGAGTGCTTCTCTGCGTTATTAATGTATACAACAAAATGCACGGAAAAAAAGAAACAGCGAAAATCACAGTATAAACCGCATGAAAAACAGGGTGCTATATTTCATTTTACAGTGAAACAAAGTAATGTAAATCCTGTCCTACAAAAATGACGAATTTTCCTGTACACACTGAGATTTTTACAGTTACACTGGATTATTTACAGTTCGGTATTGTGAATACATCAGTGTCTTCAGTAAAAATATTTAACTGTAAAATTTACATGAGATCACTGATTTTTATACTGTACGCAAACTGCAAGGGTTACAGTGTACACTGTATTGAGTACAGCGTGATTCATTAAATTTCACAGTGTGGCACGGTAGTTTTACTCTTCTTTCGACAGTTCATGACGTTATCTGTGCACTCTGAGATTTCTACAGTTAGACTGGTTTATTTACAGTTTGATATTGTGAATACATCAGTGATTTCAGTAAAAATATTCAACTGTAAAAT
The DNA here is from genome assembly GCA_944452715.1 of Ophion slaviceki. Classification (NCBI taxonomy): domain Eukaryota; kingdom Metazoa; phylum Arthropoda; class Insecta; order Hymenoptera; family Ichneumonidae; genus Ophion; species Ophion slaviceki. Next base: position 9,317,213 of record OX101788.1, on the reverse strand, counting down.
TTAAATGCGATCACTGTTTTTTATGCTGTACGCACATGAGGCACGAGGCCAGGACACAAAGGATTGCCAGTTAGTAGTGCGTGGTTGATGGGACGCGGACATCGAAATTTGTGCGACAGAATTCAAGAAATTATAAAGAAAGAGAGAATTTAAAAAAAGGTACGTTCTTGTGTAATTAGGACTTGTCTCGCGCGTGGAGTGAGGCACGTGGCCAGGACACAAAGGATTGCCAGTTAGTAGTGCGTGGTCGATAGGATGCGAATGTTGAAATTTGTGCGACATAATTCAAGAAATTATAAAAAAGAGAGAATTATTTACAAAAAGGTACGTTCCTGTGTATGTGACTGATTTTTTAATATTTTCTACACAGTTTTCTCAAACTTCTTTTATGGATAAACGTTTTTTTGTGTGTCTCACTCAGTTCAGTATATTCTTAATATATATATATATGTGTGTGTGTGTGTGTGTGTGTGTGTGTGTGTGTGTGTGTGTGTGTGTGTGTGTGTGTGGGTGTGTGTGTGCGCGTGCGTGCGTGTGTGTGGGTGTGTGTGTGTGTGTGTGTGTGTGCGCGCGTGCGTGTGTGTGTGTATATATTACATTGCTTACAATATACATTGTAAGCGAAGGTTTCGCCGAACTTTTTTAATTTTATGTTTATAATCAAATTTACAGTGTGACGTTGTAAACGGTATTCACTGGTTAGGACCTGTCTCGAGCGTGGCGCGACCACGACACAAAGGACTGGCAGTTCTTTCAGCGCTTTAATTGTTCTTTCAGCGCTATCTAATGTTATTTTTACCCCTAATTTTCTATAATATACGATTTGTGGCCTTATTAAATTACGGGGTTCACCAAGTTTGAATTACAGTATTAAAACAAGAAGGTTTCCCGTGTTCACACTGTAAAAAGCAACGGTTCAAAACTGAAACTATACCTGTTGCTAACCAGTTTCTAGAACAGAGGACTTCACTGTTAAAACACCTACATAAACTCTGTCAATATAACTGGCGCATTCATTGTACATAATACAGATTAACCAACTGTCATATTACAAGTTTTGTTAAATTTATATTACAGTGTTGAACTGTCAAAATTTACTTTTGACTACACTGTATTTTGGACTATGTGTTCCAGTAAAAGATACAGTAGAGCGGTTCGAGTCCAACGAGGACAGTATAGAAACTGTAATAATTTACTTTGAGCACACTGTATTTTGAGCACTGTGTTTCAGGTAATATCGCTGTGCAATCGCTCGAGTCCAATGCGAACTGTGTAGCCCCTGTATTTTGTACTATTTCTTTTTTTCCGTGTGTATCGCGCACTCTGATCGCTTATTTTTGTAGTTTATACGCTAATTTAAATATAATAAATCTAAATTACAACTAATTTATCTTCTAAAAAATTGTTTACGCTTTACTCACACCCGTCCTTATGCCAAATAAATTATAATTCATAAAAGTAAGCGAAAATATATTTATATTCGTATTATTATATTAATTCTCATAATTTCATCAAGCGATAAAGCATTATCCCCAAAAACAAGCCAATCATCGATCCGGCCGCGAATCGTAAGTACAAGAAAGTGCACAAATTCTACAAGCGATGAGATGGTCCCGTTGGTAGCGGTTCTGGCTTCGGTCCGCAGGGGCCCCTAGGGTAAATTTTTCTTCAAATTTTTCATAATTTCTCATATTTTAACCATATTTGAGATTTTCGGAGAAAAAATTATTTAAAACACATTCAAGTACTGGTCTATTTCCCAAAAGCACATTTTTTTTACTGAAAATTCATGGTTTCTCATTTATTTCTCCGGAAATTTCTCTTTTTCCTATGACCTGAGGCTGCGGACATATTCGGAGAAAAGTTAAAGATGAGAAGAAATGAGATATTCGTTAAAAAAACGTATTATTATTATTTTTTTTTTCCGAAATTTCCTTTTTCCCTATTACCTGAGTGAACGGCTGCGGAGATATTCGGAGAAAAGTTATAGATGAAACAAATGAGATTTTCGTAACAAAAATTTATTACATTTTTTGATCCCTCATAATTCTGAGAAATAATGAATTTCCGAAATTTTTGCAAACGTCATTTTCCTTAAGGGGTAACACCACTGTAACGGCCTGCCACGAAGCGTTTTAGACAAATAATACTTGGGGTAATTATTAAGCATATATTGAAGTATATTGCAAACAAATGTTATGGGAAAATATTACAAAATGATGACACTGCAGCGAATTCTTCCGAGGCATGTTGAACGTAAGGTGCTCTGCGGCACGCAGTATAACTTGTGCCAATTTTAATCTGGACAAATAATTTTTTTAATTTAAATCTAGATGAGTGTAGCTACTAAACCACGTAGGGGATTTTAGAAATATTGATTTTCGAGTAATTGCCGAGTATGTGACTGAAAGTGTTCAATTTTTTTTAAAGACAGTTATTTGTTAATAAATATTGTTTAAATTAACTTATCGAAAATTCCCTACGTGGTTCAGTAGCTACACTCATGTAGACTTGATAAAACGAAATTCTTTTTTTTAGATTAAAATGGGCACAGTTATACTGCGTGCCGCAGAGGTTCGACATGCTTCGGAAGAATTGCTACAGTGTCGCCAGTTTGTAATATTTTCGGATAAAAGTTTATAGCAATATACTTAAATATATGCTCAATAAAGACCGCAAGTATTATTTGTTTATCACATTTACTTTCGCCAAAAAAAAATATCAAAAAATACGCTTCCTGTAAGGCCGTTACAGTGGTGTTACCCCTTAAAGTCTTCATTTAATTTCCGAGATTTTCCCGTGATCATAATTAAAATGATGAAAAATTCGGAAAAATTTTGCGGAAAAAATCGGTGTTTTTCAGAAAAAAATTTGCACTAGGGGCGCGGGATCGTTCCCTGCGCACAGCGTTATTTTGATTAGTTATCATTATTATTTTAATTAGTTATCTTATAGTGTCGAAAAATTTATCGCGCACTCTGACCGCTTATTTTATTAGTTTGTACGTTAATTTAAATATAATAATAAATCTAAATTACAACTTATTTATCTTCTAAAAATTGTTTGCCCTTTACTCACACCCGTCCCTATGCCAAATAAATTGTAATTCATAAAAGTAAGCGAAAATATATTTATATTCGTATTATTATATTCATTCTCATATACTTTCATCAAGCTATAAAGCATTATCATAATGTATCCGGCCGCGAATCGTAAGTCCCAGAAGGTGCACATTTTCACCAAGCGATGAGATGATTCCGTTGGTAGCGTTTCTGGCTTCGGTCCGCAGAGGCGCGGGATCGTTCACCGCGCTCAGTGCTTTTTTTTAAATTATTAATACTATTAATTCTTATTTGATTCGTTATTTTTATTAGTTATCATTATTATTTTAATTAGTTATCTTTTAGTGTCGAAAAATGTATCGCGCACTCTGACCGCTTATTTTATTAGTGTGTACGTTAATTTAAATATAATAATAAAACTAAATTACAACTTATTTATCTTCTAAAAAATTGTTTGCGTTTTACTTACACCCGGCCCTATGCCAAATAAATTGTAATTCATAAAAGTAAGCGGACATATATTTATATTCGTATTATTATATTCATTCTCATATGCATCAAGCGATAAAGCATTATCATAATGCTTTATCGCTTGATGAAAGTATATGAGAATAAATATAATAATACGAATATAAATATATTTCCGCTCATATATTTTCATCAAGCGATGAAGAATTATCATAATGCTTTATCGCTCGATGAAAGTATATGAGAATGAATATAATAATACGAATATAAATACATTTCCGCTTACTTTTATGAATTACAATTTATTTGGCATGTGAGGTAAGCGCAAACAATTTTGGGTGTGAGTAAAGCGCAAACAATTTTTTAGAAGATAAATATCTTCTAATTTAGATTTATTATTATATTGAAATTAACGTACAAACTAATAAAATAAGCGGTCAGAGTGCGCGATAAATTTTTCGACACTAAAAGATAACTAATTAAAATAATAATGATAACTAATCAAATAAGAATTAATAGTAATAATAATTTTAAAAAAAGCACTGAGCGCAGGGAACGATCCCGCGCCCGTAGTGCAATTTTTTTTCTCAAAAACTCCGATTTTTTCCGCAAAATTTTTCCAAATTTTTCTATGAATTGGAACTGTGAATTTTTTATGAATTGGAAAATATGAAGAATTCGGAGTTTTGCGGACAATTACTTTTACGCAAACATCCGAGTTTCTCCGAATTTCTCCGAATTTTTTCGAATTTTTCCGAATTTTTTCGAATTTTTCCGAATACTTCATCATTTTAATTATGATCACGGGAAAATCTCGGAAATTAAATGAAGACTTTAAGGGGTAACACCACTGTAACGGCCTTACATGAAGCGTATTTTTTAATATTTTTTTTGGCGGAAGAAAATGTGATAAACAATTTTTATCCGAAAATATTACAAAATGGCGACACTGTGCCAATTTTAATCTAAAAAAAAGAATTTCGTTTTATTAAGTCTACATGAGTGTAGCTACTGAACCACGTAGGGGATTTTCGATAAGTTAATTTGAACAATATTTATTAACAAATAACTATCTTAAAAAAAATTGAACATTTTTAGTCACATACTCGGCAATTACTCAAAAATCAATATTTCTAAAATCCCCTATGTGGTTCACTAGCTACACTCATCGAGATTTAATTTTTTAAAAATTGTTTTGTCCAGACTAAAATTGGCACAAGTTATTCTGTGTGCCGCAGAGCACCTTAAGTTCAACATGCCTCGGAAGAATTTGCTGCAGTGTCGTCATTGTGTAATATTTTCCCATAACATTTTTTTGCAATATACTTCAATATATGATTAATAATTACCCCAAGTATTATTTGTCTAAAACGCTTCGTGGCAGGCCGTTACAGTGGTGTTACCCCTTAAGAAAAATGACGTTTGCAAAAATTTCGGAAATTCATTATTTCTCAGAATTATGAGGGATCAAAAAATGTAATAAGTTTTTTTTACGAAAATCTCATTTTTTCATCTATAACTTTTCTCCGAATATCTCCACAGCCGTTCACTCAATAGGAAAAAGAAAAAATTCCGGAAAAAAAATAATAAGTTTTTTAAAAAGAAAATCTCATTTTTTTCATCTTTAAATTTTCTCCGAATACAATTTTTCAGAAGATGAATAAGTTGTAATTTAGATTTATTATTATATTTAAATTAACGTATAAACTAACAAAATAAGCGATCAGAATGCGCGATACATTTTATTGTATACATTAATAACGCAGAGAATCAAGAGCTAAATAAGCATTGAAATCATCTAAAAGCCTCGCGCGTGTCGTCGGGTGACGTCACGCGCAAGTCGTGCTCAGATTGCTTTTTCCCTCGAAGCCTTCGTTTCGGCTTGGCCGCACATGAACGTGCTCAGCGTCCATGTGTTGGTGTAGCTGCCGAAGGCGCGGTCGGGAAACTTCGACCCCGCTCGGCTCTTGCCGAAGATGTCCGAGCGTCGCTCGCTCACGGACACGCGCTACTATGATTGTGTGATGGGCGCGTAAGAGCCTAGAGAGGGGGTAACTTTTACGCGCGATCTGGCTGCACTGGGTTCACTCGCCACCAGGCGCCGACGCGCGCTGCTCCGCTCGCTCCGCCGAAAACCCCATAGCGACTAGAGAACCGAAGACAACGAACTCGCACTTGCGTAAGAAGATCTTCGACTTTCCGTTTTTCACTGGGGTGCTTGAGGTAGTTCGGTACCCCAGTAGCTAGAGGCGCTCGCATGTGTCGATGGACGCTCTCAATACCACGCATCTAGTGGGGCGTCAGCAGTGCGCGGTGCAAGCGTAGACTCCGCCTTTCGCTTAATCTTTCTTCGTCCTGTGGCCCAAGTGCGCTGGGTCGCTCTCGCTCGGTTGGCCCGCCCCTCCTACGTCTGCGACCTATAGGCTACTGGGACAATACTGCGAGCTCCCTTCCTCAGTCGCTCTTGCGCTGGTAACCGCACGCTGGGGTCTTTCTCGCTCCATCGGTTGGTCCGCCCCGCCTTCTCCTGCAACCAATAGGCGACTGGGGTAACGCTGCGAGCTCCCCTCCATGGGCTCTGCTTCTCTCGCGCCCGTAACCGCCGTAGTGGGGCGACGTCGCGATCTCTCTAGCTCCATCTCCCTTGCGCTCATGCCGTAACGGACTGGGGTAACGATGCGATCTCTCTCTGGTAAAACACTGACGTGTTGATCATACCTGACATCTAACTGAAAAATGTTTTTAAGATTCTATAATAGGAAATAACTCGCATCGTCCCTAATTTTTCAATATCCGAACGTAATTTTCGTAATTCCGATCTGATTTCCAATTTTCCGATTATAAATAACGCAAGGAAGTCTGTAAAGAAAAAATACGCCGGGATTACGTAAAAACTTCATGTATTCGACTGGAATCGTATAAAACGGCATCTGACCTCAGCCAACTGGTAACTAAAACGCTGCTCCTTCCTGCCTGGCGCAACGGAGCGGCAGGACCTTTCCCCCACCACGTCTCCCATCAGTCCAGGCAGCAGAGCGAGCGGTCCAATCCGCTGTATCGACCGAGTGTGTCACAGTGCTACTCAAGTTGGCCGCTACGTGTCTCTTCCAAACACCATCGGGACCTCCGTGTCCGGCGATCTTCGTAACTCCAATCTATGCCTCGCGCGTGATTGGTCGGCCATAATTTCATTTCCTCGAATCACATCGAGAAACGTGCCTATTCAACTATCGAGGTTGTCCCACCTCGAGTAGCCGCTTATCTTTCGATTGTCGATTATTTTTCACGTTCAACTAAATTCACAACTGTTCTCGCCACAGTGCGACTGACGACGCAACGTTCGTTCGTTCGCCGATGTTTGTTCAAATATTTCGCGTGTGATTGATTAATGATCACAAGATGTTGTGCCTCTGTGATATTTTTCACTCTAGATCTACGATCTTTGCTTGTATTTTGGTGAGTACCCGCGATCTTCATTCTTTCGCTTTTTTTTTAAATATTTGTTTCAATTCCATCGAGCGATGCTCTTTTCTTGGCTCGTTGAGGTGTCATCCGTGTCGGCGTTGCATCGTTCAGCTCTCTATCAGTTACGAAAAGCCTTGTCGCTTGTTCGAATCGACCATCGTCTCGTCAGAGTTCGCCGATCCCGCCGAAAAAATCTCACCCTCGCAAATCTCGCGTTTCCCGAAAGAAAAAATCGATATGACACTTGAACATATTGGGAGTTTAACCTCAAAATTGCCGTCTACCGTTTACCTCTTCCGACGCGCAAACGGATATCCGCTCGATTTGCGATAATACTCCAACAGGAAACATTTTTGTTGTGCTCAGCGTGTCGCATAGTGGACGCGGCTCGTCCGCATCATCTCGGGAGCGTGCAGTGGTTGGGAAAAATCTCGCCACGGCGATAAAATTCGGAGTATTATTTCTCCGTTTGTTCCTAGCCCGTTTTCAAAATTTGACATCCAAACGCGAACTCCTCGCAGAATTGTAACTCCTTACTCACAGATTTGCTTGTGTTCTTACGGGACGTTCGATGTGGATATTATAAGAATAAGTTTAGCGAAATAGTTGACTCAGAAAGTTTTATATATTCGCGTGGGTGATTTGTGCGTAAGAAGCTTTTTGAAAATCCCACAATCGTTTGCTGTATAATTGTAGAATAATTTATCACACCGCACTGAAATTCTGACCTTATCGCAACAAAGTTAAATATTGACAAAGATGCAAAGCAAACTGTGTACTGGAAATTTGAGTTTAACAAATCACAGCCCCAGTGTTCTCTCGAGATGCTTGTCAGGTGATCATCCAAAACGCCCATACTGGATTACAAGTTCGACTCTGACGAGTGCTTTGCTGTTGTCCGGCGTTATATTATCACTGCAATCATTATCATTTAGTTGTAAAAGCGATGAGTCTTGTCTTGCACTGCGCACGTCGAACGTGTTTATTCAGATGGCGATACGAGACGCTCTAATTGATTATTCCAGTGGTAAACTCCTCGTGCTTGTGAACGGAGATCAGTTTCTTGGAAAGCTCAAATACGAGTGGTTTTCCTTGTTTCGTTTCAGATCGTCATAGCGCACAGTTACGTAGATGGAGGTGCTGTACCGCTCACAATCAAGAACATTGATATGACGTTAGGTGAGGCAGCTGTGATGAACGCCGAGAAAGTTGGACATCGAATCTTATCTATTTCCATCATCAATGCTTCTTATCCCTTTATGTTTACGTTTCAGCCTCCAACGAATTAGTATTTATTAACTTCTACACGGAATGGTGCAGATTTAGCAACATATTGGCTCCCGTCTTCGACGAAGCGGCCGATAAAGTGAGAGAACATTTTCCCGAGCCCGGGAGAGTAGTAATGGGCAAAGTGGACTGCGACACGGAGTGTACGTACCCGACGAATCCATTACTCGCCTAGTTGGTTACATTTTTCCCCTTCGCTGCGACGATCTTTGAGATATTTGCAAACTTTGCAGCCTCCGTCGCCTCCAGATATCACATTACCAAGTATCCCACCCTCAAGGTCATAAGGAACGGGCAACCCACCAAGCGAGAGTACAGGGGACAACGCTCCGTCGAAGCCTTCGTCGAATTCGTGAAGAAACAACTGACCGATCCGATAAAGGAGTTCACTGATCTTCAGGAACTGAGAGATCTGGACGACAAGAAGCGCATGGTGATCGGTCTCTTCGATAGAAAGGACGTACCTGAGTACGACATTTTTCGACGCGTCGCTACCAACCTCAAGGACGACTGCCAATTCCACGTTGGCTTCGAGTATGTTTCTAACAAGTTTTTTCAATCGATTTACACGAATTACTCGGTTTGGCCATCCCGTGCTGTTGGAGGTGGACTATAGTGAAATTACGGTACTTAAAGTTTTCGAAAACGAGAAGATTTCAGGTTGTTGATCCCTAACGAGGATGCTAAAAAAACGTTTGAGTGACTTACGCACCCTTAATGTGGCGAAAAATATTTTGGGCGATTAAAGAAGAATCATTCTAATTTCATTCCAACAATGCAAACTCCAATATCAGCCGTAATGAGTTCGAGAGAGATAACTGGAAATTTGTTTATAAATTTAATCTCGAACGACTCACGTTTCCGTGAAAAGAGAAGAATGATATTACAGCCTATTGGAAGCCGAATAAAAGTCTTCTTTCTTTATCCGAAATAAGCGTCGGTTGGGAGAAAGCTTGAAGAACGAGATTTTTGTCGAGTGAACGGGTTTTATATCGAATTATCTTCACATCAGAACGGCCGAAAAATACCTGTTTTTTCTTCAGAATTCTTTCTCGCACTCTATACTAGATATTGGAAAAAAGGTCTGGACTCAATTCACACGTTTCAACTATATAATATGATTCTGAAAAAAACATTTATCGAGCTTTTGTTATCAGAACAATTAATCGTTTTGGACAAATCGAAGAAGATTATCAATATATATATATGAGGTATTCCACGTGAATCCGGTGGAATTTTTCCCTGAACCCCGCCATTTCGATTTATTTATTTTTATCTGATTCCATTGACTCGAAAAGACATCCTGAATATTTTTTACATTTTTCGAAACAAACCTTAGTAAAAAAAAAAAAATTCTCCGAAACAAAACGCCCCGATTTAAAAATCTGAAAGAATTCCCAAAAATGCGTGATTATATGTAACAAATTTTAAGCTATCACCCGTAGTGGAAGCATGATTTTTTCTGTGCTTTCTGAGCGATTAACGTTAAAAAAAATCCGAAAAATTCAAGAATCGCTTACTTCGGGCGGATACTGAAATATTTTCATGTCCACAATGAATTTTTTTGACCATTTTTGAATAACTAAATCACAATTATGGACCTTGAACAGTTAACAGTCAATTTTTCGGATTTTTTAAAACGTCAATCGCTCAAAAAGCACAGAAAAAATCATACTTTCATTGCGGGTAATAGCTTGAAAATGTTTACATATAATCACGCATTTTTGGGAATTTTTTCAGATTTTTAAATCAGGGCGTTTTTTTCTGAGATTTTTTTTTTGACTAACGGTTGTTTCGAAAAATGTTTAAAAAATTCAGGGTTTCTTTTAGAGCCAATCGAATCAGATAAAAAAAAATTAATCGAATTGGCGGGGGTCAGGAAAAAAGTCCACCGGATTCACGTGGAATACCTTATATATATATATATATTACTTTCAAAACTTGCTAGAAAATTCACCAAATTCGTGTTTTGACTTGACTGAACTACAGTCAAGTCAAAACACGAATTTGGTGAATTTTCTAGCAAGTTTTGAAAGTAAAGTTTCGAAAAAACGCGTTATTGGTAATTGTTGTACACTCGATAACGACTACGATTAAGACAGAGAATGGAGAAAGAATTTTCAAAATCCATTTTCATAGAACATAATTTTTTCTGGGTAAATGGGTGCAGGTTTTCGGTTTGTTTTTTTACATTGAAGAGTACGCTTTCAAATATCTTTTATTATTTTTGTACTGGAAAATATTTATAAATGTAGTAGATACAATGATTTGTGTAGATCGCTGTTTGAAACGTCCTTCGCGGTGAAATCAAACGCATTTAGTGCTTGCGTGAAATTATCTAGTGCTTAGACGAAGGATTGAATGAAATATTGACTTCGAAAAAATGGCCGCATTCTAAAGTGAAAGTATCGATTTTCGGTAAAAAAAAAAAAACAAAATCTACTTTCGTTGATAAAAAAAAACCATGCGTCGAAAGAAGAATTTCTTCGTTCATGCACTGCTCTTTCATATGCAAAAGAAGCTTGTCAAATACGAAGTTGATCGGTGCAGCGATTGTCGAGATATTGTGGTCAACAATTTTGAAAAATTCATTTTGAAAAAAAAACGCCTTTAAAGTTCGCTTGTAAACCTGCCTTTAAACGCCCATAAGTTCCTTAATCTCGAACGGCTCGACTTGAATCTTGCAGATTATTTTTTTTCACATGTTATATTTTCAGAATCCAGCGTAAACCAAAATCGAAATTAAATTTTTTTTTAACATGGTGTAAGCCGTTGATAATTGTAGCAGTTATCGTGTCAACTGTTTTTCATACGTCGTTTCAAGGAAAATGCGATTGAAGTTTATTTTTTATGTGATATCACGTTGATAACATGTACCGAAGTCTACGTGCCTGCTATATCCAAACAACTCGCAATTAAGACGTGACATTTGCACACAATATTCTTGAGATATTTTACAAGGGGACATCGCCATAGTCGGGAAACGGATTTGGACGAGGCTTTTACCTATTATAGTACTCCGTTAGGAATGTGTTATAGCAAAGCGATACGATGCAACGCTCAGCCGTTTACGAGAAAAATTACAGTAAAAATTCAATGCCGTTCATGTATCATTTCAGTTACTCGTTTCGCAGCAAGACGGCGCGCGGGTGCTCCGTGTTCAAGTCCCGACCGAAATATATATATATATTTTTTTCGTTGAATACAAAATAGAGATAGGTTGATTTTGATCGAAAAATTTTAGTTTATATTGGAAGAATAAGTTTTTTTTTAATGGGAAATAGTAAAAAAAAACAACCATATTCCTCATAAAAATATTTTCTTTATTATTCATGTCATAATTAATCGTCACAATATTGCTAATATTAATAGTCGGATTCATGGTCAATATCGTTCTGCGGAGTTTTTTGGCAGATTTTTCGATGATATTCATCGTAAAAGCATTTAAAAGACTTAATTTTGCTTCGAAAGCTCCAGAGGGAAACGGATTTCAGTGACGTTTGCGGAAATCGGTCTGTCTTCAATCAGTTTTGATGCACACCAAGCATATGTTATCATTTTTCAAAGCTAGGTGCGCTTAAGGGATAACACCACTCTAGCGGCAAAAAAGAAGGCCTGACTTTGACAATTTATTTTGGGAGTATGAAAAAGGGAATAGGATTTATTTTGAGAAGGTTTATTTAACGCATATGAAAAAAATGTTTTATTATAATTTTCATGCAAAATGGCGTGCGACAGCGCATCTTGAAAACCGAAAAAAATTATAATCTATAGTAGTAGTTCGATTATTGTCATGTATGCCCTCGCGGGCTTCTTACATATCCTCCTTTCTTGTCTTCACAGCAGTTTTCCTTACTCTTACGCTTTAACGCTATAATCCTCCCTTTGCCACTTGTCCATCCACACTTATGTACTGAATCTTCCTTTTTGCTTACTTGTCTATTTAGTTATAAATTTACATATAAATTATAATCTATATATTATTAGCTAGGGGACTACGTAGGGAATTTATGTAAATCAAATTTTGAAAAAATGGCGCACTTTGAAATAAATAAATCGATTTTTGGCCCAAAAATAAGCAGTAAATTGTTTATAAAAAAAGGCTTACATTTAGTCGAATAACGGCTACATACTCCCATAGAGAATGTAATCGTGAAGCCACTATAAAAATTTTAAATCGACCCATGCAAGGGTGTTCGAGAAATCCGTTCTCCCAGTTTGAAAAAAGTGGTTTCGAGAAGTACGCGTTTATAGTGGTACGAAGCGCCTGAAGGAAGTGCAAGGCGCTGCGGCAAAATCAATAATGAAAACTTTTTTAAAAATTCGCTATAGGACCAATTGCATATTGTTTTTATGACGCCAAAGTATTTTTTAAGCAAAAAAAAAAACGATTTTTCCAAACTTCTAGAGCGGTGTTATCCATTAAAGGATGATCATCACAGTGTAACGGGTCGAGAAATAACTGATTTACGCGATTTTTTTTTCGACGGTTAAAAGACGCTAATTAGTCTGATTTTTTTGTGTCAAATCAAAGCACTCGTGAACAGAAAATACATTTTTAAACGTTTATTGTGATTTTTTAAAGATTTTCTTAACGGTTGAAAATGTTCCGAAAAAAAGTCCTCACCGTGTACACGGGCGGCCGTAAATATTATCAGAAACAAATTTTTTTTAAAGATTATTTATCAGTAAGAAAGCCGCTATCTTGCTATAGAGGTTTTTTTTTAAATCAAAATTGTCATAATGGCGGCGGCTTGCAAAAAAGTATCGAACTTAGCCTGTGGTTTCGACAGTTTTTTGTTAAAAAAATATGAAGATTTAAAAAAAGCTTCCATAGCAAGATAAAGAATGGCGTGAAGAATGTTATGTCAAAATTTGAAACGCATAGCTTAAAAAGTTTTCCTTTGAGAGTGTACACCATTTTAAAAAACGACATTTCGAGAAAAACGCGTTTAAGGGGCCAGTCCACTTTGGAGCCACGAAAAAAGGCTATTTTCGCGATTTTTTTTTGAGGATTTTATAAAAGATATGAATACAAAAGTTGTTGGGCTTGATGAATAAAGTGTTGAAATACATTAAAAAAAATTAATTCATTTTTATTCATTTTTAAGTACAAAAGCTATAGCTTAACGTAACGCCTCAAAATGGGTGGGCTAGGTAGCTCCATCGCAACTCGGCAACGGCTCGTTTGAAACAAAAAAAATCAAAGTCCATTAGATTCAGTATGACACCAGCTACTAAATGACCCTCGGATATAAAGTTTTATTAAAAAATAAAAAAATGGCAGATGAAAAACGAAAAAAGTAATAAAAAACGCGTTTTTTCCGCAGTTTTTCGCGAAAAGAGTAAAAATAAAAATTTTAAAACCATCGAGGGTCATCTTGTTGTGAATCATGTTTACAATATGTGGTTCAAATTTCAAGAGAATCAGTTTATTAGTTTTAGAGATACGATGGAGCGAGATTTTGAAAACGTCGTTTCGAGAAAAACGCGTTTGAAGTTTACACTATGAAAAACTCTTACCTAAACTCAATCGGCAATTCCTGCACCGTACAAAATCCCTTCTGATTGCTCATCATCGTCGATTTCTTTAAGTCTTGCTTGCTTTCGATTTTTTGAAATTTTCTAAGTGGACTGGCCCCTTAAAGTTTCGAGTGCGGAATTTTCATATAAATTGTCTGCTTACGATCAATCGGTGATGCCAGGTCCATGTTTATAACCGTCTATACTATCGGATAATGCAAAAAAATCGATTTTTCGAAAATTTTACACTGTGATGATCCCTTAATTGATGGTGGACAGGAGAATGGATTTACAATGCGTCTTTTCAACCTGATATTTATCTACCTTCTTCTAACAAAGTATGACAGTTTTGTGGGCGTTTTATCACGTTTTTCGCCTGGCGATAAAAATATATGTCACGTGGCTGGCAGAGCGGGGAGCTTTTTCCTATTTCTTATTTAAAAAACTTATTCTTTGAATAAAAAACTACGATTTTTCGAGCAAAGTCAACCTATCTCTATTTTATAATAAAAAAAATGTTTTCTCTGAATTTTTACGTAAACGGCTGAGCATCGTATGGCTTTGCTATCTCACATTTCTAGTGGAGTACTATAATAGGTAAAAGCCTCGTCTACATTCGTTTATCGACTATGGCGATGTCCCCTCGTTGGAATGAAGATTTGAAGGAAAAATCGATTTTCTGAAATTTTGTCGGGAGTGTTTAAGGCTCTATTTCACTGTAGATCTCCTTCAACGCCTCCAAATTGGTCGCCATAATCGAAAAAAATAAATAAATCCCCGTTTACCCGATCCGCGTGATTCGTTACCACTCGAATATCGCATTTGTAACAGGTGTTCTTTTCATTTCAACAAGTACTTGCACTGACGCGAAATGTGATATCGGGCAGTATGTTAAATTGTTGTAAGTAACCAAATAACCATTCCGTGAGTTAAGCTTCCCATATTCGATATTATACTTCGACCGAATTCGTCCCAATGCTCTCCTTGATCACGTCGTTTTTCTACTTTATTCTGTCCTTTCTCTTATCCTCGGGTCGTCCGAAATCTTTGTCATTTTAAAAATACCCTTTTTAACTTCAACACAAGAAGGTGCATTTTTAAAGTCGTTGCAATCTGTGACAAAATAATCATATCGAGATTAAAAAAAAAGCTTTATAAAGCTGTGAAAGTCAGTTTGCTGAGTATTCCAACGGAGCCGGGTTGAAATTTCGAATTTTGAATGATGAGAACGCTCAAAACTCTAAAAATATACTACCCCGAAATATCAAAACTCCGAAAGAATTTTATACAAAAGACCAAAACTCCGAAAATCTGAACACCGTCAAAATAATTCGGCTATTGAAGTTTTATAAGTTTCAAAATTTTCAATAAATCGACCAATCATTTCAAGAATTTTTTTCATTAAGAAGTGATTTTACGTCAATTCGTTGGATAATATTTGGGATGATGAAATTTAAAAAAAAAATAAAAACAAATATTCGTTGCATTCCAACGATGCAAACTTCAACATCGTAATTCTTTTCAGTTGATAAAATTTCTTTTTGGCCGATGTACGCTATAAAAATCACTGAAATATTCTACATATTCCAATTAGAGACTTACGATGACAATTTGCAAAGAAAAATGTTTTCGATAACGACAAAAATGAAGAAATAAAAAAATGGGGAAGAAATCGTTGCATTTCAACGATGCAAATTTAAACGTCATACCTTTTACACCCAATGATAACATATGGCGACATCAGAGTTAAAAATTGTATTTTTTTTCCGCCAATCTACTCCGGATCTTGATTTTTTTTCGACACAGCCATGATTAAATAACCTCGTGTATTCTCTCAGTAACGCGAGTCAGCCACTGCGGCCGCCAGGGGAGCGCCTCGCGGTGTTCAGATCGGACAAAGCATTGTCCAACGACGAGGACGAAACGTTCACGGGAAGCTTGAACAATTACGACGAGTTTAACATTTGGGCGCAGGAGAAGTGTGTACCGCTCGTCCGCGAAATCACGTTCGAGAACGCCGAGGAACTTACGGAGGAAGGCTTGCCCTTCCTTATTCTCTTCCACGCGCCTAACGATTCCGAGAGCGTGAAGCTTTACAAGGACATCGTCGCGAAGAGTCTGATCGATGAAAAACGTGAGTACTTCATTGCTCTTACGCGTATGAAAGACAGAAAAAAGCGGGAAAACTTAGGAAATTTTAAAATTCTCTGGAATTTCTCCAGAATTTACTTTTTGCAAGAGTTACGAAAAATGAAACCGACTCGAAAAATAAAAATGAAAGGTAGAAGAATAAATATTTTTGTGTTAACGTTTATATTATTGTTCATTACATACAACAACAAAAGTTGTCAGTGCCGAATATTGAAAATTTCAAAAACTAATTTACTCTAAAGCTCTATACATTTGCATTTGATTTGTCGGTACACAATCACACAATTATTATCGTAGATACGCGTTTATATTTATTTTTTTATTTATTGGCAACGACATAAAAAAATTCTGTTTACAATAAAGGACAAGTCCTGTATTTACTTTTAATGTACTTTTTTTTACTGTACAGTGTTTAAAGTAGTCCTATCGCCAGGCTTCAATCCATAAGATTTCGATTTTTTTGTCGAGTTTTACTAAATATATAAATAATCGTCTCTGTAAAATTTCAGGGTCGGGTATCGACCTAATTACAGAGGAAAAAATTTAAATTGCGTATTTTCGTAAAGGAATTCCGAGACGACATACAAAAACGAAATTTCCGGTCGCTACAAAAGTGTATATAATAGTGGGAATCCGTCAGATTCTTAAAAATAATCAGATTTACATACTTGACACTTGTAGTAATCCAATGCTCTCAGAAAAAATAACGTTTATTGACCTAATTTTGATGTAATATCAAGTTTGATTTGTATTTCCGGTATTGGATTTATCACCACTTGCTACGATAAAGAGACGTGACAGCAAGGCAACAGCTGACTGCAGTCCTAACCTCATCTCACTCATTCAAATTTCCACACGTATTTCATTTTCAACCGACATATTTCGCCGACACAAATTTTCCACGCTTTTTACCAGTCGTGGCCCGAATACAATGCTTTATATTCCCCGCACCTGACATTGTTTTGACAGATCGACGTTGAAAAGCATGGAGGTTAAATTCGCCTGGTTGAGTAAAAAGAGACGGAGATAGAACCAATGTTGCCAAATATCAAACCTAGAAATACTGCGCGGATCGTTGGAATAACTATTTTTTTATTTTTCCAATTAAATGTGAACATTCGTTCAACAGTTTACACATGGAAAATTGTAGTTATTACAAGTTATTTTTCTCGCATATGTTAAAAATATAAATTGTACAAGTCTGAAGTATGATCAGCGGTATGACTAGTGTGAAGCGATCGGATTACCTCAACTAATTGATAATTCTTTAGATGAGTGACTTTTCGACGAATAATTATTACTGGCAAAAAATAATTACAATGTTTTGGGTTCGGGACCCAAACAAACCCAATATAGGCGGCGAAATGTTCAAAAATATCCTATTTTATCACGTGTTTTCGCGAACTTCAAAACCCCATAACTCTTTATGGGGGGGGGGGGGGGGGGTGAATTTCAGCTTCCTCCGACTGAATATAATTTACAACCCAATAAATGAGAAATTAGCAAAAAAAAATTTAGGCTCATTTTTCGAAGTCACTCATCTAAAGAATTCCCAAAACAATTATGTTCTTCATTGGGGTTAATTAGGAGAAAATTTAGAAAATGAGTTTTGAGCCAATAATGCGTAAAAACAGGAAGGTTTTCATTACGAAGAAGCTAATTTTGAAATCCTCTGAAATGTTCCTTGTCTTGTTTGAATTTCGTTTCCAGAAAACGTGAATTTCTTGACTGCGGACGGTCACAAGTTCGCCCATCCGTTGCACCATTTGGAGAAGAGATCGTCAGATCTGCCGCTCATAGCGATCGACAGTTTCCGCCATATGTATCTGTTCCCGAAATTCGAGGACATACACGTCGAGGGAAAGCTGAAGGCTTTCTTGAGGGATTTGCACACGGGCAAGCTTCATCGTGAGTTCCATTACGGTCCGGATCCGGCGAGCAACGACCCATCCGAGATCAGCGGTCAAGCGAGAACGCCCACGACACCGCCCGAATCAACCTTCAAAAAGCTCGCGCCCAGTAAAAACAGGTACACGCTCCTCAGAGACGAGCTGTAAAGCCGTTACACCAGTGCAGCCTTCACCTTCGAGCATCGAGGACGAGGGAGCGAAAAGAAAATCACGCAGACGTCCGATACGAGCGACGAGCCTATTTTTCCATCCCTCGATTGCCGTGTTGTCGTTGTCGTTGGAGTCGTCTTCGTTGTGCGCGCTCGTCGATTCGAAAACTCCGCGATCAACGTCGCGACCTCGACCAACACTTCCACGATCGGCGGCACGAACACGCGCACGGGTCAAACGTCGTTGCTCTTTTTTTCATGTCGGACGATCAGGCTAGAGAGCCGTGTAAGAAACGTGTATATATACACATTAAAGAGATTTGCTATTCGTACTCTTGACGTCACGTGTTTTTTCGAAATACTTTCGTGGAGATGGCTTAATGTTTTTTCTGTTTTTTTTTTTTTTTAATTTTCTTTCCGGTAACAAAGCAAGGGGTCAATACCGTTATCGAGAGCGGCGCAAGTACAAGTGGATTCGCGAAACAACGTTGTTTACGTCAGTATGAGCGAATCTCCAAAGATCAATCGCTGAAACTTGCTTGATTGCAATTTCAATATTTTGCTGTTTGAGAAAAATCGGAACTTGTGGTCGTGATGACATTGATTCCGAATAATAATGATGCCAAGAATTAACAAGCTTTTCAAACTGCTGATTATTCAATGGGCAATCAATAAAAATGATTTTCAGATTAAGGCCTTAGGCCACAGTAACGGGTATAAAATCATGTGCGAATTGAACAACTTTTTTTTCGTATGAAAAAGGGATTCACTCATAAAATTAATTACACATCTATTTAGTATGAGTATCAAGCTGTTAGAAAATATATATATTTTTTTTCGATGTACAAAATGCCCGACTAGTAATATTTTCTTTTGTTAACTTTTTTTAGGCTCTCCGCGGCGTGACATTTAGCATCCACAATTTTTTACCTAGAACAAAAAACGAAAATTCTCGTCAATCTATATTAGAATACCTAGAGAATTGCGTACGGAATTTAAAAAATATTGTTTTATTCAAAAGTTGTAGGTATTTGAACTTAAGAAATGAATTTTCAGTGAAAAATTTCGTTATAACTGCTCAAACTGCTCATAAAATGAAAAGTTTTCGATTAATCAGAAATTCCGTACGTACTTCTCTGCGAAATGCAATTAGGAACATAACTTTTAAATTTGAAGTAAATCGAGTGAAAATTGTTGAAGTTATTGGTCACGACAACTGGAAAAAAGCTGTTTCGAGAAGTTTCGAGTATTCGGCCATTTTGTACATGGAAAAAAAATATATATTTTCTAACAGCTTGATATTCATACTAAGTAGATGTGCAGTTCATTTTATGAGTGAATCACTTTTTCATACGGAAAAAAAAATGTTGAATTCGCACATGATTTTATACCCGTTATTGTGGCCTAAGTCCTTAAATAATACAGGCATGATTTTCAGGAACATTTATTAAGTGTTTAATTTTTCTTTGTGGTTTCTCTGCGCAATTGTTTGAACTGTTCGTTCAATGACTTGGAAGCTTCTGAAGGGTAGATCTCGCACGGGTGGGTCTTCTCGCAGAATTTATTAAAATTCATACTGAGTGAAAGGGATTGCCATATCTTTTCGGGAGATTTTAAGCAACTTTACTTTTCGTAATTCGACATATCAGATATCCAAAGTTGGTCACTTTTCAAAAATTCAACGCTGAACTTTCATTTGTACCTATATTTTTTATGGCATGAGGAAAACATTTTTACGCCATTGTAATTCGAAAACTACTTTAAGGGGTTGGGCTACTGTGACGACCCGAAAATCAGGGTTAATAAAAATATATATTTCGAAGGAATGTGTTAGATGATTGAAATATCGTTTGGACATTTATTTATATGTACACTAACAAAGTTGTGTACCAAATTTCGTTGAAAAGTATTAATAATTAACCCTAGAATGGCACACTGGGGTTCATTCGTGCCCCACGAATTCTGTAAAAGTACTCAATTTTACCAATTAAAAGTATTCTTTTCTCTTCGCATCAAACTTTGACACACTTTTCGAATTTTCTGAAATTTTTAAATGGTACCATCGTCTTCCTGGTTAAAAGACGAAGAGAATCACGTGCTTCCAAAAATGTTATTCACTTTTTATAACCCCGATTATCGGGACAATGCGTGGGATACATTTGTGCCCCAGTGTGCTAAAGGCAAAAAAAATAAGTGTACCGTTCTAGGGTTAAAGAAGTTTTAAACAATCTCGTGGACTTGAGGTCGCAAGGGGCTGAACGGTGTACTTGATTTTGGCCACCTGGTTGATCTGAAAAAAACCGAGCTTTTTTTCTCAAAATAGATAACATTGGCTAATACTTGACCGAGCTTTTCTTTGTTAACGTGTTTCAATCATTTAAAAAATCAACTTTTTTACGATTTTCCGAGGATAAATGACATTATTGTCAACAGCTCGTGAAGCAAAATATTAAGAAGAAAAACGTCGGTCAAGACTAAACTACTAATACACTGAATAAGTGTACCAAATTTCAAGTCAATCCGTTCATTAGATGTCGAGAAATCGTGTACACCGTTTAAAAAAACAAGTTGGAGAAAGACGCGTTTAAAGTTTTACTAGCAGTTCTATCGTTGTAATCATAAGTTAACCTTCAAGCTGCAATTCCTGCACCATATGTTGAGCCTTGCTCTTCACTTTGAGTTGCCTCAAATCAGAGTTGGGCGTAATTCTATTTATAAATACGAATACGAATTTATTCACATCGGTATTTTCATGTGAATATAAATACAAATTTATTCATACTTTACTTATTGCAAATACGAATACAAATAAATTCGTAATCACAAATGTGAATATGAATTTATTTTTATCCACATGCATGCATACAAATACAATATATTTGTGAATATATTGTATTCCTAAATATTCTGAACATACAACTAAATTCACAGAAAAAAATTGTGAATATTCACAAAAAATGTGAATATTTTTAAAAAATCCTGTGAATTAAAAAAAATTTACATAAAAATCTGTGAATGCAAATGTATTTACAAAAAATTGTAAATACGAAAAAATTCACAAAATAAGTTGTGAATTTTTTCGTATTTAAGACAAATTAAAATCAAATTCACAATGATAAGATAAAAATTTACACCAAAAGTGAGTTCTTACTCGTTGAGTTCAACACAATGTTTTCTCTCGCAATACGTAAGGACTCACTTGTGGTGTAAATTTTAATATAATTGTCGTAAATTCGATTTTAATTCTCTTCAACTTGAGGAAATTCACAACTCGTTTTGTGAATTTTTTCATATTTATAATGTAATATTTGAAACTCGCAATTTGTTTTGCAGAAATTTCTTTGCCTCGACGCAATGTTTTCTCTCAAAATACGTAAGAACTCACTTTTGGTGTAAATTTCAATCTAATCATTGTGAATTTGATTTTAATTTGTCTTAAATACGAAAAAAAATCACAACTTATTTTGTGAATTTTTTTGTATATACAATTTTCTGTGAATACATTTGCATTCACAGATTTTTATCTGAATGTTTTTTAATTCACACGATTTTTTGTAAATGTTCACAATTTTTTCTGTGAATTTATTTGTATGTTCAGAATATTTGTGAATACAATTGTATTTGTATGCATGCATGTGAATACAAATAAGTAAAGTATGAATAAATTTGTATTTATATTCACATGAAAATCACGATATGAATAAATTCGTATTCGTATTTATAAATAGAATTACGCCCAACTCTGCCTCAAATGACGAACGAGTGTTCGACGTTTTCACAGTAGCCTAACGCCTTGATGCTAAAGTGTCACAGTTACGCAAATCAAAAATTGATAATCTCAATGCCTATCTACCGTTGAGAATGTCCAAAACAACAATTTGAGAAAGAGAAGACTCGAAAAAAAATCGCTGGTATTAAAAAAAACCAATGAAGTCAGAAACCCCAAGAACGATTCTTTATTTAAACAATTTAGTAATCACTTTTCAGCATTATTATTCGAAATCGTTATTCACGATGAGCTTCGACATATCCGAATTTTCTTAGATTTTCGGCGAATCTCGAAAGATCGAAAGTCTAACGAAATAAAATTTCTGGCGGGCATTCACGCGCGATACATCCTCGAAGAAGCTATTTTTTTGTTTCTAGACTACGAAATCGCATAAACCTCACGCATACCTAAGAATAATTGTTCCAAGGCTCCTCGCCTAGTCGCCAACAAATATACACCGTATTTTCCAACGATCAAGGTGACGAATCTTATTCGGTTTCGAGTCTGTGTGAGATTAATTTATTTTTGTCTAAACGAAATGAATTTTTGGTCATTAAGAATAAGCGATATGAGAGGACGTGGAAAATCGTCTTGCCGCCGAGTGATGAAAAAGATCAAGAATCCGACGACGCCCTCGCGACAGATCATCACGTTTGTCTTTACGATTACGGATTTGGCTCCTTCACTCCATCCGAGAGGAATCGACTCGAATAACTCGGCTGGCAGTCGAGCCAACGGCTGGAGTACGCGCACCTGACAGCTGTCATTCATCGTTTCGTCACTTCTTCGCACAATCGAAATGAAAAAGAGGACTTGCGGTGTCAGTGGAAGCGCGGACACGCGCTCGATGGACGCTATTACGATAGTGAATCACAAGAGACAATTAGCACTTGGTAATAATTAGATGCTATTGAATTGGATAAACGAGTCACTGTAGCGCCAGTATTCGTGGCACGGTCTCACCTACAGTTCTGGAAACTATCGTTGGGGCTGGTTCCTTCACTCGAGCGAGAATTTAAGGGGTTAGGCTACGGTGACGACCCGAAAATCCGGGTTACTTGAAATAATTGACCCTTCGAGTGCACACCTCCGCCGCCAACCTATAAGTGCATCTTGGGTGAATCTGACCCAAGACGTTTTTCAAGTCGTTGTATTCCGTTAAATATGCATTTTTTTTTGTTTATTTTTTGTAGAGACGTTTTTTGTAGTAAATTATTCATATTTTATGGCCCAAAATTTATTTTTTGACGAAAACGAAAATTAAAGGCCAAAACATTCGTTCAAAGTGGGGCATACTTTGAAAAATATGTTGAAAAATACTAAATACGTACGGTCAAAACGACCCAGTGTGCACTCGAAGGGTTAAATTTTAAGGAATAAGTAAGATTATTGAAAAATCCTTTGGACATTTATTTATATGGACATTAACAACGTTGTGTACCAAATTTCGTAAAAATATTAATAATTGAAAAAGTTATAAATAATCTCCCGAAGGATCTTTAATCGTGAGGAGCTCAACGGTGTACTTGATTTTGGCCACCCGGTTGATCTGAAACAAAAAAAAACAACTTTTTTCTCAAAATAGATAATATTGGCTAAGACTTGACCGAGATTTTTCTCGTTAGCGTGTTTCAATCGCCAAAAAAATAATTTTGTCGATTTTTCGAGAAAAAATTACATCATTATTCTTAATAACTAATGAAAAAAAAGATTAAGAAGAAAAACGTCGGTCAAGACTAAACTACTATTACACAGAATAAGTGTACCAAATTTCAAGTCAATTCGTTCTTCAGGTGTCGAGAAATCGTGTACACCGTTTTTAAAAAAAAGTTTCGACAAAAACGCATTTGAGGCCTTAGGCCACAGTAGCGGGTATAAAATCATGTGCGAATTTAACAATTTTTTGTCGCATGGAAAAGTGATACACTCATAAAATTAATTGCACATCTATTTAGTATATCAAGCTGTTAAAAAATATATATTTTCTTTTTCGATGTACAAAATGGCCGACTACTAATATTTTCTTTTATCTTTTTTTAGGCGCTCCGCGGCGTGACATTTAGCATCCACAATTTTTTACCTAAAACAAAAAACAAAAATTCTCGCCAATCTACATTAGAATACCTAGAGAAGTACGTACGGAATTTAAAAAATATTGTTTTATTCAAAAGTTGTAGGTATTTGAACTTGAGAAATGAATTTTCAGTGAAAAATTTCGTTATAACTGCTCATAAACTGCTCATAAAATGAAAAGTTTTCGATTAATCAGAAATTCCGTACGTACTTCTCTGCGAAATGCAATTAGGAACATAACTTTTAAATTTGAAGTAAATCGAGTGAAAATTTTTGAAGTTATTTGTCACGCCAATTGGAAAAAAGCTGTTTCGAGAAGTTTCGAGTAGTCGGCCATTTTGTACATAAAAAAATATATATTTTCTAATAGCTTGATATTCATACTAAATAGATGTGTAATTAATTTTATGAGTCACTTTTTCATAAGAAAAAAAAATTGTTAAATTCGCACATGATTTTATACCCGTCACTGTGACCCAAGGCCTCGATGTTTTACCGGCAGTTTTATCGTTGTAATAATGAGTTTACCTTCAATCTGCGATTCGTGCACCATATGTTGAACCATCTTCAATTTGAGTTGCATCAAGCGACGAACGAGTTCTCGTCATTTTCACAGTAGGCCAACCCCTTAAGTCACAAGCGACACCGCTATCGGTCAGTGTATACTGCCTTTGTAGAAAGTTTATTGCCACGTTCTTGTACATAGCACTGATAATATTGG
The DNA here is from genome assembly GCA_944452715.1 of Ophion slaviceki. NCBI lineage: Eukaryota > Metazoa > Arthropoda > Insecta > Hymenoptera > Ichneumonidae > Ophion > Ophion slaviceki. The sequence continues at coordinate 9,292,635 of OX101788.1, read as the reverse complement.
AGTAACGTAAAAAAGTTCATTCTCTGCCATTGGAATCTCGTTGAATCCACAGTTTCCAGATACTTTAAGGATTTATTCACACAGCGCGATGACATAACCGCGAGTCGAAATCGCCAAGATTTCGAAAACGATCACGTACCCGAAAATCAGCCCCAGTTTCCAGACCTGTGAGACCGTGATTCGTGAGAATGTGTCGTAAATTGATAGTTTTCCAAGCGCCAGTGATAACGAGGACAATCAATAGTCGATTGATGCAATGCTTGTTAAAGTGCAATACAGCTGGAACGAGAGTACTATAAAGTCAGGGTTGAGGAGGTTACGACAAGAGAAATGAGCACGAAAACGAGTAGCATGGAACATTTTCGATAAATTGCAATGATTCGTTATTGGAACATAGATAATGAAGTGATCTTGACACTTCGGATCAATTATGCGCAATCCATGTTAGGAAACCGAATGAAGGATCGTAGTAATTTTAATTGAGGTTTTGAATTCAGGTTTTTGGGTGTATTTGTAAAATAATATATATAGCAATAAAATGGCCACTCGAACAAATGTAATGAGCAAATTCAATGTGTTTAAAAGACAAACCAGCTGCACTGAAATTGAGAAAAATGAGGCGACGATCTGCAAGATGCAGAAAAAATAAAATCTATTATCTGTAGTCCCCCCTTTTCCTCGAAACTGAGAAGAGCCCCTCCCCCTCTTGAGCTTAGATACTGGGTACGCCTTTCTGTACAGTTTCACCTTGCAAACGTGCCCACAAGACTCTCTTTGGTATCCTGTGGTATGCGTGACCTCAGTCATGCGGAAGGGCCTTTTTTGTCGACATCATTTTTTTCCCCAACTGTACATCGGTGTTGGTTTTGGCGCCGGCGATACTTCGAGTTAAGCAGCGTTGTGCGTGGCCGATACTCCCGATTTTTTTTTGTGGGTAACGTTTGGCGAATAAGAAACGCATTTATTTTTAACACGTTGGTACATATATTGAGAGCCTTAAAAAAAGTCACCAAAAATTATAGAAAACCAACATGGTCGCCAGCTGATGAGACATTTTTTTCGCGACGTTTGGCGGTGGACACTCTCCAGTTTAAGGAGAGATATACACCTAGATGGTCGAGGTCGAGGATTTATAAGCTATGAACATTCCGTCGACCGTAGAAGACCTACACTATGGGCCTGGTATCGATGATTCCATGTAAGTTGACAAATTTCATGATTTATTCAATCCAAAATTTTCAAACGCGTTTTTCTCAAAACCACGTTTTTCAAATCGGTACCCAAAATTTCTCGAAAACCAATGAACCGATTGCCTTGAAGTTTTTTGTGGTTTTTCTATACACCATTATCTAGTACTTGTCATGGGATTTTTTTTCCGTTACTTAGTTTTTGTTTTATAGGCAAAATAATAACTAATTTTTGGCCCAAAAATCACTTTATGTTCAAACGTCCGCGATTTTGTCATAAATCGATATTTTTAAAATCGGCTATGACAAGTACTAGATTATAGTGTCTAATTCAATAATCGTTTTGGGTTTTTTTTTTCAGATGACTTTTGAAGAAACGCCAGTGGTCACCGTATACGCAGATTTTTTTACGACGCTCCACGGATCATACAATATCCTTGTATATTTTTGATATTTTCAAATAAAGAAAATTAAACATATTTTTGAATGTATATACTTTTAGATAATTAAAACCCCAAACCGAAGTTACAAATAGTTTTCCTTGAAAAAATTCACAAAAATGACCTTTTTTCCGGCTCCTGGGTGTACAAGGGGGGACCCATAAGTTCCGGGAATTACGCTGTGGCGGGGAGGGAGAGTGGGGGAACCTATTCGTTGACCACATGTCCGTTAGTGTCACGCCATCTGCGTCAGTGTGCAAAGTTGTGTCGCTGTGAGTGCATCGGTTCGACTGTAAGATTTTTTTTAGTAAAACAACTGTTTACATTTCGGCGAAAACGTAATGGCAGATTGTCGAGAACAACGCGCGGCTGTGAAATTTTGTTTCCTGTTGGGGAAATCGGCCGCGGAAACTATTGTTTCCGCCGCCATGACACCGATTGTCCACCCTCCATACTCACCGGATCTAGCCCCCTGTGACTTCTTTTTGTTCCCCAGACTCAAAAGGAATATGAAAGGAAAGCGTTTTGCCACTGTGGAGGAGGTGAAACAAAAATTCATGGAGGCTACATAAAGGAGTCCAAACTGTGTCTTAAAAAGTGGCAACAAAATCATTTGATATAGTGAGGCGCAGCGATCGCGCTGTTATCATGAAGTTAGTTGCGTGTGAGAGAGATGAAAGACGTATCGGCCGGTATCGGCCGATATCGGAAAGACGTATCGGACTTCGTAGCCGGTGTTATTTTCGAGGCTATCTTGCCTATCACAATTTAATGTCAGAATTGTTGTATTTAAATTGCGGCTTTGCATAGGATTAGCATCAGAGCTTCAAGGATATTCACACTATTATTGCTGTATGCATGCTCTCCACTTAGTTTTAACAATAATATAACTAACAATATGAATAATAATATGAATAATATAAATTTTCTTATGTGCTTTGATGTCTTTCACTTCTGAAACATGCAACTCACTTTTCAGGATTTCCTTATTCTGTCTCTCTCGCACGCAACTAACTTCATGGTAATAGCGCGATCGTTGCGCCTCACTATATCAAACGATTTTGTGGTCATATTTTTCACATGTCTCCCATAGGAGTTCGAGCTCCTCCATATAGCCTCCATGCAAAAATTGCTGGAAGGCTTAAAGGACATCCCGATGAGTGAATTTAAAAACTGTTTTGAACAATGGAAGAATCGTTTGGAGAAGTGCGTTGTGGTCAATGGCGAATACTTTGAAGGTGATCAAAATTTGGTGTAAAAATATTGAGAAATAAAGAAGTTATGACGAAATTCCCGTTTTTTTGGTCCTCCCTCGTATATCTCCCCTCAAACAGTCCATCCGAAATGTAAAATCCTAACGGATTATTCAAGACAACAATAAATAAGAGTCGTTGACGATTGTTGATTTTGGAAATCGTTTTTTTAACAACGTGGCGACGAATTGAAACTCGAGCGTACAAAATCTATGAAAAGTCGTCATTTTTACGTAACTGTTAGAAAATGAAGATCGATTAAAAATAAATGTGAGATCGTCAACGACCTTTAAATGTTTCGCATCGTATCTGATGTAAATTTGGGAAGAATCCATCGAGTTGTTACCGCGATATCATGTCCAACGACTTTGAAAACAGTGTTTCGAGAAAAACGCGTTTAAAAATTGAAGTACGGTACTGCTACCGCTCGCCCGACCGACTGTTAGAAGCCGTAGCTCATCCAATTTTAGGAATGTATCAATGAAATTTTCGGGGAGTGTAGCTAAAGGGTGATACCTTTTAAGGGGCCAGTCCACTTTGAAGCCACGATAAAAAGGCTATTTTCGCGATTTTTTTTTTGGAGGATTTTATAAAAGATATGAATATAAAAGTTGTTGGGCTTGATAAATAAAGTCTTGAAATACATTAAAAAAACTGTTTTAATTCATTTTTATTCATTTTTAAGTACAAAAACAATAGTTTAACGTAACGCCTCAAAAATAGGTGGGCTAGGTAGCTCCAACACAACTCGGCAACGGCTTGTCTGAAACAAAAAAATCAAAGTCCATTAGATTCAGGATGACACCAGCTACAAAATGACCCTCGGATATAAAGTTTTATCAAAAAATGAAAAAATGGCAGATGAAAAACGAAAAAAGTACAAAAAACGCGTTTTTTCGCAGTTTTTCCCAAAAAAAGAGTAAAAATCAAAATTTTAAAATCATCGAGGGTCATCTTGTTGCGAATCATGTTTACAATATGTGGTTCAAATTTCAAGAGAATCGGTTTATTAGTTTTCGAGATACGATGGAGCTAGATTTTGAAAACGTTGTTTCGAGAAAAACGCGTTTGAAATTTATACTATGAAAAACTCTTACCTAAACTCAATCGGCAATTTCTGCACCGTACAAAATCCCTTCTGTTGCTCATCATCGTCGATTTCTTCAAATCTTGCTTGCTTTCCATTTTTGGAAATTTTCAAAGTGCACCGGCCCCTTAAAGGGGATAGACGAGGAACTAAGTTTTTGCCCCATTAAGGCCCGGTTCCACAAGTCTCAGTCAACCGAGGTTTGTGGAATCGGGCCCAATCGTGACACTTTCCACTGCTTCTCACCACTAAAAAACGCCGGAGTTTCCAGGACTAAATAAGACCCTGCCAGCGATAGGCCAAGAGCACGGTCTTACATACCCCAGTGCAATTTTTTTCCCGAAAAACTCCGATTTTTCCGAATATTTCATCATTTTAATTACGATCACGGGTAAATCCCGGAAATTATATGAAATAAAAAATATAGATAAAAAATGAATTCTTACTTTTCGTTTGCTCAAATTATACTTCCTCCGGTTATCATGTAACGCAAACTAACAAAATGAAAATGCATGATCACCTGTTCATCAGTTATATTTTTTAATAGAAAAAGTACAATATTTTAATTATTAAATAAAATCTTTTGCTATTCTTACTTATTGTTTCTCTCATAAAAAGTACTTTGATTCTTTGTTTTTACCGAAAATGCGTTTTTTGCTTGTTGATTCGTACTTAAAAAATAAATGATTCTTTCTTCTTGATTGTTACTTTAAAACAAAATTGGCTCATTCTTCTTAATTTCATTGTAAAAAAATGGTTCTAAGGTTGTTTTATAAATTTTCAACTAAAAAAAAAATTTTTTTCGAACCGAAACGATTTTTTGTAGACGCAACCGACTAGAAACGCATTTTGGTATACATACTTTACATGCATATCTCAGGACAATTATTCTTGTAGTAGAGGTAGAAGAAGAGGAAAGAAGTTAAAAAAATAATTAATTATTTTTTTAATTTCTTTCCTCTACGTTTGGAATGTTGGATGAGTTTTTTTTTACGAAAATCTCATTTCTGTTCATCTTTAACTTTTCTTTGAATATCTCCGCAGCCGTTCACTCAGGTCATAGGAAAAAGAGAAATTTCTTGGAAAACAAAAAGAAATCATGAATTTTCAGCAAAAGAAATGTGTTTTTGGGAAATAGACCAGTACTTGAATCTGTTTTAAATAATTTTTTCTCCGAAAATCTCAAATATGAGTAAAATATGAGAAATTATGAAAAATTTGCACTAAGGTACCGCGGTCTTGCATAAACGAAGCTAAATTTTCGAGGTGGGCGAGGCACTCTTATAGTTCCCACTATTCGATCCCCTAAACGCCGCTACGCGTCGCCATTAGCAAAGGGAGGTGCTTCCAAACTCCCCCCCAGAGATTAGTGGGGAGATGCACAACGCGGCCCTTTTCGGCGTGCCTCGTAAATGGCGCTAAATCGCGGCGGCGAGTTCGGGAGTATGATTTCGTGATCATCGCCTCTGTCGAGGTTGCAGATTCCCTTGTAGCCGCGCGAGTCCGTGATCACCGCTCAAGTTGGTATCGCAGTCAGCGTGAACACGTATGGGTAGCTCGGTGGGGGAAAAGTCTCTGACCCTCGTTCGCTCGACAGGCGAACGGAGCGAGGTTTTCCGCCCGATCGAGCTCGACATATATGTGTGGCCGTACTGCGGATTGGAATATGCATTAAATGAATTTCAAAGTGAAAAACATGTATCGAGATCATTGTTTTCTCTCGGTTGCCCGTTTATGCCGAAAATGCGGGTTAAAAAAATTAACGACGAACCGTGTTGAAAAATAAAACGCCGAAACGACCGTGACAGGTTCAAAAAGAAATCTTGAGCCTTTGCCGCGATCGTTTGGGCATTTTTTTTCAACAGTAAACATTATGGAAAAGGGTGTATCATAAATGTTTCTTTATCTGCAATGAGCGTCGTGGCTGAGTTGTTAGCGTGACGGATTACGATGCTGAAGGTCCGGGTTCAATGTCCGGCGAATCAACTTTTTTTTCTTCATTTTATATTCAGAAAATTTCTAACTTACTCTCGCTTTATCTATTCTCGCCTGTCTCGGCATTATTTTTTATATTTAATTCATATATGTTTTTACCAAAAAAAAATGTTGCTACGGGCATCGAAGCCGCGCCGTCCGTACTCAGAGCTCGGACGCAGTGCAGCCAGATCGCGCGTAAAAGTTACCCCCTTTCTAGTCTCTTACGCGCCCATCACCCATCGTAGTAGCGTGTGTCCGTGAGCGAGCGATGCTCGGACATCTTCGGAAAGAGCCGAGCAAGGCGAAGCGTCCCGACCGCGCCTTCGGCTGCTACACCAATGCATGGACGCTGAGCACGTTCATGTGCGGCCAAGCCGAAACGAAGGCTTCGAGGGAAAAAGCAATCTGAGCACGACTCGCGCGTGATGTCACCCGGCGGCACGCGCGAGGCTTTTAGATGATTTCAATGCTATGTTAGTTCTTGATTCTCTGCGTTATTAATGTATACAAAAAAATGTATTGCGCACTCAGGTCGCTTATTTTTTTAGTTTATACGTTAATTTAAACATAATAATATATCTAAATTACAACTTATTTATCTTATATAAAATTGTTTACGCTTTACTCACACCCGTCCTTATGTCAAATAAATTATAATTCATAAAAGTAAGCGGAAATATATTTATATTCGTATTATTATATTAATTCTCATACTTTCATCAAGCGATAAAGCATTATCCCCGAAAACAAGCCAATCATCCATCCGGCCGCGAATTGTAAGTACCAGAAAGTGCACATATTCTACAAGCGATGAGATGGTCCCGTTGGTAGCGTTCCTGGCTTTCTGATTTCTTATTTTTTTTCCTGGAAATTTCTCCTTTTCCTATGACCTGAGTGAACGGCTGCGGAGATATTCGGAGAAAAGTTAAAGATGAAAAGAAATGAGATTTTCGTTAAAAAACTTTTTATTATTATTATTTTTTTCGGAAATTTTTTTTTCCTATTACCTGAGTGAACGGCTGCGGAGATATTCGGAGAAAATTTAAAGATGAAAAAAAATGAGATTTTCGTAAAAAAAACTTGATATTATTTTTTTTCCGGAACTTTTTCTTTTTCCTATTGAGTTTGTTTGGGTTTGTTTGGAGTTTGAGTCATACAAACACAGATTTAAACAATCTAGAACATTCACATCTCCGAAATAGAAAGACGTGAGTATCTAATATTGGTAATACCATCTATAGCAAAAAGCCAGATATCGAGGATACAAACTTCGAAAGTTTTGATCTCAGATAGGCAAACGAGCGATGGTCCATAATAGCGAACACCGAAATAGCGAACATCAAAGAAGTGGACGAGTTGCTTCATAATTTTCTGCCGATTTTCGCTAACACGTACGAGATTCTTTTAAAGTCTTTAAGAGAGGATATACATTTACAATGATCAAAAAATCAATTTCTTTTCATTAAGGGATAACACCATTCTAGGAATTTGGAAAAATCGTTTTCTTTTGGCTACAAAAATACTTTGGGGTCATAAAAACAATATGCAGTTGGTCCTGCAGCGATTTTTTTTAAGGTTGGATAAGTGTGTACAGTAGAACCTCGATCATCCGAACCCTCAATTATCCGAACGATGACTTAGTTTATCCGGAAGCTCAATTATCAGAACGTTGGCGCGAAAGATACATGGTTGCTCGCTGCCACCGCCGTGAGCAACAATGAGCGACCCAACGCAACTTCTCCTTCTCAAACAGCTGCGAGACTTAGACTCTCAAAAACGCGTTGCAGCCGTTCGTCAATTAAAAATGGACGATATTATTTTTAAAAAATATTTTAAAAGGCATTCGACTTTTTTCAGGTGTTTAAAACATACACACACACACACATACACGCACACACACACACACACGCGCGCGCGCACGCACGCTCGCACACACATATATAAATATACAGGGTGGGCGGAACATTGACGTCCAAAAATAAAATTTAGGTCCCTTGTATCCTGGGGTATCCGAATAACCCCCATGTATGTCCCGCGACTTTTCATAGTTTTCGAGTTATGAATTTTCGACCTGACCAATTAAAAAAAAATCTAAAAAAAAAGTAGAAGACTGTCGAGATTTTTTTTTTACAACTGAATCTTCATGAGTAGTACTTTTATGCATAAAATAATCAGCTTCGTAACTGTGATGAAAGTTATTAAAATGTTGGTCTAAAGTGAAAAATTTATGTTCGGTAAATTATGACTTAAATTTTCAACTTTAAATTAAACATCTAAACAGGTGACTTCATGGTTCCTAATTAGGCCTCAAGAATGCGCCAGACTCTCAGCTTTCATAATCATTTAAAAAAAGCAGTACTTAATAGGGGTACTTTGGCTACAATTGACCTTCAAAGACAGCGAGGTGGAAAATTCTTAAAATTAGCCATCTGATAAAAAAATTGCCCATTTTATCATTCCTAAGGTTATTTAGTTTGTTAACTAACCAAAAATGACTGCAGGAAAGCTAAGATTTAAACATTTAGAGGTTTATTTTTTTTTAGTTCAATTCAAGTTTAATGACTTTTGCGCCATCCGTTCTTGTAACGCGAACGGATCGCGTAAACGAGCTTTTACCTGATCCATGAGAACGGATCGCGCAAAATTCATTAAACTTAAATTAAACTAAAAAAATAAACCTCCAAATGTTTCAATCTTAGCTTTCCCTGCAGTCATTTTTGGTTAGTTAACAAACTAAATAGCCTTAGGAATGATAAAATGGGCAAATTTTTTTTTAATCAGATGGCTAATTATAAGAATTTTCCACCTCGCTGTAATTGAAGGTCAATTGTAGCCAAAGTAGCCCTATCAAGTACTACTCTTTTTAATGATTATGAAAGCTGACAGTCTGGCGCATTCTTAGGGCCTAATTAGGAACCATGAAGTCACCTGATTAAATTTTTAATTTAAAGTTGAAATTTAAGTCATAATTTACCGAACGTAAATTTTTCACTTTAGACCAACATTTTCATAACTTTCATCACAGTTACGAAGCTGATTATTTTATGCATAAAAGTACTACTCATAAAGATTCAGTTGCAAAAAAAAAATCTCGATAGTCTTCTACTTTTTTTAAAGATTTTTTTTCAATTGGTCAGGTCGAAAATTCTCAAAAATGCAGTAAAAAATTCATAACTCGAAAACTATGAAAAGTCGCGCGACATACATGGGGGTTATTCGGATACCCCACGATACAAGGGACCTAAATTTTATTTTTAGACGTCAATGTTCCGGCCACCGTGTATGTATATATATATATATATATATATATTTCAACGTTAATATGTATGTCAAATTTTAATATATATTTTGTATTTTTTTAAATGTAAAAAAGGTGTTGTTGATGATCTCGTCCCAAAAAACCCACGTTTCGATTATCCGAACTTTTGATTGTCCGAACCAGTCTCGGTCCCAATTGGTTCGGATAATCGAGATTCTACTGTATACGTACGGCAGGTTTGCAGTCACAAGAGCCTCGCGGTTGAGATATGAGCGTGCGGGCTCTGAGTGTAGACGACGCGGGTTCGATCCCCGGTAGCAATGTCTTGTTTTTTTTATTAAGCATATACGAATTAAATATCATAAATAATGCCTGAACTGAGTAAGTTCGAAATTTTCTGAATATAAAATGCAGAAAAAAAAGTTGATTCACCGAGGATTGAACCCGGACCTTCAGTATCGTAATCCGTCACGCTAACAACTCAGCCACGACGCTCATTGCAGATAAAGAAACATTTATGATACACCCTTTTCCATAATGTTTACTGTTGAAAAAAAATGCCGAAACGATCGCGGCAAAGGCTCAAGATTTCTTTTTGAACCTTTCACGGTCGTTTCGGCGTTTTATTTTTCAACGCGGTTCGTCGTTAATTTTTTTAACCCGCATTTTCGGCATAAACGGGCAACCGAGAGAAAACAATGATCTCGATACATGTTTTTCACTTTGAAATTCATTTAATGCATATTCCAATCCGCAGTACGGCCACACATATATGTCGAGCTCGATCGGACGGAAAACCTCGCTCCGTTCGCCTGTCGAGCGAGCGAGGGGCAGAGACTTTTCCCCCACCGAGCTACCCATTCGTGTTCACGCTGCTGCGATACCAACTTGAGCGGTGATCACGGACTCGCGCGGCTACAAGGGAATCTGCAACCTCGACAGAGGCGATGATCACGAAATCATACTCCCGAACTCGCCGCCGCGATTTAGCGCCATTTACGAGGCACGCCGAAAAGGGCCGCGTTGTGCATCTCCCCACTAATCTCTGTTTTCGGCGTGCCTCGTAAATGGCGCTAAATCGCGGCGGCGAGTTCGGGAGTATGATTTCGTGATCATCGCCTCTGTCGAGGTTGCAGATTCCCTTGTAGCCGCGCGAGTCCGTGATCACCGCTCAAGTTGGTATCGCAGCAGCGTGAACACGAATGGGTAGCTCGGTGGGGGAAAAGTCTCTGCCCCTCGCTCGCTCGACAGGCGAACGGAGCGAGGTTTTCCGTCCGATCGAGCTCGACATATATGTGTGGCCGTACTGCGGATTGGAATATGCATTAAATGAATTTCAAAGTGAAAAACATGTATCGAGATCATTGTTTTCTCTCGGTTGCCCGTTTATGCCGAAAATGCGGGTTAAAAAAATTAACGACGAACCGCGTTGAAAAATAAAACGCCGAAACGACCGTGAAAGGTTCAAAAAGAAATCTTGAGCCTTTGCCGCGATCGTTTCGGCATTTTTTTTCAACAGTAAACATTATGGAAAAGGGTGTATCATAAATGTTTCTTTATCTGCAATGAGCGTCGTGGCTGAGTTGTTAGCGTGACGGATTACGATACTGAAGGTCCGGGTTCAATCCTCGGTGAATCAACTTTTTTTTCTGCATTTTATATTCAGAAAATTTCGAACTTACTCAGTTCAGGCATTATTTATGATATTTAATTCGTATATGCTTAATAAAAAAAACAAGACATTGCTACCGGGGATCGAACCCGCGTCGTCTACACTCAGAGCCCGCACGCTCATATCTCAACCGCGAGGCTCTTGTGACTGCAAACCTGCCGTACGTATACAGTAGAATCTCGATTATCCGAACCAATTGGGACCGAGACTGGTTCGGACAATCAAAAGTTCGGATAATCGAAACGTGGGTTTTTTGGGACGAGATCATCAACAACACCTTTTTTACATTTAAAAAAATACAAAATATATATTAAAATTTGACATACATATTAACGTTGAAATATATATATATATATATATATATACATACACGGTGGCCGGAACATTGACGTCTAAAAATAAAATTTAGGTCCCTTGTATCGTGGGGTATCCGAATAACCCCCATGTATGTCGCGCGACTTTTCATAGTTTTCGAGTTATGAATTTTTTACTGCATTTTTGAGAATTTTCGACCTGACCAATTGAAAAAAAATCTTTAAAAAAAGTAGAAGACTATCGAGATTTTTTTTTTGCAACTGAATCTTTATGAGTAGTACTTTTATGCATAAAATAATCAGCTTCGTAACTGTGATGAAAGTTATGAAAATGTTGGTCTAAAGTGAAAAATTTACGTTCGGTAAATTATGACTTAAATTTCAACTTTAAATTAAAAATTTAATCAGGTGACTTCATGGTTCCTAATTAGGCCCTAAGAATGCGCCAGACTGTCAGCTTTCATAATCATTAAAAAGAGTAGTACTTGATAGGGCTACTTTGGCTACAATTGACCTTCAATTACAGCGAGGTGGAAAATTCTTATAATTAGCCATCTGATTAAAAAAAAATTTGCCCATTTTATCATTCCTAAGGCTATTTAGTTTGTTAACTAACCAAAAATGACTGCAGGGAAAGCTAAGATTGAAACATTTGGAGGTTTATTTTTTTAGTTTAATTTAAGTTTAATGAATTTTGCGCGATCCGTTCTCATGGATCAGGTAAAAGCTCGTTTACGCGATCCGTTCGCGTTACAAGAACGGATGGCGCAAAAGTCATTAAACTTGAATTGAACTAAAAAAAAATAAACCTCTAAATGTTTAAATCTTAGCTTTCCTGCAGTCATTTTTGGTTAGTTAACAAACTAAATAACCTTAGGAATGATAAAATGGGCAATTTTTTTATCAGATGGCTAATTTTAAGAATTTTCCACCTCGCTGTCTTTGAAGGTCAATTGTAGCCAAAGTACCCCTATTAAGTACTGCTTTTTTTAAATGATTATGAAAGCTGAGAGTCTGGCGCATTCTTGAGGCCTAATTAGGAACCATGAAGTCACCTGTTTAGATGTTTAATTTAAAGTTGAAAATTTAAGTCATAATTTACCGAACATAAATTTTTCACTTTAGACCAACATTTTAATAACTTTCATCACAGTTACGAAGCTGATTATTTTATGCATAAAAGTACTACTCATGAAGATTCAGTTGTAAAAAAAAAATCTCGACAGTCTTCTACTTTTTTTTTAGATTTTTTTTTAATTGGTCAGGTCGAAAATTCATAACTCGAAAACTATGAAAAGTCGCGGGACATACATGGGGGTTATTCGGATACCCCAGGATACAAGGGACCTAAATTTTATTTTTGGACGTCAATGTTCCGCCCACCCTGTATATTTATATATGTGTGTGCGAGCGTGCGTGCGCGCGCGCGTGTGTGTGTGTGTGTGCGTGTATGTGTGTGTGTGTGTATGTTTTAAACACCTGAAAAAAGTCGAATGCCTTTTAAAATATTTTTTAAAAATAATATCGTCCATTTTTAATTGACGAACGGCTGCAACGCGTTTTTGAGAGTCTAAGTCTCGCAGCTGTTTGAGAAGGAGAAGTTGCGTTGGGTCGCTCATTGTTGCTCACGGCGGTGGCAGCGAGCAACCATGTATCTTTCGCGCCAACGTTCTGATAATTGAGCTTCCGGATAAACTAAGTCATCGTTCGGATAATTGAGGGTTCGGATGATCGAGGTTCTACTGTACACACTTATCCAACCTTAAAAAAAATCGCTGCAGGACCAACTGCATATTGTTTTTATGACCCCAAAGTATTTTTGTAGCCAAAAGAAAACGATTTTTCCAAATTCCTAGAATGGTGTTATCCCTTAATGAAAAGAAATTGATTTTTTGATCATTGTAAATGTATATCCTCTCTTAAAGACTTTAAAAGAATCTCGTACGTGTTAGCGAAAATCGGCAGAAAATTATGAAGCAACTCGTCCACTTCTTTGATGTTCGCTATTTCGGTGTTCGCTATTATGGACCATCGCTCGTTTGCCTATCTGAGATCAAAACTTTCGAAGTTTGTATCCTCGATATCTGGCTTTTTGCTATAGATGGTATTACCAATATTAGATACTCACGTCTTTCTATTTCGGAGATGTGAATGTTCTAGATTGTTTAAATCTGTGTTTGTATGACTCAAACTCCAAACAAACCCAAACAAACTCAATAGGAAAAAGAAAAAGTTCCGGAAAAAAAATAATATCAAGTTTTTTTTACGAAAATCTCATTTTTTTTCATCTTTAAATTTTCTCCGAATATCTCCGCAGCCGTTCACTCAGGTAATAGGAAAAAAAAATTTCCGAAAAAAATAATAATAATAAAAAGTTTTTTAACGAAAATCTCATTTCTTTTCATCTTTAACTTTTCTCCGAATATCTCCGCAGCCGTTCACTCAGGTCATAGGAAAAGGAGAAATTTCCAGGAAAAAAAATAAGAAATCAGAAAGCCAGGAACGCTACCAACGGGACCATCTCATCGCTTGTAGAATATGTGCACTTTCTGGTACTTACAATTCGCGGCCGGATGGATGATTGGCTTGTTTTCGGGGATAATGCTTTATCGCTTGATGAAAGTATGAGAATTAATATAATAATACGAATATAAATATATTTCCGCTTACTTTTATGAATTATAATTTATTTGACATAAGGACGGGTGTGAGTAAAGCGTAAACAATTTTATATAAGATAAATAAGTTGTAATTTAGATATATTATTATGTTTAAATTAACGTATAAACTAAAAAAATAAGCGACCTGAGTGCGCAATACATTTTTTTGTATACATTAATAACGCAGAGAATCAAGAACTAACATAGCATTGAAATCATCTAAAAGCCTCGCGCGTGCCGCCGGGTGACATCACGCGCGAGTCGTGCTCAGATTGCTTTTTCCCTCGAAGCCTTCGTTTCGGCTTGGCCGCACATGAACGTGCTCAGCGTCCATGCATTGGTGTAGCAGCCGAAGGCGCGGTCGGGACGCTTCGCCTTGCTCGGCTCTTTCCGAAGATGTCCGAGCATCGCTCGCTCACGGACACACGCTACTACGATGGGTGATGGGCGCGTAAGAGACTAGAAAGGGGGTAACTTTTACGCGCGATCTGGCTGCACTGCGTCCGAGCTCTGAGTACGGACGGCGCGGCTTCGATGCCCGTAGCAACATTTTTTTTTGGTAAAAACATATATGAATTAAATATAAAAAATAATGCCGAGACAGGCGAGAATAGATAAAGCGAGAGTAAGTTAGAAATTTTCTGAATATAAAATGAAGAAAAAAAAGTTGATTCGCCGGACATTGAACCCGGACCTTCAGCATCGTAATCCGTCACGCTAACAACTCAGCCACGACGCTCATTGCAGATAAAGAAACATTTATGATACACCCTTTTCCATAATGTTTACTGTTGAAAAAAAATGCCCAAACGATCGCGGCAAAGGCTCAAGATTTCTTTTTGAACCTGTCACGGTCGTTTCGGCGTTTTATTTTTCAACACGGTTCGTCGTTAATTTTTTTAACCCGCATTTTCGGCATAAACGGGCAACCGAGAGAAAACAATGATCTCGATACATGTTTTTCACTTTGAAATTCATTTAATGCATATTCCAATCCGCAGTACGGCCACACATATATGTCGAGCTCGATCGGGCGGAAAACCTCGCTCCGTTCGCCTGTCGAGCGAACGAGGGTCAGAGACTTTTCCCCCACCGAGCTACCCATACGTGTTCACGCTGACTGCGATACCAACTTGAGCGGTGATCACGGACTCGCGCGGCTACAAGGGAATCTGCAACCTCGACAGAGGCGATGATCACGAAATCATACTCCCGAACTCGCCGCCGCGATTTAGCGCCATTTACGAGGCACGCCGAAAAGGGCCGCGTTGTGCATCTCCCCACTAATCTCTGCCGAAAAGGGCCGCGTTGTGCATCTCCCCACTAATCTCTGCTCCCCCCCTTATCACTGGGCGCGCTATTCGACCGAGTTGTTTACGTTTGTTCGGTGGCGCGATTATCAATATAACCTTTATTTGTAAGCATATACGGATATACCACGAGGTCTTACGCGATTTCCCTTGACAATTTTTTTTTATCGTATTTCTATAGCAATAGAGGTGAACTTTTTAGCATGGTTTCCTCTACGAAAATTGTTCATATTTATCACGGCTGTAAAGCCGTTGAGCGGGCCAACCCCCACTACCGTCGTTGTCAAACCTGCGGGGTTTACTCGGCTGATAAATCTGCCGGGAATAACCCATGCATGAATTCCACGCTAGCACAATTGGAATTGCGCTCACTGGCGCAATCGGACCCCACTCATAACATCACTGCGATACCTGTTGACTCGTTGTAACGGTGACCAGACTTCTCTCCCGTTGTGCACGCCGAACGTGTTTATTCGGACGGTAATACAAGATGCTTGAATTGATCATCTCATTGGTAAACTCCTCGTCTATGCGGCTGGAGATCAATTTCCTTCGAAAACTCAAATACGAACGGTTTTCCTTGTTTCATTTCAGATCCTCATGGTGCACAGTTACGCAGATGGAGGGGCTGTACCGCTCACAATTGAGAATATCGATACGACGTTGGGTAAGGTAGCTGTGGAAAACGCAGAAAGTCGTTGATCAAATTATATATACTCGACTAATCAACGCTTCTTGTCCCCTTCCTTTTACGTTTCAGCCTCCAATGAATTAGTATTTATTGACTTCTGGGTAGGCTGGTGCAGATTTAGCAAGCAATTGGCTCCAGCCTTCGACGACGCAGCCGATAAAGTGAGAAAACATTTTCCCGAGGCTGGGAGAGTGGTAATGGGCAAAGTGGACTGCGAGGCTGAGCGTACGTACCCGACGAATTAGTTACTTGCTTTGTTCGTTACTTTCTTAGCTTTTCCCGCAATGGTCTTTGAGATATTTGAAAAATTTGCAGGCGACGTTGCCTCCAGATATGGCATTAACAAGTATCCAACTCTCAAGGTCATAAGGAACGGACAACCTACCAACAGAGAGTACAGGGGACAACGCTCGGTCGAGGCGCTCTTCAAATTCGTGAAGGAACAACTTATTGATCCGATAAAGGAGTTTGGGGATCTTCGGGAACTGACAAACCTGGATGACAAGAGGTGTATGGTGATCGGGCTCTTCGATAGAAAGGATGTTCCTGAGTACGAAGTGTTCAGACGCGTCGCTACCACCCTCAAGGACGACTGCCAATTCTACGTTAGCTTCCAGTATGTCTCTAACAAGTTCTCTCAAACGATTTACACAAATGCCTGTGTTCGGCCATTACGCGCTGGTCGAGGTAGATTGTAATGCTCAAAGTTTTCGAATCGGAGAAAATTTCGCGTTGTTGATCTCTAATGAGGATGCCAAAGTAACGTTCGAGTTATTTTCTCACTCTCATTGTGACAGGATAAATTGGGCGATCAAAGTAAACTCATTTTTATGCCATTCCAACGAAGCAAACTTCAACAGCAGCCGTAATGAGTGCGAGAGAGATAGCTGGAAATTCGTTTCGAAATTTAATCTCAAACAACTAAGGTTTCGGTAAAAAGAAAAGAACGATATTGCAACCCATTGAAAGCCGAATAAAAGTTTTTTTATCCGAAATAAGCGTCGAGTGGGAAAAAGCTTTAGAAACCAGAGTTGCGCGTAATTCTATTTAAAAATACGAATACGAATTTATTCACATCGTGATTTTCATGTGAATATAAATATAAATTTATTCATACTTTACTTATTTGTATTCACATGCATGCATATAAATACAATTGTATTCACAAATATTCTGAATATACAAATAAATTCACAGAAAAAATAGTGAATATTCACAAAAATGTGAATATTTTCAAAAAATCCTGTGAATTAAAAAAAATTCACATCAAAATCTGTGAACGCAAATGTATTCACAAAAAAATGTAAATACAAAAAAATTCACAAAATAAGTTGTGATTTTTTTTCGTATTTAAGACAAATTAAAATCAAATTCACAATGATGAGATTAAAATTTACACCAAAAGTGAGTTCTTACGTATTTTGCGAGAAAACATTGCGGCGAGGCAAAGAAATTTTTGCAAAAAAGTTGTGAGTTTCAAATATTACATTATAAACATGAAAAAAATTACAAAATGAGATGTGAATTTCCTCAAGTTGAAGAAAATGAAAATCGAATTCACGACAATTATATTAAAATTTACACCACAAGTGAGTCCTTACGTATTTTGAGAGAGAACATTGTGTTGAACTCAACAAGTAAGAACTCACTTTTGGTGTAAATTTGAATCTAATCATTGTGAATTTGATTTCAATTTGTCTTCAATACGAAAAAATTCATAACTTATTTTGTGAATTTTTTCGTATTTACAATTTTTTGTGCATACATTTGCATTCACAGATTTTTATGTGAATTTTTTTTAATTCACAGGATTTTTTGTAAATAATCACATTTTTTGTGAATGTTCACAATTTTTTTGTGAATTTATTTGTATGTTCAGAATCTTTGTGAATACAATTGTATTTGTATGCATGCATGTGAATACAAATAAATTCGTATTCACACTTGTAAATACGAATTTCTTTGTATTCGTATTTACAATAAGTGAAGTATGAATAAATTTGTATTTATATTCACATTAAAATCACGATGTGAATAAATTCTTATTCGTATTTATAAATAGAATTACGCCCAACTCTGTTAGAAACGAGGTTTTTGTCGACTGAACGTATTTCACGGTTCCTTCATATCAGAACGGCAAAAAATATATGTTTTTTCAGAATTTTTTCTCGCAGTCTGTGATATATACTGGACAAAAAGATCGGGCTCAATTTACACACTTTAACTATACGAAATTATTATAAAAAAACATTTACCAGGATTTCGTCATCAGAACAAGTAACCGATTTAGACAAATCGAAGATTATTAAGGTGGTATATCCACCAGGAGGCCCAAAAAAGGCGAAATTTCGTTTTTTTTTCTGGCATAAGGTTAGTAGAAAAGGACCGCATTTTTTTCAACACAAAGGCATATATTGACAGCCTTTTGAAAAAATCACCACAAGATAAAGAGACGACAAAAACATGGCCGCCGGCAGATAATGAAATTTTTTTCGCGACTTTTCGCGGTGGACACTCTCCACCTTAAACAGTTTATCTGAAATTTAGAAACCAAACGGGTTATTCGAGTTAACAATGAATACGAGTCATTGACGATCGTCGATTTTTTAAATAATTTTTATAATTTAAACAAAATCGATGGAAAAACGTCGTAATTTTTACGTAACTATTAAAAAATGACGACCGATTTAATAAAAATGTGATCGTCATAAACATTTAAATGTTTCTCATCGTATCTCCTGTGAGTTTGGAAATAATCCATCAAGTGGTTCTTCAGATATCATGTCCACCGACTTTAAAATGTGTTTCGAGAAAAACGCGTTTGTAGTTCGAAGTATGATAGCTCATTCAATTTTAGGAACATTTCAATGAAAATTTTAAGAAATCCAGCTAAAAGGTGATACTATCGAATAAACATATTTTTGGAAAATTCAATTTATTGACCCACCTAGGTAGATGTAGTTCGTTAGTTACTCATCAAGTTATTCCAGTCTGAACGTAACCACCGAATTTTCCGAGCAAAGCAAACGAGCAAAGACGCATCAGCGCTACCGTTCAGACGTGATTTAGAGAGTTCCACTTTGGCATGCCTTTTTTTCACACCCAACGATAATGTTCAACGGTGTGGATGTTAAAAATTGTTTTTTATTCTTACGCTAAAATCTAGTCTAGATCTTGCTTTTAGTTTCGCCACCGCGATATTTGAATAACCTCGTGTTATCACTCAGCAACGCGAGTCAGCCACTGCGGCCGTCAGGAGAACCACTCGCCGTGTTCAGACCGGACGAAGCATTGTCCAATGACGAGGACGAAACATTCACAGGAAGCTTGAACAATTACACCGAGTTTCACACTTGGGCGGAGGAGAAGTGTGTACCGCTCGTCCGCGAAATGACATTCGAGAATGCCGAGAGACTTACGACGGAAGGTTTGCCCTTTCTTGTTCTCTTCCACGCGCCTGATGACTTCGAGAGCGTGAACCTTTTCAAGGACATCGTTGCGACGACTCTGGTCGGTGAAAAACGTGAGTTCTTCCTCATCACTTTCGTGCACGAACCTTTCCCTACGGAGAAGCTCATTTTGAAAAGCGACTTGTTTTTGTTTTGTATAACCCGTGGCACCCCCTGGCGGGCTGTTGCGATCTTTTCAATGTTACCCCACACTTGTCACTTCAACAGGCCCTGAGGACCCCCCCCGGGGGTGTAGCCCATAGCCACTGGGTTCGCCATCCAGTAACGCTCGATTATGAAAACTTCTTGAATTTTTTTATTGTCTTGGAAATTATTTCTCTAGAAAACGTGCTCTTTTTGACTGCGGACGGTCACAAGTTTGCCTATCCCCTGCACATTTTGGGGAAGGAATCGACCGACTTGCCGCTCATAGTGGGCCAACTTGACGGTCATATGCGTCTCGTCCCGCAATTCGAGGCCGCACCCGTGGCGGGAAAGCTCATAGAGTTCTTGGAGGCGTTACGTACGAGCAAACTTCATCGTGAGTTCTACTACCGTCCCGTTCCGGCAACTGACGACCCATCCGAGAGCAGCGGTCAAGCGAAAGGGCCAACCGAATCTACCATCGGCCGAATCTACACCGGGCCGACCGAATCTACACCAACCGAATCTACCACCAATAAAGTGAACGAAGCAACCGAATCTACCACCAATAAAGTGAACGAAGCAACCGAATCTACGACCCAGTGAAAATAGGTAACCGCTCCTCAGAGTCGAGCTGTAAGTACACAAGTGCAGATTCACCTCCGAGCATCGAGGACGAGAGAAACAAAAAATCACGCTGACCTCCGATACGTGCGACGAGCCTATTTTTCCCCCCCCCCCCCCCCCCCCCCCGATTGCCGTGTTGTCCTTGTCGTTGGGGTCGGGTTCGTTGAACGTTCGTCGATTCGAAAGCTTCGCGATCAACGTTGCATCACGACCTCGACGAAACCTCCACATTATTAATTTCAATACTTTGCGTTCTGAGAACAGTCGGATGATATGAACATTAATTTTGAATAATAATGCTTATTAATTGAGAATTAATAAGCTTTTTAAACTGCCAATCGTTTAACGCGCAATAAGTAAAAAGGATTTTTTATACGAAATGATACAGTCGATTTTTGGAAATCTTCATTAATCATTTTAAATTTGTTTCTCTTTAGAGGTTTTCTTTGCAATTTTTTTAAATTGCATTTTTCAAACCTTTCGTTCAATTACTTGAAAGCTTTGCAAAGTAGTTCTCGCACGGGTGGGACTTTTGGCAGAATTTATTACAATTCATACTGAGTGAAAAGAACTTACTAAACTGTGAATGTACTTAGGAGACCTTGGCGTAGATACTCGAGTAAAACGTTTGTGCATCAGAGAATCAGAAGAATATGGGGTCTGTCTCTCTCACCCTCTTGAACGAGGCGCATGCGCCGTCGGCCTTACCCCTACCCAGTTTATCGTACATTTGAAAGTGATCCGAATTAAAAAAAAAAACATAATTAAATAATAAGCATTCTGAGAACCAAAATTATTCATAGGCACCATCGTAATTGCGGTCACCTGCGTGTCATATAGTAATTCCGTAGACCCAAGCAGCTGAGATGAACATAAACCATCTTTATTTCAAACGATCAAATCGTAGTTTGGCCAAATGGTTAGCGCCAAGTTTTGTAACCCCAAGCTTCAGGATTAGATTCTTGCACAATTTTTTTTTCAGGTAACAAAAGTGTTTATTAATTCAGATACGTTAAATACTTTTTCTATTCTATTTTTTGTTGCATTTATTCGTCATTTTCTTTTTGTATACGTATTATCGGCGTTTATTTCGCGGACACTGAAGCACCAAATCACCTTCCCTATCTGCTATAATATCCAAACTCTCGTGTAATTAATTGTAACTCTCGTTAACACGCTCTCAAGAGCATGGTATGATACACGAACCGAGGTTATGTTTCACATGACAACATCGGAAAGGACGCAAGTGGCGGCGAGCGGAAAAAGTGGATCGTTTCACGGTGCCTCACGGTTTCATTGAAATCTGGCTTCGTTTCCAGACCACGGTCTTATATACAGATCTGGAAACGGCCACGATATGGTAGGTACGCTTAAGGTGGGGTCCCACGGCCCGACAAATCACAGGCCGCGCCAGACATTGGCACACCTGTCGAGGCCTGCGCGAACGATCGCGCTCCACACCGAGTAATTCCCACGGCGTGTGTCGCCGAATTGGCCTGTTGTTTTCGCCATACGACCATGGCAAATGATACCGAGCGCGTGGCTGCGTGTGCAGCCGCTGTGGTTTTATTCAGGGGTCAACAATTAATAAACCAAGCAAAACTAAAGCAGAGGAAACGACGCTGGTGGATGTCGTCATTCAACAAGAGCCGATCAAGGTTTGTAATATTAACTACACCTATACTTAACTTAATATACTTAACCTAAACCTAAACTTAATATTAACCAAACCTATATAGCATGCAGATATCGAGCAATCGAATCGTATTTTTCTTCATTACTTACAGATATAACACGACTGATATGCTGAGCGATTTTGTACGGAAACCTAGCAACACATTTAGAAATTTCTGCAGAATGTCTCAAGATGACTTTACGTTCCTTCTAAAGAAGATTGGCCCACACATTTCAAAGATTGATACGAACTTGAGACAGTGCATTCCAATTCAAGAACGGTTTGCTATAGCACTCAGGTTTCTGGCTACTGGAGATAGCTACAAAAGCCTTTCATACGTATTTAAGGTTTCAAAACAAACGGCTTCAAGATGCGTTGACAGCGTCTGCAAATCCTTAATACGAGAATTATCGGAAGAAATAAAAGTAAGTTGTTGCGTTCAAAATAATATTTATTCAATGGAAACATCTTTTTGACACTCATAAAAGTCCTTTAGTGATAGTGTATCTGTTGATTGTTGTGTGGTCTGGTAGCCCACACTTCCGCTTGGCGATTGTTACGGATTAGGAGGGCTTTGAGAACTTGGTAGTTGTAAGTAAAAAGAATGATGAGTAGGTAATGATGGCTGAGAATGATAGCCCTCTGGTAGCCCGGCGAGTGTGATGTAGGCGATGGAGTAGAATGGGACGGAGATGGCAATCTTGGTGTACCCTGTGGTCACCGGACACTGTGATTTTCTTGATTGAGGGAAGTTTGAGAACTTGGTAGTTGTGAGTAAAAAGAATGATGAGTAGGTGGTGATGGCTGCGAATGATAGGCGCTATGGTCCAAGGGCCGCGAAGGTCCGATGGCAGTCGCTCCAATGTAATAATCTGGTTGATGAACAACTTGTGTCACCTGCGCATCATAATGTCTTGTGGGTTGTTGTTAATTTCCTAAATGTTTCAGATTGTACATCACCTTATCTATTTCTAACATAGCTAGGTCTCGGGTGTGTTCTTCGAAATTCCTCAATTTTTCAGCCAACAAATCACAGTACAGCGAAGATATATCCTTCCGCGGTTTTTGCCTTAATTGTTTGAGATAAGTGTATGCTTCATCCATACGGCTTTCAGTCTCATCAAGTTTCCGTTTTTTCTTTGGAATTAGTTTCAGAGCTTTGAATGCAGCGCCCTGCTCTTCGTTCGTTTCGAAAATTTCGGTTGCTTCATTACTTTCTTCCTTACTATCTTCGTCACTCTCATCTGATATCTGAAAGGAAACAAGAACGAAATATATTATTATGAGGGAATTTTCCTGTATCTGGGACATAATGCTTAAGGCCTTAGGCCACAGTAACGAGTATAAAATCATGTTCGAATTTAACAATTTTTTTTCGTATGAAAAAGTGATTCACTGATAAAATTAATTACACATCTATTTAGTATGAAACTCGAACTCGAAACAGCTTTTTTTAAATTGGCGTGACAAATAACTTCAACAATTATTCACTCGACTTACTTCAAATTTAAAAGTTATGTTCCTAATTGCATTTCGCAGAGAAGTACGTACGGAATTTCTGATTAATCGAAAACTTTTCATTTTATGAGCAGTTTATGAGCAATTATAACGAAATTTTTCATTGAAAATTCATTTCTCAAGTTCAAATACCTACAACTTTTGAATAAAACAAAATTTTTTGAATTCCGTTTGTACTTCTCTAGGTATTCTTATGTAGATTGACGAGAATTTTGGTTTTTTGTTCTAGATAAAGTTCTAGGTTGTTTGGAATTATGTCTGCTGCTTTCAGAGTACTGAGAAAACCTATTCTGTTACAACCCGACAAGGTGGCCGACATAGTTATGAGTTGTGTTTGTTTACACAACTTTCTGGGGAGATCACTAAAATCAAGGTCAATATACACACCAGTTGGTATTTTCGACATTGATAATGAAGGCGTAATTCACTCTGGCTATTGGCGAAATGATCAAGAAGGAATGAGTTCCCTACTACCACTGAGAGCTTTACGAAGAAAAGCAGCCGTTACCGCTAATACCGTCAGAGATAACTTTGCTGAATACTTTGTAACGAATGGCGCAGTTTTGTGGCAGAGTAACTATTAATTTTTTTTTAGAAATAGATATTACAGGTCGCAACGCCAGGTTTAGAAAAGGTATAATAATATAATTATTCGAATGATACTTCAAAAAGGTATAACAAGGTATAAACAATCATGTACATACGTACAAATAATAATATCATTATACCTCGCTATTATTACGTTTTCAACTTAAATGAAATGAATAAACAAATAGTAAGTAATAAAATAATATCAATGTGACACATATTAATAAAAGTTACTCACCACCACTGTAGTTTTAGAAGTTCTTGGTTTATATATGTCATCCAAAAAATTTGCCATAATGTTGTAGAATGGCCATTCCGGTTTATAAATATCGGTGCCACTACCCGTCTTCATGGAATCCATGATTTTCCCTTTTAATTTCCTGTATGTCGACATCAAGTTCTCTTTTTTCTTTTTCAATTCCGCGATGGGTATTGTTCCATCTTTTAAATTACTTTTAATTCGTAACCACGCTTCATGGACATCGTTCTTATTTTTATGTTGAAGCGACGAGCTATTCCAAAGTGCTTGTTCATTTTCGTAAAGACTTAAAAACTCGAATGTTCGCTCGTTTGTCCACTCCATCGTACGGCCGCAAACGAAATGAACGAGAACCAACGCACCCATACACAGGCCACGACAGGCCTCTCGTGCCACGCCGCGCCGCGCCATTGAACTTACCGACTCCCGATGGATTGGACGGGCGACGGCAGTCAGTGTTGCCAACTTGGGGATTTTCCCCTCAAACTTAGGGGAAAGGGTTTTTTAGGGGGTACATTTTTACGGGGCAATTTCTTGGGGGCGTGAAATTTAAGGCCTTATATACACTTGTGATGGTCGGAACAGTGGAAAATTTTTTTGATTGCATATTCTTTAAGTACAATATCTTAAGAATATTCTCACCAAATTTCATAAAGATCGGAGCATTAGATTTGCAGTTATAGGTATTTCAACCGCCCGACCGTCCGGCGCGCGCGCCGCTCGGACGAGCAGCAGCTGCTTGGTATAACCATAATCAGCAGTTTGAACCTCACCGCTCTATTGTATTTATGTATGGCCTTGAAATGTTTTAATTCCCTATCTATCTGGCTTGTGTACCTACGAGCTCGACGGTTTCACATCGTATATACTTGGAGCAGTTTTATACATACACTGATTCTGCTCTAAAATGGAAAATGACATTTGGGCTACATACTTTCATTATAGTTCGACGGATAAAAATCCACACACGAAAAATGTCCGCCTGCAGCCGATTCATGAGTGGCAGAGAGGTTATGTAGCGCTGCCCAAAGATAAGAAGGCTGAAATAACATCCTTCAAACACGCTTACACTGCTCTTCCTGCCAATGTTTTGAAAGCTATTCATCCAATTTACGAAAATTTGTCGAAAAAATAACTCTTAAAAAGATGCGTTGGTGGATTTACACAAAATAATAACGAAAGTTTTAAGGTCTTAGGCCACAGTAACGGGTATAAAATCATGTACGAATTTAACAAATTTTTTTTTCGTATGAAAAAGTAATTCACTCATAAAATGAATTACACATCTATTTAGTATGAATATCAAGCTGTTAGAAAAAATATTTTTTTTTTTGATGTCCAAAATGGCCGACTACTCGGAATTTCCCATCTTCCGACTCATGGAGCCTAGATACCAGGAGGTTCAGCGAGGCCTTTCAACTCGTCCCCAAAACGAGAACAAGAAATGATGGCGCTGGGGTGCTCCGGCACCTACATGTATATAGATATACGCTAAACATGGGTGCGATCTAAGACAGATCACAGTTGATGTACCTAACCCGCATTCGTGTTAAGGGATAACACCACTCTAGGATTTTGAAAAGACGTTTTCTTGCTTAAATATACTTTGGTGTCATAAACACAATATGCAATTGGTCCTGTAGCGATTTTTTTAATTTAAAGGTTCAATTATCGATTTGGCCGCAGCGCCTCGGAGCGCGCGCTCAGTTGCTCGTACAACTTTAAACGCGTTTTTCTCGAAACCACTTTTTTCGATCTCGGAAGACGGATTAGTCGACCACCTCTGCATGCATCGATTTGAAATTTTGATAGCAGCTTCACAATCATATTCTTTATGGGAGTATGTAGCCGTTTTTTGATTCAATGTAAACTTCTTTTTATAAACAATTTACTGCTTTTTTGGCAAAAAATCGATTTATTTCCTTCAAAGTGCGCTATTTTTGCAAAATTTGAAAGCAAATTTCTAGGTAGTCTCATAGCTAATATATAAATTATCATTTTTTTGGTTTTTGTTTCAGGTCTTATATTTTACGAGAAAACCGTTCTCCCGTGAAGCTATATTAAAAAAAACACGTTTTTCTCGATGGGCTGTATCGCCGCCATTTTGAGTTTGAGTTTGAGATCTTTTCTCGCTTTTGCGTTTTTTTCCGAACCGTCATGCGGAAATTATGAATCGGCGGATATTTCGACGTTTGATGTCACGATCGGTCTGTTACCTGCCACGATCACTTTCACCTCGTTGACCAATATATTACTATATATGTAGGTGCCGCTGCACCCCAGCGCCATCACTTCGGGACATCTTCGGGGACGCTTTTTTCAGCGCCTTTGCATTGCCGCTGAACCTCCTGGTATCTAGGCTCCATGTTCCGACTACTCGGAAACAGCTTTTTTTCCCATTGGCGTGACAAATAACCAACAATTTTCACTCGATTTACTTCTAATTTAAAAGTTATGTTCCTAATTGCATTTCGCAGAGAAGTACGTACGGAATTTCTGATTAATCGAAAACTTTTCATTTTTTGAGCAGTTATAAGGAAATTTTTCACTGAAAATTCATTTCAGTAATATGTGACTCGTAATATTTGGAATATGTGACTCGGTACCGACAGTTTTCGCTATCGTTAACTATCGACAGCCAATTGCATGCACGATTACAGAAGAAAGGGAGCCTATTATTGGCTGTCGCTAGCGAACGATAACGAATATCGTCGTTACGAGTTACAGAATAGGCCTAAAGAATAGCTTCTGTTTGTCTCTCCCACTCTCCTGATCGATGCGCATGCGCCGTCGACGTGACCCCCATATATTTGATGGGAACACGAAACAAACACCAAATGGACAAATAATAAGCTTACTGACAACCAAAATGATTGATAGACACATTTTTACATTTTCTCTGAAAAGTCGCGGCTACGGAAATTCTCCTGCTAGTCACATTCTTCCAAGTTTATTCATGAATAACTTCTTTGAACATTCGCTGACCTCGGTTTTTATTGTCGTTACGGAATCCTTAGAATTTTTTACAGGTGTGAGCAGTTTATATCTGGCATCTAATGTTATTTAGTGTATAAATTATTGGATTGAAATGTGACCAGCGCGTTATCTCCATAAAGCGCCGTATAAATTAGACGTTTTTAGAGTCGTCATTTTCCGTTGAAAGTTCGGTAACTTGGCTTGAAATTTTACCAGTATACATGGCAATCATTTTATTCGATCAGAATTTCAATACTTTGCGTTCTAAGAACAATCGGGTGATATGTACATTAATCTCGAATAATAATAATGCCGAGAATTAACAAGCTTTTTAAACTGCTAATCGTTTAACGCTCAATCAGTAAGAAGGTTTTTTTCATACGAAATGACACAGTTGATTTTTGGAAATATTTATTAATCATTACAAATTTTTTTCTCGGTAGTGGTTTTCTTTACGATTTTTTTAAATTGCATTTTTCAAACCGTTCGTTCAATTACTTGAAAGCTTTGGAAAGTAGTTCTCGTACGAGTGGGACTTTTGGCAGAATTTATTACAATTCATGCTGAGTGAAAAGAACTTTCTGAACTGTGCAT
The DNA here is from genome assembly GCA_944452715.1 of Ophion slaviceki. NCBI lineage: Eukaryota > Metazoa > Arthropoda > Insecta > Hymenoptera > Ichneumonidae > Ophion > Ophion slaviceki. The sequence continues at coordinate 9,264,955 of OX101788.1, read as the reverse complement.
GTACTTAAGAGACCTTACACCAACCGAATCTACCACCAATAAAGTGAACGAAGCAACCGAATCTACCACCCAGTGAAAACAGGTAACCGCTCCTCAGAGTCGAGCTGTAAGTACACAAGTGCAGATTCACCTCCGAGCATCAAGGACGAGCTCAGACGAGATTGGCAGAATTTATTACAATTCATACTGAGTGAAAAGAACTTACTAAACTGTGAATGTACTTAGGAGACCTTGGCGTAGATACTCGAGTAAAACGTTTGTGCATCAGAGAATCAGAAGAATATGGGGTCTGTCTCTCTCACCCTCTTGAACGAGGCGCATGCGCCGTCGGCCTTACCCCTACCCAGTTTATCGTACATTTGATAGTGATCCGAATTTAAAAAAAAAACATGATTAAATAATAAACATTCTGAGAACCAAAATTATTCATAGGCACCATCGTAATTGCGGTCACCTGCGTGTCATATAGTAATTCCGTAGAACCAAGCAGCTGAGATGAACATAAACCATCTTTATTTCAAACGATCAAATCGTAGTTTGGCCAAATGGTTAGCGCCAAGTTTTGTAACCCCAAGCTTCAGGATTAGATTCTTGCACAATTTTTTTTTCAGGTAACAAAAGTGTTTATTAATTCAGATACGTTAAATACTTTTTTCTATTCTATTTTTTGTTGCATTTATTCGTCATTTTCTTTTTGTATACGTATTATCGGCGTTTATTTCGCGGACACTGAAGCACCAAATCACCTTCCCTATCTGCTATAATATCCAAACTCTCGTGTAATCTCAAATCGTCTCAAACCGTTCGTTAAATTACTTGAAAGCTTTGGAAAGTAGTTCTCGTACGGGTGGGACTTTGGCAGAATTTATTACAATTCATGTTGAGTGAAAAGAACTTTCTGAACTGTGCATGTACTTAAGATACCTTGGTGTAGATACTTGAGTAAAACGTCTATGCATCAGAGAATCAGAAGAATATGGAATAAGACTGGGGTCGAAGAATACTGGTACAGGTTTTCCACAGTTTCCCCGTACACTTGGCACATGCGTTACAGTGCATCTTAAGGAGGTTGGAGCGATTCAATTGAGTCAAATGATGGTTTATTCATTTTTTTCAATGAACCTCAAAAAAATGCACACGAGGTACAGGTTTATTCTGTATATGCTAATTTTTTTAAATACATAATTAAAGGGCAAAATTATGCATTTTAATATTTTTATCACGCAAAGTAGAAAAACTTTTGTGTTACTACCAACTTGAAAAAGTATAATATTTTCGATGATTATTATGAAAAAACTACAACAACGAATGTTTTATACAATTCACAACGAAATTTTGAGTAATTTATAATTATGCCTATTCATATATACGTCACGAGATTATTGGCCCATGGTTCACGATGGGCATGATGAGGATTTTTTTTTCTAAATGTTTACAAAGGTTCAATTTGCGTTAATCCGTTGTTAGAAATGGTTTACCTTGGTGCTCAATAACAAAAAAAATTACATAACCTTTAGTGTGAAAGTCTTGCCCATCTAACCGCACGTTAAATTACATACATTAAACTATTTTTCATTTCTGGTGTTTGGTGGTGAAAAAAGTTCAAAAAATTTGTAAAGACTCAGTATAGTCTAAACAATAGTATGTATTTTTTTTAAATTAAATTTAACCTTGGATTGTGGCTAACGCTCCAACCTCCTTAAAACGGCTGTGGACGGAACGGAAGTTGGATTACATTGGCGAAGTGCGGGTAGGGAGTGATAGGAAGGGGTCCAATTTCAAAGGGTTGGAACTCAGAAAATATACTTGATCCTCGGTAGACGTTCGGAACTGCTCACTTTATGCCTAGCGGAAATTGCCGCTCCCGCTGTACCATAGAAATATGAAAAAGGAGCACTTAAGGAACTACATCTACCTAGAGGCCCGAAAAGTTGCAAAATTCCGATTTTCTTTTACTGGGAAATGGTTGGTGAAAAATAAACGTATTTTTTTAAACACAAAGGTACATATATCGAGAACCTTTACGAAAAAAACGCCAACCATAACATGGCCGCCGGCAGATGAGGAAATTTTTTTCACGACCCTTGGCATTGTCACTCCAGCTTCAACGGTCAATCTAAAATCTAGAGACCAACGGGTTATTCAAGTTAACAATAAGTACGAGTCGTTGACAATCGTCGATTTTTTTAATAATTTTTTTAACAACGTAGCGGTGTATTGAAACTTGAGCATGCAAAATCGATGAAAAAAGTCGCAATTTTTACGTAACTATTAAAAACTGAAGATTGATTTTTTTGTTTTGTTTTCGCATAATTAATTAAGATCTTTACTGTCTGATCTACGATCTAATCGGAACTTCTCACTTAGAAAAAAAAATACTTGCACTGGCTTGGTCATGCAAAATAGTGCGAGGGAGCGTACACAAGTATTACAAAGGGCAAAGGTTCTTCGAGAAAAAAAAGACCCATGCGAATTTTTCATACCGATGGTTACGCGATCTTTCCCCGGTGGGTATTCTCCGAGAAGTTTTCTTTTGGAGACGAAGCAGGCGGCTAAAGAATTTTCGCGATAACGATGTTGCGTAATTTTCGATAGATATTCTTAAAGTTTATTTCTCGGTGCACGTATCTCGATTAAAACAAACGTTCCGGCTCGATTCTAACCTGCATATTTTCGTAGCATTTTATTGGGTTTGTCCATATATCTGTTTATTCGACGGAGACAAAAAAAAGTGTATAAGAAAGAAATCCGAAGGTGATTTCTTGTATAGCGTTTGGGTTTGTTTCTTGTATACACTTTTTTTCACGTAAGAAGTATGTATCATTGCAATGTAATGAAAAACTATTTTTATAAATTGCCTTTTTTTGGCGGATTTGGTTTTCGAAAATCCGAAGCGTTTTAGCTTTGGTTTTTTCCGCGACTACAATTCACTTAGAATTAAATTTCCGGGGGCTTGCGATCGCCGGCTACGAATTTAAAAACAAAAAGCAGAAATTCGAAATAGCAGATCCAATATGGCGGACAAGAATTTAGGAAATTACGTTATTTGGATGCAATATCTTACTGGACGTTTTTGAGGTCACTGATTATGAATTCAAACGTTAAAATGCAAAATTAGCAATAACAGAATAAATATGCCGTATTGAAATTTTTTAAAATACTTTATTTGGATGCAATTACGTACTGGCAGTTTTTGAGGTCATTGACTATGAACCCAAATATAAAAATAAAAAATTCAAAATAAGATTCAATATGGCGGACCAAAGTTTTGAAAAATACTTTTTGCAATGCCTGTCTCGAAAGTGCGATTTTCGATTGGTGTTTAGCGTGTGGAAAGTGGCTTATTTCTCAACGATGCTTGCTTGCCCGCACTAGTGCGAAAAAAATCTATTCATAACTCACTTTACCGCATTGATTCACGAAAAAACGGTTTTTTCACGGTCGATAGTTTTTTGTTCTACGATTTTGGACCGCTTGAACAAACTTGAATGTAGCGAAATTCATGTTATATGAAACGTCAACTTATCAAAGTCGTATTTGAATATAATTGTTATTAGTTTTGTTGAATCTCAAATCCCACTTTTGAGACAATCATTGCAAAAAATAATGTATGGGACATGTGCGAAAAAAAAACGAACTGCATCACGCGTACGTTGCCGAATTCGCCTCGACTTGTAGCGTAAATAACTACCATTTGGATGCAATTTCATAGCGGAAGGCAATAGCACCTAAAAAATTAAAAACTCGGAATAACAAATCAAATATGGCGCCGCAACCATCGTACTGCACAAACCATCGTATGTACCACATTTATAAATATTTCTCAATACAAACATTGCGCAACGATACTCAAAACCTTTACTCTCTGAGGTAACACTTTTTTTCAATTGAAAATCTGCACACGTTTTCCCAGAAAAAAATCACAAAGATCATTTTTTTCTTCGGCCACGAGCTAGGACCAACGCCTTAAAAAATACCTCACTATTTCCATCCACAAATTCATTCAGTTTGTTCAAAAGTACTAGTTTTTTTTTTTAATGCGCAGAAACTCATAGATGACCTAGGGGATTAAGGCGTTAGGCCACAGTAACGGGTATAAAGTCATGCGCGAATTTAACAGTTTTTTTTTCGTATGAAAAAGTGATTCACTCATAAAATTAAATACACATCTATTTAGTATGAATATCAGGCTGTTAGAAAATATATTTTTTTTCCATGTACAAAATGGCCGACTAATATTATCTAAGATTTAGCATCCACAATTTTTGATCTAGAACAAAAAAAAACAAAAATTCTCGTCAATCTACATTAGAATACCTAGAGAAGTACGTACAGAATTACAAAAATATTGTTTTATTCAAAAGTTGTAGGTATTTGAACTTAAGAAATGAATTTTCAATCAAAAATTTCGTTATAACTGTTCATAAACTGCTTATAAAATGAAAAGTTTTCGATTAAGGGGAGATATACACCTAGATGGTCGAACAACCAAATTTAGAAGCTATGAACATTCCGTCGACCGTAGAAGACCTACACTATGGGCCTGATATCGATGATTCCATATAAGTTGACAAATTCCATGATTTATTCATTCCCAAATTTTCAAACGCGTTTTTCTCAAAACCACGTTTTTCAAATCGGTACCCAAAATTTCTCGAAAACCAACGAACCGATTGCCTTGAGGTTTTTTGTGGTTATTCTATACACCATTATCTAGTACTTGTCATAGGATTTTTTTCCGTTACTTAGTTTTTGTTTTATAGGCAAAATAATAACTAATTTTTGGCCCAAAAATCACTATTTATGTTCAAACGTCCGCCATTTTGTCATAAATCGATATTTTCAAAATCGGCTATGACAAGTACTAGATTATAGTATCTAATTCAATAATCTTTTTGGTTTTTTTTTCAGATGATTTTTGAAGAAACGCCAGTGGGTACCGTAAACGCAGATTTTTTTACGACGCTCCAAGGATCATACAATATCCTTGTATATTTTCGATATTTTTAAATAAAGAAAATTAAACATATTTTTGAATGTATTTACTTTTAGATAATTAAAACCCCAATCCGATATTTCAAATAGTTTTCCTTGAAAAAATTTACAAAAATGACCTTTTTCCGGCTCCTAGGTGTATATTTCCCCTTAAACAGAAATTCCGTACGTACTTCTCTGCGGAATGCAATTAGGAGCATAACTTTCAAATTTGAAGTAAATCGAGTGAAAATTGTTTCCACGGCGCCTCCTGGTAAAAAAACCAAGAATATTCACTTTTCCCAGTATATTTCTTTCCCCAAAATGAATTAATTTTCAACGACGAAAGTAATTTACTCAAAAGCTGTGAATTCTATTTCCACAGCGCCTTCTGGTAAAAAATCAAGAATATTCACTTTTCCCATTGTATTTCTTTCCTCAAAATGAATGAATTTACCGTGACGGAAGTAATTTACTCGAAAGCTGTGAATTCTATTTCCACGAATTGCGTCAAAATTCCAAAGGATACGAAGTATACAGGGGCGTGTTGACAGCCGCGCGTAAGGTCGCGACGAAACTGCAAGGGTTTCCCAGCGGCTGCGTAGTCTTCGGGACAAGAACAATAAATCCACCACGGATCGATTAATACACAGTGTCAATCAACGTGTCCATTAAAAAATGGCTGTATTTTAAGGATAACTTGATACATGTATTACATTTCACTGAAACACGCCGTCACGTTTTCTTTTCTCGCTCTCGGATCTTTTTTCACTCGTTTTCTAATCGTACGATAAATGACATTAAACGTAGCATGACTTACATACATGTAACACCACACATATAGCACTCTCGTGTCGCTTCGTCAGCTCGAAATTGCGACGTGTACGCATGCGTGAAGGAAGCGATTATCCGGCGACTCCTTTATTCTTCCTCCCGCCTAGTTCCTTCTTTCCATTTTTCGAGTTTCGGAAAATAGCGCGTTTATCGCCCGCATACGAGAAGTCTTTTATGAATACAGAAAGTGCTTTATTTTTCGATCGCCGTCGTGACAGTCGAGACGAAAAATCGCCTTATTCATATACGCCTCACTTTTTTTTTACGCCGAAAAATTGAAAAAGCCAATAGCATAGTCGCACAGGTACCGTGGATAGCAAAGCTTCGAAGACGGACACGTATACGTCGATTTTTCGGCGTGAAAAATATGTTCCCTTTCGTCTATTCGTTCGAAAAAATATTATTCCGCCTGCGCTGTGAACAATCGGCGCAATTTTGAGGAACAAAATTGTGTATGTTTCACCATATACATATAAATATTTTTCGTACATTAATTTGGCTGGAAGCCTCGTTCAGTTTGTCACACGTCTTCTCGCTCGTTTTATTTTTATCAACTCACTTTGCGATCCAACATCTCGACCCTCTTCGAAGCTTCCCTCGCGGCACGCTCTTCGACAACGCGTGTTTTAATTACAATAATAATGATAATTAGTCGAATATTTATTCTAGAAAAATAAAGGGCAACAGAGACCCGTTCACAGGAGCTTATCATTGTAGAAACCTTTGTTACAACTCTATGAGGGTGAAAAATAATAAATTTGTTACCCCAGGTTCGATATTTACTCTCGGTATCTTGCGTTTACCCGCGTCCTTGATAAATACGGTATGATATATATATACGTTCAATATACATACATCATATATATAGATATATATTCTCCATATACATAAACATATATATTATATACCTCCTCTCGTTCTATCTGCCTCCATCTTTATCTCGGCGTTATTCTCTCGTATATTTTGTCGCGGGGGATATATCTCTCAATCCTTCCATTGACCATACGGGATTCCCCCTTACAACTGGCAGCGCTATACGTTAATTTGTCCAAACTCTCGGTAACGCCACTTGTACTCACGGTTCGTCAGTTGAGGGATTGGGCTACTGTGAAAATGACGAACGCTCGTTCGTCCCTTCAGCCGAATCAAATTCAAGAGGAACGTCCAACATATGGTGCAGGAATTAACGGTAAACTTATTATTGCAACGATAGAACTCCTGGTAAGACTTTAAACGTGTTTTTCTCGAAACTACGTTTTTCAAAACGGTGTACACGATTTCTCGACATCTAACCAACGGATTGTCTTGAAATTTGGTACAGTTATTCAGTGTAATAGTAGTTTAGTCGTGACCGACGGTTTTCTTCTTAACATTTATTTTCATTAGTCAATAATAATAACGATGCCATTTCTCCTCGAAAAATAAATAAAAACAAAATTGTTTCATGATTGAAACACGATAACAAAGAAAAGCTCGGTCAAGTCGTAGACAATGTTATCTATTTTGAGAAAAACTCGTTTTTTGTTAATTTAAGATCACGTACTACGTTTTTCAAAACGGTGTACGCGATTTCTCGACATCTAACCAACGGATTGACTTGGAATTTCGTACACTTATTCAGTGTAATAGTAGTTTAGTCGTGACCGACGTTTTTCTACTTAACATTTTTTTCATCAAATTATAACGATAATGATGCCATTTTTTCTCGAAAAATAAAATAAAAACAAAATTGTTTCATGATTGAAACACGATAACAAAATAAAGCTCAAGTCGTAGCCAATGTTATCCATTTTGAGAAAAACTTTTTTTTTCGTTTCAGATCACGTATTACGTTTTCTAAAACGGTGTACGCGATTTCTCGACATCTAACCAACGAATTGACTTGAAATTTGGTACACTTATTCCGTGTAACAGTAGTTTAGTCGTGACCGACGTTTTTCTTCTTGACATTTTTTTTCATCAGTTGATAACAATAATGTTGCCATTTCTCCTCGAGAAATAAATAAAAACAAAATTGTGTCATGGTTGAAACACGATAACAAAAAAAGCTCGGTCAAGTCGTAGCCAATGTTATCTGTTTTGAGAAAAAACTCGTTTTTGTCGTTTTAGATCACGTACTGCGTTTTTCAAAACGGTGTACGCGATTTCTCGACATCTAACCAACGGATTGTCTTGAAATTCGGTACACTTATTCAGTGTAATAGTAGTTTAGTCGTGACCGACGTTTTTCTACTTAACATTTTTTTTCATTAGTTAATAAGAATGATGATGTGTTTTTTCCCGAAAAATCGAAAAAAAAATACAGACATTTTTCTTACGATTGAAACACGATAACCAAAAAAGGCTCGGTCAAGTCGTAGCCAATGTTATCTACTTTGAAAAAAACTCGTACTTTTTTATTTCAGATAAACTGAGTGGCCAAAATCAAGTACACCATTGAGCCCCTCACGTTTAAAGGTCCTTGACGAGATTCACAACTTTGTTAATGTACATACAAATAAACGTCCGAACGATTTTTCAATATTACTTATTACTTCAAAATTAATTTTTTTAACAAGCATTATTTTTGGGTCGTCACAGTAGCCTAACCCCTTAATGAAAGACAATTTTTCTAACAATAATTATTTTGCCAAATCCCTTGGCCGAGACTCTCAGATGTTTTCATTTTTCTTTATATCTAATTACTTAGGCCAACTCGTAAACCATAGGCTGAGGCAAGAAAGTATCGATCGGAATCGACAAATCGGAGTTACATTTAAAAAATCGTCGATACTCTCGTTACAGTTTTTTTTCGAGTCGTTCTCTTCGCCATTCGCTTCGCTTTTTTCTTGGACAACGGTTTAACAGTCGCGTGCAATCGACGGAAATAAACACAGGTGAAAAATAATGACACGTTGGTCGGTAATCCGCCTAAATTTGATTCAATCAATGTGGAATATTATCGCCAACTGGTACGCAATTCTCCACCTATCTCGCCTCTATGTCCACCCTCTCTTTCCCTCTCGTCGCGGTAAGACGTTCAACACCCAAATTTTCGAAACGTACAAAGGTTTTTTTTTCGAGACAATTCTGCTGTCTTTGCTTTTCGCACGAATTTGCGATAATTAAGATTAGCCTAATTAGATGATAAAATCTAGAGGTTATTCAATTTATTCGTGTATTCAGGTGCAAAAGTTTGCTACCGTACAGCTTTTAGCAGCAATTTAGCACGAGAACGTTCACGTAGTCAGCATAAACATTACACTTATTAACAGTAATGATTATGTCATCTAACTCCACGGATAATCCGGATGCCCTGCATGCAATTTTGCATTTAGTTTGAATTTTCTTTTCATACGCGTACGTACGAATCGTTTGATTAGTTTTTCAAATTTAACGCTTTTGATATTAGCTAACTTGTCTTTTTTGCCTCGACGAATAGCTCTCTTTTTAATTTCTCGCCGCAAGTCGTAGGGATGACTTTTTTTTATATCTTTTTTTGCAAAGCATAGAATCTGGCTCTTCGATAATTCGGAGTAAATATGACAACGAAAATTGAATCGGCGATCAATCAGAATTCGATAACTGATCGCACTGAATAGTAGTGAGCACGAAAAAAACTGAATTCAGCTTTAGTTCCATGAGCAAGCTGCGTTATTTATTCGGCTTCATGCGCGTACATTATAGAAAAAGATGAATAACTATGAAATGTTCACTGAGATCGCGTAGCTTGTCGTGAATATCTGGTAGGTGAATATTATCATAATTACGTGAAAGCGTAATTATTATGATAATTATTTACATATGAGCATGACCATAACTATGTAACAGCGTAATCATTATCACAATTACGTCACATCGTAATTATTATCATAAGTACGTGACAGCGTAATTATGACAAGTTGGTAAGTCGGTAATAATTATATCACGTAATAGCGTAATTATTATTACAATTACATAGTAGTGTAATTATTACCATAATTATGCAATAGCCTAATTATTATCACAATTACGCAATAGCGTAATTATGATAAGTTGTTAATTTGATAACTATAATTTCACTTAACAGCGTTATTATTATCATAATTACATAGTAGCGTAATTATTATCACAATTACGTAACATTGTAATTATCATAATTACGTAATATCCCAATTATCGTCATAATTACGTAATGGTCTAATTATTATCACACTTGCGTAATAGCGTAATTATCATCATAATTACGTGATAGCGTAATAATGATAATATTGTACGAATCCCACCATCCGATCTGTTTCACAGCACAAGAAATCGTTTCCAAAATATGACAATCCAGGCGAACTGAAAATGCATACGTTATTAGTGACATTTCGATGGGAAAAACGGAATACGAATTCACTGTCTAGAAAATAGCGATAAGCTAAACAATCTCAATTTGATTTAATAGTTTTTAATCTTTCATATTTTAACTGTATATTTATTAGGCTCAAAAAGAGCTAATTGACGAAGCTTGCTGTATGGGAATTTGTGAAAACACTTTTTCAAACATTTACTATTGTTCGTAAACGACTCTACGCCAAGGATGACTGTTGTCCTACCTTGGTGATTCAATTTTTTTTATATCGAGAAATTTTAGGTTTAAGCGATTACGCAAGCTTCATAGGGGCTTCGAAAGAGCGCGGACTATTTTTTTTTGTTGAAAAATACTGCATGGCGTTGTCAGAACCGGCGCGAGATGGGCGCTGGATCAAACCGACTCGTCTCTACGAACCAAACCCAAACAAACCCAAACAAACACACACGTAAGTCTGTGTTAACATTTAACGTTTGACATTTGTCAACCGTGTGTTAAATAAATTTAACGTTATAACACTAATAATAATTTAACAAACGTTAAATAAGTAATTTCATTTAATTAATTATTTAACACACGTTGCATAAGTAATTTAATTAAACTTATTATTTAACACTCGTTAAATAAATTTAACGTGTCAAATTATGTAGAAGTTTCTTTTTTTTCCGTTTGTTTAAATTTTTCCGAAGGGTTTTGATGTTCTCCAGAATGAACTTACAAGTCGAACGTAGATAGAAGCAGCTGTTCGGATACGAGTTGGTTTTATATTTCGATGGGTCACCATCTCGAGCCGGAGTACTCGCGTTCGGTATTTTTCGACAAAAAAAAAACAGTTTTTGCTAACGAATTGCGTAAGATACGCCTAAGGCTGAAAAATCCTCACACCTTTGAAAAAGTATGAAAAAAGTCTGCATTTGGCATTCGAAATAGTGCTGAAGTTTGCATCGTTGGAATGCAACGAAAGTTCTTTATTTTTCCATTTCTTCATTTTTATCACCATCCGAATCCTTTTTTTTCGGAGTTAACGTTATGGAGCCCTAATAAGGATTTCCAAAATTATTTGGCAATTTTTGTAGCCTGAATGTGCAAAAAAAATTGTTTTTGCATCTCACTGATGCAACCAGCAAACTATCTTGAAAGTGTCTACCACCGTGAGGATTTTAACTGACCAATTCTCACGAAGAGATTCACACACTGACTGTCACGATAGGCTCAGACCTGCGGCGTAGATAAATCAGTAAGTTATGCATTTCTTTTTTTTTCGAAGATTGATGAAAATTATTGTAAAAAAAAGTGCTGAATGGAAGGAAGACCGTTTCTCTCTTTCTAGTTCAATCTGTTTCTCTTCCCCTCGTTTCTTCACATCACGGATACTCATTAAGCACAATATCTCTCCCATATAATTTTCTACAATATGCGATGAATGCACGTTGCGTCAATATTTTAGGACCCTTTCACTTAGTTGTACTTAACGACGACGACAATAAAAATTACACTCTGCGCGAGAGCTGCACACGATACGTGATCGTACTCGAATGTTGAACGGTTGTGCCTCTCGGCGTGCTGAACTTTGAGCTATAAAAATATTATTTTATTTTTTGGGATTAGACCGCAATCGTTTTAGCAGTTCGAATCAGCGCAATAATGACAATTGAACGGATAAATCGAGTTGCTCGCGAGATTTTCAATCGGTAAAATAAAAACAGCGTCTCTCGTGATCCAGACACGCTTTCGGGTTTTTTTTTCCTCGCAATCTTGGCTCGCATCGAGATCGAGAAAAAATTATACGAATCTCAGGTAAAGATATATATATATATATATATATATATATATATATATATATATATATATATGTATGTATATATATATATGTATGTATGTATGTATATCTTGCAAAACGTAGGAATAAAAAATGTGAACACGAAGACAACATTTTTAAGAGCGAAGAATTTAAAAACAATTAGCTTATATTACATACGAGAATTTGCGGAGGTGCCCAGAGGTGCGAGTTATAAAAAAAAAACACGTGAATCAAACGCCCGGACATCGTAGTGTAATAGGAGAGTCAATAGGACGGTAGACGAGCCGAATTAAAAAAAAATTAATCTACCATACATCATAATTAGGCTGATAAATAGAATTTGCAAACGATAAGAAATTTTGCCTTTGAAAACGAAAGTACTATACTTCGTATGCTCATCTTCATTTTTTTTTCGACGTAGGCCGTCCAGGCTGAAAAACCCCTTCGCATAAGATTTAGTTTTTAGTTTAATCTTTTCAGATATTGTCTTCGGGACGTTATACATTACTATTTGAATTGGCTCATCGCTGTGGACTCGAAAAATCCACATATTCTTTCGGACTGTAGAAAATCTCAAGTGACTTGTGAGCTTCTATCTCAGAGATCGTCTTCGCTTCGTCTCTCATTACGTTTCCACGATGATTTTTCCTACTCGTATGCTCCCACCCCCCTCCCCTTTTTAATTTAACTCAGGCGCTTGCTCGATCGGCTAGGACGTGTATGACTTTGCGTAAACCCCCAACGATTTATATCATAGCGATAATTAGTTACTCCCCGAGAGCTATCGGAGATGGACATCCCTGGAGGATTCGTCACAGGCACCAGCCGAAAATTTAACATGATCAGATATTCAGTACTTTCGACAAAAATCTACAAGGAGCCAGACATATTAAAAATATTATAAATATTGATTCGAAAGAATAAAATTACAAATAATCATTTATAAATATTTGAAACAAATAAGTAGAAGAGAATTTGCCAGTAGAAAAATATAAAAATTTTACAATTGTTTAGCCATTCTTCAGAATTCTCGTGAAATAACAAACAAATTAAAATCCTGATAAGAAATCGTTATTATTCAGGATTTTTATACGTTTTTTATTTTTTGATAATTCCTAAAAATGGCCAAATTGCGAATTTTTTATATTTTTGTGTAAAAAGCTTTCACGATATACTTGGAAAGATAAGGTATAAGTAATTGAGCGAAGGTGTTGATAAATTCAATCTTGGAAAAATAAAAAAAGACATTTCTGATTAAAAAAATAAGCGCTCACAAGGAACATCACTTAAGGCGTAAGGTCACTCTAGGATTTTCCAAAAATCGATTTTCTTTTCAGTCAAAAAGGTACATTACTGCCTATAAAATTATATTCCAAAAGATTATGGGTGTGAAAAATCTCCAAGTACTCGATTTTCGAATTTCAGTGCGGGCATCGCGTATTAAAGGTATTGAAACATTATTCATGTCGTGACTTTCTACTAACTTTAAACGCGTTTATCTCGAAACTACATTTTTCAAGTCGGCCGGACTCATGACTCGAACAAATTTCAACCGATTCACTTGAAATTTGAACTGTATATTTAGAATTACATTTTCTAAGGCACTACGCAGGATTTTTTTTATTAGATTGCATAGTTCCTTTTTTATAAACAATTTTCTGACGATTTTCTCATGGCATTTTATACTTTCTGTTTTAGAAATGCGCCATTTCGACAAAAAACAATATATCAAAAAAAATCCCACGTACTTCTATAGCTATTTTTATACATAATCGAAAAAACGTTAGTGTCTCATCATAACTCAAAAATTATAGGAGCTGTCGGTCCGGCCGTTGACTTTCCAGAAATAAAGGCGTCATTGGAAAAATGCTGCAGAGTCGCCATTTCGACATGTAACGCTGTGAAAAAATAATGTTGTGTAGTCAATTACGTGTATATTAAAACCGCTATTTTGTAATTTCGATTCTTTTTGTGGTTGCGCTGAAAAAAAATCACAAAATGTGCCCTTTTTGGCCTCTAGAGTTTCCTAAGGCCTTAAGTGTCCGCCTTCTTTTTTGTTCGAACTCATATATGTGATAAAGCATTGAAAAAACTGTACGTATTTTTCCACTGTCCACTGACATTTTTTACATGTCCACACGTATTTTTTTGTCCACTGAAAAACGGTTTTAAGTGGGGAGCCAGCCCTCGAAGAAAGGCGTCTCACACCTTGACTTAATTTCTTTCAATACTTCTATAAAAGTATTGAAACAAATTAATTCATTTTAACTAATTAAATTATTAACTAATTAAATAATTGAAGCAAATTAATTAATTAAACTTAAGTTTTTTTTCAATGCTTCTATAGAAGTATTGAAAAAAATTAAGTAAAATTAAAACCCACTATAGTGGGTTTCTCATCGCTATACATTAGCAAAAACTGCAAAATCACCCCTCGACACGTCTTTCTTTGAGAGGTGGTGTTCCCCCCTTAAAACCGTTTTTCCGCCGATTAAAAAATATACGTGTCTAATAGTTTTCAATTCTTGATCTCATATACAAGTATCAACAAAATCGAAAGCGGACACTTAAGGATGTATGGCAACTAAGTTATTTACTACTGTTCGAATTGAAACTCACTGATATTGTAAAGGAAAATATCGAGAACTTTTTGAGATTAAAAAAACAAAATTTGCCCACGTGAATGCTGAGATAAACGAATTCAAAGTTGGGTCATTTAACACGGGGAACATAGGACTGTACGTCCAAAATTCCCTTTACATTGGCAAAAAAGGTATTTCCGGAGTACTCTTTTGTAAAAAAAAACTTTTGTGCGGTATCGCTGTAATATGCATGATACGTTAAAAAAAAATCGACATGTGCCCATATATTTTGCGAGATATTGCGAGTTAAATGGGACCGTTTTCGTATTTCTTTAGCTCGTATGTCGTAACCACGACAACGTCAGGGAAAACGTACATCAAATCAGCAACTAAATTTGCAGTTAAAAATTGAAAATTCTTCTTTCTGTACCGCATGTTTTACTTTGAGCTGTGGTAAATCTCCTTTTTAGCTTCAATGAATGCTACAATTATTTTATTTAGTCTTTAAATGCGATTTTTGCAAATTGCATAATCAGTTCTGTAACGACTCTGCAGTAGCTGCCATACATCCTTAAGTGATGTTCCTTGTTAGAAAAACCAACTACTTCATGTCGTGCAAAAATGTTCCCTGCTCAATTACCCGTTGATCCTTTCTTTGCTAAAGAAGATCATCAATAACGTTTTATCCCTACCGCCATTCGAAATCAATGTTAACATCCTAAATGCGTCCGATTCCTTTAAAACATCATCGAAACATTGAGCCCTGAAAATCTGATCGAATTTCAGTCTGGTCACGTACGTGCGATAGCTCCTTGATACGAGAGAAAAAAAGTCCAAAAGTTTGCATAAAAATATCATCCGAGTTGGCCCTGGTGCAAGAGTAATTTCTGCTCCATCGTCTGTATTCTTGCACGTCGCCTGTATCTCGTTGGCTACCAAGTTTTCTTGTTAAGAAAGAAAAAAGAAAATATTCGCCGAATCTTCGAGCAGGCGATACGATAATAACGTAAGCTCACTCTGGCCTCAAAGCGAAATATTTGGTCTCGACCTACTTTTCCAGCACGACGTTATAACGATCGCGGAAAAATTGCCGTACAAAAATGAAATTTTCACGAACAAGCGTCCAAGTTCTTGTGATAAAAAATTGTTCACGCGTACTTCGTTACTCTCCGGACTATTATAACAAGGGATTACTTTGATTACACGTCTAGGTATAACTTTATCGGGAGGCAGGTTTGGCTGAAACATAATTCGTAACGAAAAGTCGACCAAGAGTTTGCTCGTAACAATTTTCAAGCATCAGGATTATTTCGAAACGATTTCGATGCCCATCTCTCTGTGAACTTTTCCCGATTTTCGACAATGCCTAGAATCGCGCAATTGTGCACACGTTATTTTTCTCTCTACGACTTAAAGCACCGTTTTGTTTTTTCTCTTCGCAATATATAATATCAACATCTTACACTCTCGTGTATTTCGAATATATCTATAATATCGAATGTTTATAGGTTAACGCTCGAAACGAAAAACGTAACACATTATTGTCTAGCTCTATGTAAAATCATCGGGTCATCGGCGCTACCGATGATAACAACAATGCTTCCTTCTTTTCTCTATCCTTCTATCCTCTTGGCTGCTCCGTGCACACGAAAATTCCATCATTTCCCATTTTTATGCAAGCTTGATTTCCCTTATTTCGCGATTTTTTCCACCCCCCCCTTGCTTGTTTCTCTCGCTCATCCGGGTTCGATTGGTTTTTGCTTCTGTATTTTATAATCACGAAAATATCGATGCACATACCACAATACTATCAACCACACTACGTGAACTACATCAATATTCATTAGTGCTTCGCGCATTGCTGATTTTTTTTCTTTTAAATACGTGAATATGTTTTACTCGAGTGTGACTACGTGTTTACTCGCTACAACTATCTCACCCCTAGGCTCGTTGGCTATTAACTTATAACGAATACATCTACGTGCGAGACGCTACAAATGTGGGAAACGATTTTTTTTCTTTTACCTTTTTTTGTCTTCGCAGCACGTGTTTTTGCGTCGTGTGTGCGTGTGTGTGTGAGGAATAGCATCGAAATATACCATAGAAAAACGAAAATGTTTGTCTCGAGACTCTAAGATTCGAACTTGCTTCGCTGTACTTGTTTTTTCCTTCCTCCTCGAGGGGGCCGAGTCGCCTGAATGTGAAAATGAAAATTCACCGATCGAATCAAGTAAAATAATGTTAATTTATTTGATTTATCAAATTGAATAAAAGAATGTTCATTTATTTGATTTATCAAATCAAATAAAAGAATGTTCATTTATTTGATTTATTAAATCAAATAAATGAAAAGAATGTCAATTCATTTGATTTCTTCACTCAAATAATCGAAACTTGATTTGTTTGATTTATCCCATCAAATAAAAGAATCTTAAAACAATCAAAGCTCTTTTGATTTTTTCAACGGCACAAAGATGGCGTATTTCCGGTCGAACTTCTCGCAGAAGAGCTGCACTTACTTTGTGGATAGAATTTAAAAAAATGAAGATCATAGCAAGTGACAGATGTCAATGATTTCGGTTCAATTGCTGACCACTTTTGCGCAGCGTTCTCATGCCTACGAGGCTTTCTCGAGTCTCTTCCGAAAGTTCCAATATCCGCACATATTGCCGTTCTACTTCACCGACTTCAAAGCTACTCGACCCAGCGTTTAGGAGGAATGAAATGAAATGAATTCAAAATCCCAAGACTGGCTTTTCGAAGGGAATGACTCTTTTTAATTTCTCGGCTGACATCTCTTGATCTTTGACTATACCGAAAGATTATATCTTTGAAAAATTAATGCAGTTTATATATATATATTTCAAGTTATTTCTCTCGCATACAAATTTGGAGCGGAATGTGGTTGGGTGTGCTGGACGACCGTACCGCTCCTAAACTGTTAGTTTTTTTTTCTTCTTTAACATCACACGGACGAGGAATCTCAATATCGAACACTCGTCTATCGTTAATTAAACTTCATATTTTTTTTTATTAGTAACAATGCTTCATCTCGTTCGAGATGATTTCAGCGTGTCCGTGTTTAATGTGTGATTGTAAACGAGATATTATAGCATACGCATAAAGTAGGTACGCTAAACGAAGCTCAGTTGATTGTTTCAGGAGCGACCTCTTGATTCTTAGGATATACTAGCCTTAATTAATACAAACAAATTCGAAAAATAATTATATAGAAATTATTTTCCGCGAAGTCATATGAACAGTGGCTCGTTGCCGAAACATGTTCCTGTCGTCTCCTCCTTTTGTCTTTCAACATATATATATATATATATACGTATATATGTTTCTTTTTGTCCAGTGTTTGGTTTTTTTTGTTCATATCTCATTCGTTTTTATTTATTTTATTTTTCATTTTTATCCTTGTTTTTGTCATGCACCGCGTGACGTCAGTTGCCTCAAATTGTTTTTCACAACTTTTGTACCAACGATAAACGTAAACCGTACTTGTATCTCGAGCACGATGAGATCGGGGCTCTGTCGCCGAGGTCGGAAATTTAAGGAGGGACTTTTTCACTCGCTACTTTGAACGAGAATGCGAGTACGTGACTTCCGGTACTGATCGCGAAGCCTTTTTGTCTGCTCTTCATCCTTTTCTCACAATTCCACTCCAACGTGTTATCCTCTCTCTCTTTCTTACTCTCGCACGCACACTATTTCGATTTTTTCGCTCTTTTTTTTTCCCCTCATGACGTTCGCGCGATCGGTGATTTTTTCTGCACTCACTTTGCATTAGTTGGCTCTCCGGCTTGCTCTTCGACGCAATCATTTCTCCGCTAGGACACGAACTATCTTTGCTCCCATTGTCTAGGTATCGTTGACTTTCGGTCCAGCTATTCGCGCAAGCTAATTCTTTGACGTGAGAATTGTCACGAATTCTGAAAGGGGAGAAAAGAGTTGGTACGAATGACTTTGTGGGTAGGAATGAATTTTTTTTACGAGCTTTTATTTAAGGGATCCCACCACTCTAGGATTTTGGAAACATCGTTTATTTTGGCTGAAAAAATACTTTGGGGTCATAAAAACAATATGCAATTGATCCTGTAGCGATTTTTTTAAGGTTCAATTATTGTCTTTGCTGCAGCGCCTCGGACTTCTTTCCGGCGCCTCGTACAGCTTTAAACGCGTTTTTCTCGAAATGACTTTTTTCAAACTGGCAGGACGGATTACTCGAACGTTTTTTGATTAAATGTAATTTTTGATTGAATGTAATTTTTTTTATAAACAATTTACTGCTTATTTTTTGGGCAAAAAATCGATTTATTTCTTTTAAAGTGCGCCATTTTTTCAACATTTGTTTAAAAAAAATCCCTACGTAGTCCCATAGCTAATAATATATAGATTATCATTTTTTTTTAATTTTTGTTCCAGGTATTATACTTTTTCAAGATGGGCTCTGTCGCTGCCATTTTGTATGATAATTATAAGATTTTTTTTCATTATTTAATATGTGTTAAATAAACCCTATCAAAAGAAATCTTTTTTCATACTCCCAAAATGGATTGTCAGAGTTAGGCCTTATTTTCTCCTACTAGAGTGGTGTTATCCCTTAATCTACTAAAAAGTAGAATTTTTTTTATCAAGTCCTCTATATGTGGCTATAAATAAAAGCTTTGGGCGCTCAACTATTTAAATGTTTAATAAATTTGATGAATTCAGTCTCCATAACCGTATTTAATTTAGCACAATAGTAATTAGAGAAATTATCACACGTTTGTTCTTAGGTTCAGGATTTTTATTTAAGAAATGTAAGGTTGTTTTACAGTAAATTAAATACAGTTGATAGGTTAAGGGATTTATGTAAATTAACGATATGTTATTTATAAAAAAATAATTGTTACAAAAAAAATTACATATCAATTATTTTCGACTTTGTAGTCTTTAATTTTTGGTTTTAATTGAATCAGGCAATTTCAGAGCTCTAAGTATTTGGAAAGTGGGTGAAACATCGATTTTCCGTTTTGCATTTCACACCAAGTCAAGTCAAATAAAAGCTTGTGAAAAAACGTACCTTCGTAGTTGACCATTCCATCGCCGTCCAAATCGGCCTCCTTGATCATGTCGTCGACCTCCTCCTCCGATAATTTTTCACCAAGATTCGTCATCACGTGCCGCAATTCCATCGATGATATCAGCCCATCGTTGTTTTTGTCGAATACTCTGAATCGCGTGGAACATTAAAAATTGGTAAATGGCCTACTCGCTGGAAAGAAAAGTGGGTAATGAATGCCATTTTTACGAATTGTTGGAACGTTTTGTTACCAAAGGGTCGGAGCTCCCAATGGCTATGGAAAATAAAGGGCTTACAAATAGTTGACATTTTTGAAAATATCGACTTTTAGTTTTCGAAGGATTCTCGAAATATAACGTTTAAAAAATATTCTCAGAAAAGTTCAAGTCGATCCGGTCAAAATTTGAACGATGCTTGGACGAGGGTATTTATTTTTTCGATGCCTAGTTTTTTTTATCAACGAAAATAGAGCGTTTTTCCACCGAAAATCGATACTTTCATTTTGGATTGCGGCGGTTGAAAAAAATTGAAATTTTATTAAATTTTTCGTCCAAGCACTAGACAATTTCGTGCGAAAACTAGAGACGTCTGGGCGAGGAAAACATTTGCTGATTTTTATGATGTTTTTTTGAAAAGGAAAGGTTTCTTCATTTTTGAGACTTAGGGTATGTTTTATTACTACTTTTGGCTGTTACATGGTATTTTGAAAATGAATCTTTAAAAATGGCGGAGGTATGGCACGGTCTTCTAAACTGCATTTTCAAAACTGGTATGACGTATAGCTGAAAAACTAATCGACCGATTCTGATGAAATTTGGTACAAAAATTCCTAACTTTATTATCTAAAACATGATTCTCAATGTTTTTTTTTAAAATAAAACAGTATATTTTTATTGCAAAATATAGCCATTGTTTTTCGGAAAATTCAATATTTTTCTTTCAAAGCGTACCATTTAATCGATTTTTAACATTTCTCACTTTTTCTTGGTTCATATTCTACGTATGAGTGTTATTGAAAGAAAAATCTTCGTTGGTTTTTTTTTTCAAATTAATTCCGCCGACGCTACGTGTCACGTCGTCTGACAACATGCGCCGCAACCAGTCTCGAAGACCGTGCCGTACCGCCGCCATATTCAAAGATTAATCTAAAAAAAATACCATGTAACAAGATTAATAAAAAAATACCATGTAACAAGATTAATAAAAAAAATACCATGTAACAAATGTAAAAATTATTACAAAAGTAATAATGAAACATAGAGGAGACCGAGAACACTTGATCCTCATAGGAGACTTGCTACACGACATTTACAAAACTTCTATGAACATTGCATTACTTTTAACTGGTGACACTAGGTGTCTATGGCACCCACAAACTCTCTAAAGTAGTGCCGCCTGTCAGACTTGACAGCTTTGCAAATGGCGGACGGCTTGGTATTTGGTGTCGCAGATAAATATTTTTGTAAGCTTTAATTTTGATTGTACTGCTATTTGGAAAAGTTTCCTCTAGGTGTTGAAGTTTTTAGAACAAGTCATTATAGATGTACTTTACAATTTTCCACAGAATAACACTTGGATTTAAATAGTTTTTTTTTTCTAAATATGACTTTTTCACCGCAACTTGGTTAGGGGACACTTGGTACACGTTCTTATGAAAGAGTTGGTGCCCCGGATCAAGTGTCCCTTAGTTATTGTTTTTCTTGTCTCCCAGAATTTCTCTAAGAAAACGTTCCACGTGGCCTATTCAAGATGATATTAGTGCAATCGGTAAATATCAAGTTGTGAAGAAACTGCCTGCTCCAAAGCTAGAATCATCATCAAGGAGCATGATTGAGTTTCCGAACTCATGGAGAAAGTTAAAAATTGAAAAGTAGATGAAAGAGAGATAGGCAACTTTGAGAAAGATCATTAATCTAAGATGGGAAAAAATACTTGATTACCGTTACGATGTAATGATATCTAAACGATTTAAGATTATTTAATGGGAACAGAACATTTCGTTAAATGATAAATAATAATATGTTGAATGTATTAGATACTTATGTGTTTTTGACTAAGCAGATTTTATTATAGATGCTACCTACAAATGTCGACTGTTTTGATATAAGTACAGTTGATAAAAATCAGTTTAATGAACATTTAATGAGATTATAACAATTTCAACATCTTTTATTGCATATGTACATTGCTGATCCCGAAGATGTAGGCAATGGTATCATGTGCCCTTTATATGTGGGAGATATGCTGTCCCCGGATCAAGTCATCTATACAGGGGGATCAAGTCACCCCATATGGGACACCTGATACCTTTTTGTTCCTCTAGTTTTGGTGGGACATTTACAACATTTATAAACTAACCTTAGTGGTTATTATACCGATTATTCCTAATTAATGTCCACGTCTTTCGGTGCCGAGATATTTGAAATATTGGGAGTACAAATAAGTATCCGCCCTTTTTTATAAAAACTTGGGCATTTATTGTGAAAGAACGATACTTTATGTTTTATTCAAAGTATTGTCCATCGGTAGCCACTACTTTTTCCCATTTTTCTGGCAGCATATGGATACCGCGTCGGAAGAACGCTTCATCTTTTGAGGCTATCCACAAATCGACCCAATTTTTGGTATCTTCACATGATGTGAAGTGCTGCTCAAACAGGCCGTGCGTCATCGATCGAAATAAATGATAGTCAGAGGGAGCAATGTCTGGCGAATATGGCAGGTGGGGTAAAACTACCCAATTGAGTGTTATGAGTGATCCTTTCGCTTATGCCTGGCAAGCAGCATTTCACATGTGCAAAATCGGCGTTCAACCTTTCTCGGCTTCAGTTCATATTGAACCCAATTTCCTTGCTTTTGAATCATTCCCCACGATTTTAAACGATGTGAAATAGCTCGTTGAGTCACTTCTAATGTAAGTGCAAGTTCTTCTTGCGTTTGGCACGAATCTCCCTCCAATAATGCTTCCAATTCCGCGTCTTCGTACACTTTCGGCCTTCCGCTACGTTCTTTGTCTTCGACGTCAAACTCACCGTTCTTAAACTTTTGAAACCACTCACGACAACTTCTCTCACTTAAGGCAGCCTCACCATATGCTTCTACAAGCGATCGATGCGCCTCAGCTGCAGATTTCTTCAAATTGAAGAAGTAAATCAAGAGTTCCCGCAAATGACGCTTATTCGGCTCAAAACTCGACATTTTTGCACGAGAAGAATTATGCGATGCTGATACAAAATCGCTAATATTTCAAGGTCTTGCCCGATGTCCAACTTTACGATATGACGTTTTACATCTGACAATTTCAACCATAACCTCCTGGTGGGGCCATCTTTTGTCAAACGGCGGACACTTATTTGTACTCCCAATATTATATTAAGGGGTCAGGTCACTCTAGAGGCCGAAAAAATAGGCTTTTCGGGGATTTTTTTCAGCAAAACTACAAAATACATCGAGATTACAAAGCGATTTTTGAAGCGATTACTGTCAAAATGGCGGCTGTGCAGCGTTTATCTCAAAACTGCATTTTTTAAGTTGGCCGGAAACATAACTCAGACAATTTTCAACCGATTCACTTGAAATGTTGAATATATCTTGAAAAAATACATTGTCTATGGAAGTACGTAGGTTTTCTTTTTATATTGCATAGTTCATTTGTTATTAATAATTATCTGACAGTTTTTTAGGCAAATTATTCACTTTCCAAAAATTTGCCTAAAAATCGTTATTATACCGTTGTCATTTGTTATTAACAATTACCTGACGATTTTTAAGGCAAATTTTTCACATTCCCAAAAATTGCCTAAAAAATCGTCAGATAATTGTTAATAACAAATCAACTATGCAATATAAAAAAAATCCTACGTACTTCCATAGACAATGTATTTTTCAAGATATATCCAATATTTCAAGTTAATCGGTTGAAAATTGTCTGAGTTATGTTTCCGGCCAACTTAAAAAAAGCAGTTTTGAGATTAACGCTGCACAGCCGCCATTTTGAAATTACTCGCTTCAAAAAAGTTATTGTATACAGTCACTGACATGTATGATAAACACCCTTTTTTGTAATCTCGATTTGTTTTGTAGTTTTTCTGAAAAAAAATCCCCAAAAAGCCTATTTTTTCGGCCTCTAGAGTGGCCTAAGGTCTTAAGTAAGGAAATTTGTCGTAAAAAACAAAATGGGGGATCGTGTCCCGAGTCTTCTCTACCCTAAGTCTCAAAAATGGTGAAGAAATCTTTCCTTAAAAAAAATCCGGAAAATCAGCCATTTTTCCTCGCCTAAAGGTATGTCCCCCTTAACAAGAAACGGTTCGACCAGTCGCCGAGGCCAATCATCCAAGTTTTTCATACGTCTATCGAGCTTACCTGAAAGCTTCACGAAGTTCGTCCTCGCCATCGGCGCCTTTCATCTTTTTCGACATCATCTGCAGAAACTCGTTGAACTCGATCGTACCGTTGCCGTCCTGATCGACCTCGTTCACCATGTCTCGTAGCTCCGTCTCTGCACCGACACAGGGGTCGTATTTTTTAATTCAATTCGTATGCCCTACCTCGCCGTTCGAGAAGTGAGATAGGGCGGGAAAAAAAATAATTCGATGCTACTGAAAAATGGTAATGTCTAAATGGTGCTCTCGCAATGATCAAGAACTTAAGTGTACCCAAATAATGAAAATTTAAATGAAAATTAAAGTCGAAATTAATATTTGCGTGGGAGTAAAAAAAAAGGGAAGTGTTCGCAGTGAAATTGCCATGAAATACGAGAAAGCACAATTCGTCTAGAATTTATACCAATGTAGGTTAAACTGGAATGGAAATAAAATTGAATTCGCAGAGAGGGGGTGGGGGGAGGGAGAAAAAGAAAGAGGAAAAAAATAAGCCTGTAAGTTCTTAACTCCTACATGTGTTGCTGTTGCCTCTATGCACGAGTGTGTACGTGTGTACATGCGAGTATATAAATTATACACGTATATGTTCATTCGTTAACAACGAGGTAAATGAATTTCGCGTCTTGTCTCGAAGGTCCGCGTTAATGAATTCACGCTAGAATGCGTTAACGAACGAGTTACAATTTAACGGACGGAACGTCAAGAAAGCCGTTGCGGAGCTCGTTATAAATATTAAATAACATAGGTATTCGTGAATTTTTTTTCGCCTTCTACATTTTCCCATTCCCTCGGCAGTGAAACTCTGGCCTCGGCAGTGACGAGAAAGAGAAGTAAAAAGTCGTAAAAGTCGAGCGGTCGTTTTATTAAGGCGTTACATTTAAGTAGAAAAAAAATGTCGACCTTTTTTGAGGGGCTTAAATGATGTAGAAATATAGGAATGATATGCAAAAGAATAACACGCGAAAAAATGTTTGAGAAACGTTTAATGATCATCTTCCGAAACGCGCGAAACAGCCTAAACGGTGGAAGCAGCAATTTGGCATCGTTTAGTCCAGTCGTTGCACAAAAAATATACAACGACCTAACTGATGAAGACCTACTATCGACGGGAGCTTCAATTCCATCGTGTGAACGATAGCTCCTAGATCAGTGTTGAAACTTTAACTCTTCCTTGACGCCTGGCAAGGAAAGGTTGCGAGGGCGATCTCTCCAATTTCGATGAAATTTGGCATGCTCATAGAATGCGTAAAAATAGGCGACACGTATTTTTTTATATCTGCGGAAGCCGATTTTTAAGGGGTGAACCGCACCCTCGAAAATAGGGGTGTTTTTCGTTTTTCGTCGATAACGTTATCGTTCTCATCTCCAATGTATAGTACACGAAAACGTAAACATTGTTGCAATTTGAAATTTTTCCATATCTCGTACCGTTAAAACGTCGTCGACGAAAAACGAAAAACACCCCTATTTTCGAGGGTGTGTTTCAACTTATAAAAAATGGGTTCTGCAGATATAAAAAAAATACGTGTCGCCTATTTTTACCTATTCCACAAGCATGCCAAATTTCATCGAAATCGGAGAGATCGGCCTGGCGACCTTTCCTTGCGGGTCATTTTGACCCGGACGAATTTGAAATAAAATGGTCACTTGCCCAAAATTGAAAGTTTTCAAAATTTGTTTACAACAATTCGATTTCATTTTTTCCAAATTTTAATTATGCAGACATTTTACGAAATGTTTAAAGTGTATCCCGGATTTTGTTTCAATAAAAACCGACCGAAGGGTTGCTAAGGGCAGGTGGATGAAGTATTACCCGGGTCAAATTTACCCAGCGTATCAAAGCCGTGGCCAAATACAAGCGTGTCAAGGAAGGGATAAGGAGAGGTTGCCGTCAAGAGGCATGAAACATGTATGACATTCGAGAATTTTTTTTAATGAAATAAATACTTTTGGAAATGGATTTCAACGTATTTTATTCTTCCATCACTGGAGGGTAAATTCCAATTTATTTTATTATTTAAGCCGCCGCGCTCCACAGGCTTGGCAGTTAATTTGAAACAAAAACGGGTTAAACGTTATTAAACTAGACTATATTTGGGGGGCCTTAGCGTTTTTATTTTTTGAAAAACCCCTGGATAACAAAATGGCAGCCGCTTGAAAAAACCCAATCTTTTTGCTTCAACGGACGAAATTTTTTTTCCTAATAAATTTTTGACACGAATCACTTCCTGATGGCCGCGCAACTGAAATTTCCTTTCAATGGTGCAGAGATTGATGTGAATCGGTTCATCCGTTGAAGCTGTAAAGCGCTCCGCGCGCCGAAAAATGCTGTTTCCGGAAAAACGCATTTAAAGTTTAACGCTATAGAAAATCGTGTTTAATTTTTGTTTTTGACAACCCAAAAAAACAAAAAGACGTGTTCCAAACACTTTCAGAATGCAAATAATATTTTAAAGAATCGTAATTTTCACCGGCTGAATTTCCCAAATTTTTTGATGAGATTTTTTTGAAATATTGTTGAAATGTTGCTTTTTTATGTGCTTAACAATTTGAATAAAATAATTTAAATCTTACATGTTTTTTAAGGGGTTAGGGCAGAGTAACGGGTATAAAATCATGGACGAATTTAACAATTTTTTTCGTATGAAAAAGTGATTCACTCATAAAATTAATTACACATCTATTTGGTATGAATATCAATCTGTTAAAATGATTTCTTTTTTTCGATGTACAAAATGGCCGACTACTAATATTTTCTTTTGTTATCTTTTGTTAGGCGCTCCGCGGCGTGACATTTAGCATCCACAATTTTTCACCTAGAACAAAAAACAAAAATTCTCGTCAATCTACATTAGAATACCCAGAGAAGTACGTACGGAATTTAAAAAATATTGTTTTATTCAAAAGTTGTAGGTATTTGAACTTAAGAAATGAATTTTCAGTGAAAAATTTCGTTATAACTGCTCATAAACTGCTCATAAAATGAAAAGTTTTCGATTAATCAGAAAATTCCGTACGTACTTCTCTGCGAAATGCAATTAGGAACATAACTTTTAAATTCGAAGTAAATCGAGTGAAAATTGTTGAAGTTATTCGTCACGCCAATTGGCAAAAAGCTGTTTCTCGAAGTTTCGAGTAGTCGGCTATTTTGTACATCGAAAAAATATATATATATTTTCCGACAGCTTGATATTCATACTAAATAGATGTGTAATTAATTTGATGAGTGAATCACTTTTTCATACGAAAAAAAATTGTTAAATTCGCACATGATTGTATACTATATGTTTTTTCGGCTTCGAAACCCACGTAACCCCTTACAATAAAAACATTCGTACTTATCAAATAAACAATACGTTTTATTAATAAATTAAAATGTCAGGCCATTCTGAGACACCCTGTACAATTCGTGCGGAAGCGCGGAGCCCTGGGTCTTTGGGTTCGTCGAATAAAACGGATGGAGTCCGCTTTTATTCAATACGCGCCCGGAGTTTCATGTGCAACGATGCGTCATACGCGTGCGAAAAGCACCCCTGTACGCCCGCAATCTCTTGGCGATATCAGCTGGAGTTCGACAAGAATGGAGAGAATCGATATGCAGCAAAGAATTGACCTCTCCGGATCACCATTGTGCGATTTCCAATCTGCATATTCACGTATACACACCCACACACACATCCACACAGTGACGATAACCGTTTGTGCAGCTTTCCCTTTGAACTCGCGCCAATATATCGTCTTTCGTATACGCGCGGGCGCGCAACTTTATCGTTCCAGTTTGGCTATTGTTCGGGGGAGGTTGAGAAAAAAAAAACAAATGTTTGATGAAAAAAGAAAAACATGTTGTCTTACCCGATGGTCGCTGGCCGAGCGAGCGCATGACCACACCGAGCTCCGCCATCGTGATCATTCCATCCTCGTCCTTGTCGAAGAGCATGAAAGCTTCCTTGAATTCTGCAGCGACAAAAAGCAAACGGTCAGCGGTATTGGACAAGTTGGACAAATGAAGCAACAATTCAAAATTCTGACAGGTATGTCCTGGAGTAATGTTAAATCGGCCGTAAGTGGCTTAAGGGGTTATATACAGTTAAAATTGTCAGTGAGATCACCTATAGCAGCGTTCAAAATAATTATTTTTACAAATTAAAAATGTTAAAATGCAGTTAAAAGTTGCCATAATATGTGTACAAATTTTTACGTCAATAGATTGAAAGGTCTTCTCAAGAAAAATTCTTGAAAAATTGATCTTTTTGTGCCTCTTGACTGTATATAACCCCTTAAGGGGTCTTCTCACTTTAGACGCTAAAAAAGGCTATTTTCGTGATTTTTTTAATAGGTTTATATTATAGATATTGATATGAAAGTTGTTACACTTAAGGGGTTACCCCACTTGCGATTTTGAAAAAATCGATTTTTTTTATTGCATTTTTTTTAAGTATAAGTATCCAGGCCCATACTTCTGTATGGGCCCGGAATAGATGACTCTATGTAAGTTTACAAAAAAAATATTTTCTTCGTGTAAACTGAAATTGAAACTTTAAACGCGTTTTTCTCAAAATGGCATTTCTGAAGTCGGTGACCAAGATTACTCGAACACTAATGAACCGATCTTCTTGAAATTTTGCAAGCTTATTTAATACATAAAAATGTAGTCTTTAATCGTTCGATTTTTTTTTCGAAAAAAAATGGCCGTTTTATAGCCAAAAAACGGCCGTTTTTTTTCGTTAAAATCGAACCATTAACTTTGACTGTCCGCCATTTTGTGAAAAATGAATATTTTTTAAAATCCTTCGATTAAAGACTAGTTTATACTTATATTTGACTAAATCCATCCGCATTTTTTTTTCAGATGATCCACTTCGCCGCAATGTTGGTTACCGCAAACCGTGTATATAAAAACATTATTTCATTGACGGCCATTTGCCACTAAACAATGTAATATTTTTCAATAAAAAAATTACTGAAAGTTCTTCAAGATGTGTTCTTTAAGATGGTATATTGATCGAATAAAAAAGTTTTGTAGTTTTCTTTAAAAAAATTCATGCAAAAGGCCTTTTTTGCGCTACAAGTGGAGGTAACGCCTTAATAAATACACTTTCGAAATATAAAATTTCTATAAAATTGTCTGCGCTGTTGATGAAATCTCGGAGATGGATCATCCGTAACAAAAAAATCAAACGGTTTTAGATTCAGTATGTTAATGGCTATAGCGCATATCATACGATTTTTGATATATGCAAAAATAACAAAAAGGCGGACATTTTACGAAAAAACAAAAAAAAACGTGTTTTTTTACCGTTTTTGGCAAAAAGATAGTAAATATCAAAATTTAAAAAAATCTTTGATATGCGCTATAGCTATAGTTGTAAAGAATATGTGGTTGAAATTTCATAAGGATCGGTTCAGTAGTTTCGAAGATTTTATCAACAAGCCGTCGAAAAACGTTGTTTCGAGAAAAACGCGTTTAAAGTTTGTTTGGGTTACATAGATACATAATAATTTTTTTCAAATGTATTACGAAAGTATATTTATTAAGTGTAATAACTTTTATATCAATATCTATAATATAAAACTATCAAAAAAATTCATGAAAATAGCCTTTTTTAGCGTCTAAAGTGAAAAGACCACTTAAGGAATTCCTTTGACATACCCAAATATTTAACGATTCACTTATTTTCGTCCATAATCAATTAGAAATACATCCCGGTATACTGGTAAAATTTCAGCCAAGTTCCGAACTTTTAACGAAACATTACAACTCTAAAAATCGTCTCATTCATACGGAGCTTTACGAAGATGACACTGGCCACATTTTTAGGTAATAATTTATACACTAAATAACTCCAGATGACTGATATAAACTGCTCACGCGAATGTTTAAAGAACATATTGATGATAAAACTTCGAAAAATGTGACTAGCAGAAGAATTTTCGTAGCCGCGACTTTTCACAGAAAATGTCAAAATGTCTAAATCTACTAAGTTTGCGCTAATTGTTTTATTGAAGTTTATCGTAATATCAGTTGGGCATAATAGTTGATTGTGACTTTTCTTATTAACAAGGAACACCCTTTAAGTTTCCACCTTCGATTTCGTTGAAACTCATATATGTGTTAAAGCGTTGAAAACTATTTGACACGGATTTTTTTAATCGGGAGAAAAACGTTTTTAAGGGGGTAAACGACCCCCTCCCCCCCCCCCCCCAAAGAAGGGCGTGTCACCCCGAAATTTAATTTTTTTCCCAATACGTCTATAGTGGATTTTTCATTACTTTACATTAGAAGAATGTTGGTTTTTGTTTCATTTAGATCGATGGACTACTTGTGGGTGAAACTGCAAAACCACCTCTCGGGACGACTTTCTTTGAGAGGTGCCCCCCCCCCCCCCCCCGAAAACCGATTTTCGGCAGAAAAATAAAAACACGTGTCATGTATATGATAAAGAGCCCTCCTTACGCCTCCGCAAAACAAGACCCTCCGCGAAAGGAATACTTTAAGGTGGGTCACTTCGACGGCTCAAAAAACGATTTTTTTGTTGCTTTTTCTCAAAGTATACATATTCAAGAATATGTGAAAAGATGTTGAAGTTGAAATATTGAAAATTGACCGAGTTATAGACGATTTAGTGAGAGCAGGTAGCGCAACGACTTACGAATACTTAAACTTTCAATCGCGTTTTTTCTCGAAACCACTTTTCTCGACCTGGCCGGAATCGTAACTCTAGCTATAATTGTCTGCTTTTCAATTTTAAAAACCGAACGTGCCGAAATTTCAGTAGTAATTAAAAATTTCGCCAAAAGTACGTTTTTTTCCGCGCCCGCTATTTTGTGGATTTTTTTTCTTCGAAACACGGCTACCTACAACGGGACCTACATTTATATAGATTATAAAACTTTTTTATTTCTCTTTATCAGACCAACCATTGTCAAGTTTTTTATACAGAGGCTCTATTATACTTCAATAACCTTGTACATTTTTTTATAATAAAAAATTACACAAAATCAATTCAATGTATGTTTAATAACATACTTTTTTTCCAAATCCCAAATAAATAATCTGGTGGACAAAAAATCGGAAAAACGATCTTTTTCGGCCTGTCACAGTGGTGTCCTCCCCTAATCATTGGAAAGGGAGACATAAATGGGAGAATCGAACTGTGTTGTGAATGACTGTGAAATTTTCCACAAAGTTGTTTTACCTACATAAATTACCCGCATAAATAATCTAAAATATTATGTACGATTTTTTCATTGCGCGTTATCTCATCGTATCTCAAAGCAAATCAATGTCCCGTAAGAACTTGTGCAAAACTACTGCAAATTAAAAGTGTTATAATTCTTCGACGGGTCAGTGGGTCGATCCCAAACTTTCAATACAGGTTTAGAACAAACGAAGTACCGCAAAATGGGGTTATTCTGAACAGATTTTGGAAGTTTTTTGTAGGTAACTTTTTTACAACACCCTGAATTCCAACTTTGTTTACTCCAATAAAACAATGTGTTCTTTGGCTATCAAATGTATAAGAACGTCAAGCCCCACCACACCCCCAGAATTTTATATATATATTTTTAAAAGGTTCGAAGTAACCTCGAGTGTGGAGTTTCTTTGACAAGGCATTGAAATGCAACTTATGTCAGCGTTACTTTGACAACTTTTCGATACGAAATTTTAATATTTTATGCATCATACATGGAATAAAATTTGAAAAAAAAACGATTTTTTACGAACAACTTGTCATCTTTATTAAAACGGAATGACACCTCATCGCGGTCGGTATGGTAGAACAATTATAGATACCCAAAAATCTCTGTAACGGCTCTTCAGATCCCGTCAAAACTTTGCCAAATGACGTTCAATAGATAGACGAACATCTGTCTGCCCCTCAAATTTTATGAATTTGAGAAAAAAAATGTAGATTGGGTTATCATCAGCCATCTATGCCATGGGTATCTATAATTGTTCTACCATACCGACCGCGATGAGGTGTCATTCCGTCTTAAGGAGAGATATACACCTAGATGGTCGAGGTCGAGGATTTAGAAGCTATGAACATTCCGTCGACCGTAGAAGACCTACACTATGGGCCTGGTATCGATGATTCCATGTAAGTTGACAAATTTCATGATTTATTCATTCCCAAATTTTCAAACGCGTTTTTCTCAACACCACGTTTTTCAAATCGGTACCCAAAATTTCTCGAAAATCAATGAACCGATTGCCTTGAGGTTTTTTGTGGTTATTCTATACACCATTATCTACTACTTGTCGTAGGATTTTTTTTCCCTTACTTAGTTTTTGTTTTATAGGCAAAATAATAACTAATTTTTGGCCCAAAAATCACTATTTATGTTCAAACGTCCGCCATTTTGTCATAAATCGATCTTTTCAAAATCGGCTATGACAAGTACTAGATTATAGTATCTAATTTGATAATCTTTTTGGTTTTTTTTTCATATGATTTTTGAAGAAACGCCAGTGGGTACCGCATACGCAGATTTTTTTACGACGCTCCAAGGATCATACAATATCCTTGTATATTTTTGATATTTTTAAATAAAGAAAATTAAACATATTTTTGAATGTATATACTTTTAGATAATTAAAAAACCAATCCGAAATTTGAAATAGTTTTCCTTGAAAAAATTCATAAAAATGACCTTTTTCCGGCTCCTGGGTGTATATCTCCCCTTAAGGAAACATTTTACATGAAAACATTAAGTAGGTAACTAGGGTACTATTATAGGCACTTAATCAGTCTTACAATTATCATTCAGATCAAAATCAACTTGAGCCACATTACAATCAACTTTAGCAACATTATAATAAACTTGAAGGTAATTGTTTAGATACGTGACTTTTCCGAAAAATGAGCCTAACATATTTTCTTTGCTATTTTTTTATTTATTGGGTTACAAATAATGATATTCAGGCGGGGGAAGCCGAAATTTTTCATCAACAAATTTTGTACAAGCAAAACATTTTTTACGAACAAACCCAAATAAACCCAATATAGGCGTCGAAATGTTCAAAAATGCCCTATTTTATCACGTGTTTCCGCGAACGTCAAAACCCCATAACTTTTTATGGAGGGGGTGAATCTCAGCTTCCCCCGACCGAATATAATTATTTATAACCCAATCAATGACAAAATAGCAAATCAAAATTTAAGGTTCATTTTTCGGAAAAGTCACTTATCTAAGGAATTACCAATTTGAACAACAAAGTCACGCGGGCTTGCTGGGCACACATTTAAACGGTACTTAGGCATTCTGTCAAAGGAGCCCCATAAACTGTCAAAGTTCCCCTTAAGGGGTTACCCCCACTTGCGATTTTGAAAAAATCGATTTTTTTTATTGCATTTTTTTTAAGTATAAGTATCCGGGCCCATACAGAAGTATGGGCCCGGAATAGATGACTCTATGTAAGTTTACAAAAAAAAATATTTTCTTCGTGTAAACTGAAATTGAAACTTTAAACGCGTTTTTCTCAAAATGGCATTTCTGACGTCGGTGACCAAGATTACTCGAACACTAATGAACCGATCTTCTTGAAATTTTGCAGGCTTATTTAATACATAAAAATGTAGTCTTTAATCGTTCGATTTTTTTTTCGAAAAAAAAAAATGGCCGTTTCATAGCCAAAAAACGGCCGTTTTTTTTCGTTAAAATCGAACCATTAACTTTGACTGTCCGCCATTTTGTGAAAAATGAATATTTTTTAAAATCCTTCGATTAAAGACTAGTTTATACTTATATTTGACTAAATCCATCCGCATTTTTTTTTTCAGATGATCCACTTCGCCGCAATGTTGGTCACCGCAAACCGTGTATATAAAAACATTATTTCATTGACGGCCATTTGCCACTAAACAATGTAATATTTTTCAATAAAAAAATTACTGAAAGTTCTTCAAGATGTGTTCTTTAAGATGGTATATTGATCGATTAAAAAAGTTTTGTAGTTTTCTTTGAAAAAATTCATGAAAAAGGCCCTTTTTTACGCTACAAGTGGGGGTAACGCCTTAATATCAGTTCAACCCCGTTTTACGGAAATACTGCGTTCAGTTTTCAACACCGTCCAATGGCGAATTTCACAATGACTCGGTTATTTTCAAAACTACCGGATACATTTTTCGAGCGGCATTTTTAGCAGTCGCAAGCGTTTATAAATGGCCCCAAATTTGTGAATTCCGCTTCACACAAATACGGACACGAGTCCCGAGTATAAATAATGCCGCAATATACATAGACACAATGTGTGTGTCCGTGTACATATGGACACATACATATGTAGACCAAATAAAAGGACAGTGCGGAAGACTTCTTGGCAACAACCTACGACTTCGTTCTCGTGCAGGTCCCGATAGAATGGCCACGACGAACATCGCGCGGGACGATTGGTTATCTCTCGGGAAATGCGTGGAGTGTCGCGTCTTTAGAGAACTAGTGAAAAACGGAGCATGTTAGCTTAGCAAAGAACCCGCGGGCTCGCGTGGATTGAGATACCTATTAATCACACGAGCATTGCTGTGGCTCGAAATACATATGTAGTATACTTATATACGCTTTGAACATGAATAAAAACTATATATATATATATATATATATATATATATATATATATATATATATATATATATATAAGTGGTAACAGTCGAGAAATGTGTGGTCCAAAAACTATATATGTGCAGGTGAATGTGTGTGTGTGTGTGTATGCACACATATAGTTTTTGGACCAAACATTTCTCGAACTGTTACCACTTTCTACTCTCCTGTACACGTGCTTGTGTCTGAACGTATTTTCACGAGATTCCGTACTGGCGCGGGCAAGGGGCCAGATAAGACACCGTCATACTTTCCAGAAATGTGATCTTATAAATCCAACGAACGGCATCCATTCGCACATATCTTTTATCTCTTTCTCTTTTACGATATTTTTCGGTATATATATATATATATATTCTCTCTCTCTCTCTCTCTCTCTCTCTCTCTCTCTCTCTCTCTCTCTCTCTCTCTCTCTCTCTCTCTCTCTCTCTCTCTCTCTCTCTCTCTCTCTCTCTCTCTCTCTCTCTCTCTCCCTCTCTCTATCTCTTTTTCTCTGCCTCCCCCACCGGGTTTCTTAAACCAAGTCTGTCCCCCACTGACCGAATCCCCTGTGTTGAAATGTTTAGATGAATGTGCTATATACGTCCGTAATGTAAATTTATACCAGGACACGAACGAAGGTTGCTTCGAATGTAAAGAAAAAACGAGTATACGTATGTGTATATGTGTGTGTATATATGTGTGTGTCTATATATATATATATATATATATATATATATATGTGCTAGGAATTTGCATTTGGTCTAGGTAAGATTTTCTTATGACCAGAGACCAGAGGGAAGTGAAATGAATTCTGTAGCAAGCTAGGAGTGTGTCACATGCAAAAAAAGTCATGCACATACATCTATACCTTACGTGTGTACGTTATTGTGTATATGGGTTGTACAGTCTCGACTGAGCTTCGCCTCACCACGCAAAAGTAAATTATGAGCGCAACGAAACGTACGCGAGAATCGATGATGATAAAACAAAATTATAGATTACTTTTTTTTTATAACTCCCAAAGTAGAACAATGTGAGATAGTTTCAAAAAAATGTATGAATATATTTTTCATTCAATTTTTTTATTCATTTATTTTGTTTCGTAACTTACAGGTTTTTTTACGTATTTACGTATTACGGTTTTTTACGTATTACCCTTCCCAATTGAACGCTTCCCTATCATCCCACCCGTACTTCGCTAATCTAACCTACATTTCATTGCGTGTACAGTCATCTTAAGCTACACTACACCGAATTTACCAAGGGCACGGGGAAACTGTGCAAAACCGGTAACTCTAACGAGGAATATCACTCACGTGTCTGATTTTCTTTTCGTCGAAACTCATATTGTAATAAAGCAATGAAAGCTATTAGACGCGTTTTTTTTTATCGGCGGAAAAGCGGTTCTTAAGGGAGAAACCACCCCTCAAAGAAAGGCGTGTCGAAGAGTGATTTTGCAGTTATACTCACAAGCAGTCCACCGATCTGAATGGAACAAAAACCAAATTTTTTTCTATGTGAAGCGATAAAAACTCCATTATACAAGTATTGAAAAAAAATTAATTAAGCGGTGATGCACCATTCTTTGAGAGGCGGTTTTGCTCTTTCGAAACTGTCTTTCCGCCGCAAAAAATACGTGTCTAATAGCTTTCAATGTTTCGTCACATGAGTTTCAAAAAAATTGAAACCGGACACTTCAGCCTACGTGACACATTGGGTCAGTTCGATCCGGACGAATTTTGAATAAAATACTAACTTTTCAAAAATCGAATATTCTCAATAATTTTTGACAACTGATTAATTTTATATTTTTTGAATTTCAATTATGCCGACATATTGAAAAGTGTTGAGAGCGTATTTCTGATTTTTTTAAATAAAAACCGACCCAAGGAATCTTAATGGCAGGTGGATGAAGTACTACCCGGGTCAAATTGACCCAGTGTGTCAAAATCGTGGTCAAATATAAGTGTGTCCACGAAGGGTTAACAAATGGTCCTTGTAAGTACCGCCGGAGCCAAACCGAGCGCCCATCCACCAGTTTCGGACTTCAAATTTATGAATATATCGAATACGAAGGGCGCGTGAATTACGTTGTGAGAAATTATCCAGTCGTATTCATACATCACATATGCACATACGGCTATTTCATTGGAAATTAGTTTTCCGTGTGCACACCAAACATCATTTGGGAATATCAAATTGCAGATATCCATATGTATTTTTGTCTGCTCCGAGCGAAATAGTCGAGTGTTAATTTGTCATTTATCGTAGCGAGAATCAAATGAAAGAAAAGTGACCGTAGGAACGAATTTGTTGAGCCGGGTATTGTGCGAGACGAATGAGATGAACTGGTCCGCTAATCGTGAATATTGCGCAGCTTCGATGCCTTGGGACGTGAATCGAAAGACATTCAAGGGGCTATTCTACTGTGACGGCTAAAAAAATAAGCTATTTTTAATATTTTTTATCTTGAATACTGTTGCAAGTGGTACAAACTTTTTTTTTCGCTCAAAGGACTCTTACAGACTAGAAAACATTTTTTTTTGTTCCATATAAATGTATATTAATTTAACAATTCACAATCGTAATCTCCCCAGGTAATCGGAAACAAAAAAAAATCAAAAAGATTCTTCATCTCTGTGACTGTCGTTATCGCCGGAACTAGAATTATTATTTTATATTGCAAAATAACAAAATGGCGTGGTATTTTACAGAAAGTTCGAAAAACTCGTTTTGTTTCGTCATTGCTCGGGCGAAAGTATAAGTTAAAATTGATATTTTTTTATACTCTAGTTCGGGCGATAGTCATACATATGCTGAATATACAGTAAAAACTTTCGCCCGATTGGTTAAGGCGGTCCTCTAGTTTCT
Organism: Ophion slaviceki; assembly: GCA_944452715.1. Lineage (NCBI taxonomy): Eukaryota > Metazoa > Arthropoda > Insecta > Hymenoptera > Ichneumonidae > Ophion > Ophion slaviceki. Next base: position 9,227,544 of record OX101788.1, on the reverse strand, counting down.
CGGGTCGAAAAAATCGATTTTTTTTTTCATAAATCACATCTACAACATGTGTAGAAAATGTGTGCCAAAGGATTTTTCGATATTCGAAGTGGTTCACAAGTTACGGTCCTGGAACGGAGCAGGTATACGGAGCAGGTATACTTTCAAACGCGTTTTTCTCGAAACACCATTTTTCGAAACGGTGACCACGATATTTCAGAAACTACTGCACCGATCTTGTTCAAATTTATACAGCATCTTTAATATGTTATAAGCCAGCGATTGAACTAGTATCATCATGATTGCTTCGATAGTTTTTTTTTGTACGAGCGAAAAACTTAAGAAAAAATGAATAAAAAATAGAATGTAATTTTCAAAAGTGTATAAAAAAGTCAATTTTTGTAATATAGAATTCACTCTAGTTCAATCGCTAGTCTTAAATATGAAGATTAAAATGCCGTTTGGTTTTTTGATTTCAGATAAGCAGAACAGCCGCAATCTTGGTCACCGTTAAGCACCTCTTTTACTTGATGTCTTCCTGTCGGCCACTATAACTTTTATTCTATTATATATTTTGACTTCAAAAAATTTGTAAAGCTTATTTAAATGTTAATAAAGATTATGCAAAAACAATGAGATTGATTATTTCGATGCTTCGCCCGTAAAAAATTATTGAAAAAGCCGTAAAAAAACAGCCGAGAAACTAGAGGACCGCGTTAAGCCGTTTATCCGAAATCACCAACCCCAGGTAAAATAAGTCGTTTCGAGAAAGACGCGTTTAAAGTTTACTGTACTATAATACTATACAATACTAACTGATAGAGCGTCCTTTTACTCACACAATGAAGAAAGAGACTACGACTAAACAGTAAATGCATGTGCACGTACGCCAAGCACGCGCAGCGGGTAGCCGTACTAGAGCGCGCGCATCGAGCGCTTCTACTTTAAAACGCCGTACTGAGTCGGCAAAGTGGAAATCGACGTTACCAGCGGCAGGATATCAATTCTATAATGGAATAGAGCGGAAAAATGCGAAAAATAAAAAATCGTTTTTCTCATCCCGTCACAGTAGAGTAGCCTTTTAATCGTTGTCCGTTCGATTGCACTTTTCACCGTGGAGCTCTTTGGATCTCTCCTCCCAATTGAACTCGGGCGGCAGGATGCATGTATCGTATCTCTTCTCGATAGCAGTACACAGGCTCATAAAACGGTCAATTGAAGGCTCGCGTCTATCGAGCTCTTTTTCATTCCAAACACCACCGACACACTGCCAATTGATCGGAGCTTGTTTTTCCTCGCGCTTTTTCACTCGACGTATCGCATCGCGATGTTACGACGTGCTACTGTCGTGTCACGTACAGTCCAGACCCCTTTCATTTTTGCCCACGTCAAAATCAATTTTCCGACGAATGAAAAATAAGCAACCCTCTGGAAAAATGGCGGCAACTACTATGAAAAGTCTCGAAGTATCGTCCATGGAAAAAAGTGTGAAAGGAAGGCTGTGGGGAGATATTTATGGCCGAAAGAATGTGAAAGGCGGATGGAAAATATGAGAAATGTTACTGTACGAAAATGCATGGAAATGCGCTGTCGAGATGAATAGCTTGGCGATTCATCGACGCAGATGAGAAGTCATGCGATTGAAAAGTACGCTGCTGATGACGGCTTTGACGAGCTGTGATGAGTAGAGGCTCAACAGCTGGGTGAACATTCTTTTTTTTATCATTCTTCTGTGAAATTTCTGATATTCGCGAATTCTAGCGTGCATGTAATCGCGGTCATTACGAACCGAGAAAATAATTTTTGTGGCGGAGGATGCAATCCTAGGCAAGGTAGCCAAACGTTTGGAATTCTGACATGTATGTCCTGGATCTAAAGTAAAATCAGTCGCAAGTGTGACAATATGTTAACCCAGCTTTAGGGGCTATACCAGTGTGACACTTTCAAAAAATCGATTTTTTTGCCTTTATCGACAGTTTATACCTTCAAGAATATCCTGTGAAAATTTCAAGGCCGTATCTCTATCATTTCATCTTGCAAAAATCGATAGTTAAATCTTTAAACGCGTTTCTCTTAATGAGATTTTTCAAATTTGCTGATATTGTAACTCAAAGAGCAATCATCCGATTGACTTGAAATTTGAACTGAGTACTCTTGAATATATTTACTCTACAATGACGTAGGATATTTTTGATTGGATGAAAATTGACGATTTGGCATTGAAAAAAACGACCATTTTATAGGCAAGAAAACAGACTTTTTTTCATAACTACGCCATTTTGTTAGATTTTGATATTTTTCGAAAATCCTACATCATTGTACAGGAAATACCTTCCAGTTTAACGACATTTTTTCCTCCTTCGGTTTCAAATACTCAATCGGCCGGAATCATGTGAGCAGTGGAGGAACTTTTTTTTGTGCCTCCGAAGGCAGCACATAAGTCGGTTGGATCTCAATATTTTTCTATGAAAAAATTATGTAATATACGTCAAATATAGCCAAATATATTCTTAATTTTCCGAATTATTTAATTGAGTACTTTTCTTCCAAAAAATTCCCGAAAATCACCCCAATTTTCAGCGTCCACACTCGTATAGCGCCTTGAAATTAAATGTGAAAAGATTTGTTCGAGGCAAGACACCACTGTGATGGGTCACGAAAACTTTTTTTTTTCATTTTCTCAAAATATACATGTTCAAGAAAATGTTTACAGAATTTCAAGTGGAGATATTGAAAATTGAGCAAGTTACAGACGATTTAGTGAGAGCTTAGTGTAGCGCAACGATTTACGTATACTGAAACTTTCAATCGCGTTTTGCTCTATCTGGCCGGAATCATAACTGTAGCTATAGGGGAGAAGCACCATATATCGAATAGTTGCTTAAGGGGTTACCCCCACTTGCGATTTTGAAAAAATCGATTTTTTTTTATTGCATTTTTTTGAAGTATAAGTATCCGGACCCATACGAAGTATGGGCCCGGAATAGATGACTCTATGTAAGTTTACAAAAAAAAAAAATTTTTCTTCGTGTAAACTAAAATTGAAACTTTAAACGCGTTTTTCTCAAAATGGCATTTCTGAAGTCGGTGACCAAGATTACTCGAACACTAATGAACCGATCTTCTTGAAATTTTGCAGGCTTATTTAATACATAAAAATGTAGTCTTTAATCGTTCGATTTTTTTTTCGTTAAAATCGAACCATTAACTTTGACTGTCCGCCATTTTGTGAAAAATGAATATTTTTTAAAATCCTTCGATTAAAGGCTAGTTTATACTTATATTTGAGTAAATCCATCCGCATTTTTTTTTTCAGATGATCCACTTCGCCGCAATGTTGGTCACCGCAAACCGTGTATATAAAAACATTATTTCATTGACGGCCATTTGCCACTAAACAATGTAATATTTTTCAATAAAAAAATTACTGAAACTTCTTTAAGATGTGTTCTTTAAGATGGTATATTGATCGATTAAAAAAGTTTTCTTTAAAAAAATTCATGAAAAAGGCCTGTTTTGCGCTACAAGTGGGGGTAACGCCTTAATAGCGGATAGTGGAGTATCTCGAGTTTTCCTACAGTGACATCTGTTTTTGATTTTATACACTAATCACTAGTCGTACGATGTCGACACCGCAAAACTTTTGGTTGCCTAGCAAACAGAATGGGAAAAACAGTGAAGTGATGTTACTTTCAGCTGGCGTGAAAAAATATTTATATGTTTATGTTTTTGGTATTTTTGATGAACTATAGCATTTATTTTACTCACTGAATATACAATGTCCGCAAAAATAGCAATGAGTACAAAATATTACTGTTTATATTCGGCCCTGTCAAATCTAAATATCGGATACTTAATCGAGCTTAATATTCGATATCCGTTTGTGCCAAAATGTTCCTACCTAATCAAAGATTACCTCGTGAATACTGATTGTTTGGTAATAATTACAAAGTCAAAACAATAAACGTTTTGTTTTGTTTCATATGAAAATAGTCCCCTAATGTCAGATATGAGAAAAATGGAGTTTGGGCCCCTATATCGGGTATCCGATTATAGGCAACTTTTTTTAAAACCACGCCTTCAGTCATTTTTTGTAAAACACAATATAACTCAAAATATTCAAATGTAATGGGTAAAATAATTATTAGCATCTTGTATGTGCCACGTAGATAAGAAAATTGTCAAATTTAAAGGTGTTAGCAATTGTTCACATTTTTGTTCAATTTAAAACAAAAGTATCCGATATATGGGGCCTCCCCCTAGTTATCCGATTTGCAATGTAAAAAAAAAAACAAATTTTCCGTAATTGCAGTAGTTATCTTTTTTTAACTAAGTATTTCTTAAGGGGTTAGGCCACAGTAACGGGTATAAAATCATGTGCGAATTCAACAATTTTTTTTCGTATGAAAAAGTGATTCACTCATAAAATTAATTACACATCTATTTAGTATGAATATCAAGCTGTTAGAAAAAATATATATATTTTTTTTTCGATGTACAAAATGGCCGACTACTAATATTTTCTTTTGTTATCTTTTTTGAGGCGCTCCGCGGCGTGACATTTAGCATCGACAATTTTTGACCTAGAACAAAAAACAAAAATGCTCGTCAATCTACATTAGAATACCTAGAGAAGTACGTACGGAATTGAAAAAATACTGTTTCATTGAAAAGTTGTAGGTATTTAAATTGTGTTGTAGGTATTTGAATGAATTCTGAGTGAAATTTTTTGTATAAAACTGCTCATAAAATGAAAAGTTTTCGATTAATCAGAAATTCCGTACGTACTTCTCTGCGAAATGCAATTAGGAATATAATTTTTAAATTTGAAGTAAATCGAGTGAAAATTGTTGAAGTTATTTGTCACGCCAATTGGAAAAAGCTGTTTCGAGAAAAACGCGTTAAAAGTTTTAGGTACTGTATGACCGTGCCACAGGTGGGCTTACGTTGTACGCTCAAAGTCGGTGAAAACAAAATTTTCTTGCTATAAATCGAATAGTAACTTATTCTTATGATGATAAAGCACTGTTTTAGCGAAAAAAATCGATTTTTTTTAAATTCTACTGCACCCCTTTAAGCACCCGAAAATCAGTGAAAATTTCGTCAACATTATACTTTCTTCAACACCCGTTATTTAGTGATTTTTTCTTCGAAAAACGCCTACGTACAACGAGAACTACATGTATATAGATTAAAAAACTTTTTTCTTTTTCAGACCGACCATTGTCAAGTTATCGATCCAGCCTTGAGACCACATTTTTTATACAGAGGCATTATACCTCAATAACGTTGTTAATTGTTAATATTTGTTTATAAAAAATTACACGAAATAAGTTCAATGTATGCTTAACGGAGACTTTGTCCTTGAAAGCAGCGGGAGATGTTAGCGGCTCAACATGAGCAGCTAGAAGAAGGGGAGGGATGCCTCTACGGACCAGGCATTGCCGATTACCGGTATTTATAAACACATTTGTGTAAACACATTACAAAACTTTAAACGCGTTTTTCTCGAAAACACGTTTTTTAAAATGGCTGACATTCTCCTGACCGCTGTAATTAACATATCGACCTGAAATTTAGAGAGCGTACTCAGAAAATATGTCTTCACGGAATGACGGATCGTTTTTTCGATATATACATTTTTGCATTTATTATTTATCTTTTTATGCGAAAAAAACGCGAAAATTCGATTTTTTTTAATTGCCGCCATTTTCCGAAATTTGTACTAAACGAAAAACCCATCCGTCATTCCATGACCAAAGGGTCACAGATTGATAATATGCTTTGAATTTGTGTTTCAGATCAACAACGAGGGGGCAGTGATGTCAGCCGTTTACCTCCCGCGATTTGAGGACCTGTTTTCGCGGAGCTGCAAGGGCCGCCATTTTGGTTTTCTTTCAAAAAAAATTTTTTCTAACGTTCTGTATATCATGAATAAAAGCAAGAAAAAAACCGCACTCAAAAAGCTTTACTCGTTTCCTTAAAAAAAAATAAAATGTAAACACCTGAAATATGGCACTCCAAGGACAAAGTATCCCTTAATAACATAACTTTTTTTCCAATCCCAAATAAATAAGCTATCAGGCAACAAAAAAATGGGAAAACACGATCCTTTTTCGGCCCATCACAGTGGTGTGCTCCCTTCATTGTGGTTTCACCTGTATTTGTTAATATACGATTTTATTGGGACAAAACTCGTGAGGGTGAATACGCTGTGCCTCACGACTGCCACGTTTTCCAAGCCACTGAACTGTTTACAGCGTTGCTGTACTGTTCGGTAAGGATATGCGGGAGAGCCGAACGAGAAACCTCGCCGAATTTCAGTACGATACAATTAATTATACTAAAATTGTAGGACAATTAAACTACAATTATACTGATATATTTTATAATTAGAGTACAATTATACTGGTATATTTTACAATTATAGTACAATTATACTGGTATATTGTATAATTATAGTGCAATTATACTGGTACATTGTACAGTTATACTGCAATTAGTTATAACACAATGATTGTGAAAATTTCCAAAGTTTTTTTCGTACATAAATTACCCGCATAAAAAATTCAAATCATGCTGTATCGTTTTTTCATTGCACGTTAACTCATCGTATTTCAAAGTAAACCAATGTCCCGTAAAAACTCGTGCAAAACTACTGCAAATTCAAAGTGTTACAATTCGCCGACGGGGCAGTGGCTCGATCCCAAATTTTCCATACAAGCTTGGAACAATTTTTATTGCCATGGCAGCATGTCCGCAGATTCCCATACATTTTTAACGCCTCTCGTGCTGGCAACGTAAAATTCTGTATACGACCAACCAATTTTTTTTTTCATCATTTTGTGCACCGGACTGTGTATTGCAGTTATTGTGCAAACTTGACCCACTACGATCATAAAAATCTTATTAAAAATCCATCGCGTTCGGTTGCGTTCGAACAACGTTTCCGGGCAATGTTGACTCTTCGAAATAAATTTTCAAGGGTGATTAAAATCATACGCTGAAAGTTCATTTTCGTATCCGTTGATGAAAAATACTTGGCAAACTTGCCAGAATATTGCGAATAAAAACTTTACCCGGGACAATTTATTTCTCAATAAAAAGCAGAATAATGACGATATCAAAGTAATCCAAATTTACATCAACGATGCAGTTCACGGAAAATTTTTATTTTCCCTACAAGTGAGTCTCCGTAGCGAAGCAAAATTGTTCATCAATTCGAGGGTATATTTGCAATTAAAAACTTTATGAGTTCACTCGAGTGAATTCTGGCGAGAGATATATCGTCTCGGCAAATTGTGAGAGTGGTGTACGAAAAGGGATCGAACGGCGTTGAGAAATTTGCTGAGCGACTGTACCTCCATGGTGTGCATATTTGCGTATGCAAATGTTCGTGCACACATCAGAGAGAAAAGCTAATAGGTACATACTAGCCTCTAGCCTTTTTACATTTGCCTTATGATGTCGTGGGAAAATGGGCCTTCTCTAGACTTTGCAGCTTTGTGCAATACGCATACGTACGGTATAAGTGGAAATCGCCAGTTAAAGTCAGACCAGGACTTGATGAGTATATACGTATGTGTATGTGCAAATGTATATTTCAAAGCACAAGCTTCTATTCATACTAAGAACTTACCCGCGACTTGGTCCTCCGTGAGCCCATATTCAGACTGCAACAGACAAAATTTGGCAATCGCATATAGTTGTTTTAAAACCAATGTGAGAAATTTAATTTTCATCTGCAGGTTAACAAAAAATACATTTTTGATACTGTTTTCGAGGGTGCTATATATATATATATATATATATATATATATATATATATATATATATATTTTCTCCACATCCCAAATAAATTATTCTAAATAAACCCAATATATATACAGTACCGACCAAAAGTTTCCGGACACTTCAGATAATAGCAAAACTTTCGGTCACTGGATAATTATCAAATAATGTTAGAATAATATAGTTCATTCCATTTATTATTTTACGAATATATTATGTAGCTCTGTATAATTCATTGAATTATTCTAATATAATTTTGCAATTATCCAAAGAGATCGAAAGTTTTGCAATTATCTGAGTGGGAAAACTTTTGGCCGGTAGTGCATATACGCACAGAGTAGTCTAAAAAGTGACGTCCGAAAGAAAAATCTAGATGCCTTGTATCAATACCTATCCGAATCTTCTCCATGTGTGCTCTACGATCGTTTTTAGTGATCGAGAAAAAACAAACATTTTTTTAATTGTTCTTTTTTGTGTATGTACTCTTTTCACGATTTTTTAACTCGTCTAATCGTTACGAAGAGCACTGTTGAGCAATAAAGGAATGTCCAGCTGAACCCTGGGGCAAATGTCTTAGATTTTTATCAAAAGGTCAAAACATAGATTTGAAATAATCAGTCACTAAAATTCAGATGATAAAACATATAGTTGTCCGAGTCTAAATGCCTCCCAAGTGCTTTTAAAAACTTCCAAAAGGAAAGCACATGCACAAAAGAGAAAAAAATAAACGACTATGCTGCACGATAACTGGAAAAAAAATTTAATCCTTTTTTTCGGCAACTATAAAAGATCGGAAAACATACGCGGGAGTGATCCGGATGGGTATTGACACGAGGCATTTCTTCTTTTGGACGGCACTTTTCGGGCTACCCTCTACATAGTACCTCTAATGCATTTCTGCCCCTATTTAAATATTTATATGTATATATATTTCCTTAATTTATTTTCGTATGTACCGAAAAGAAATTGTTTTATCAGGTTTCTCACTAGCTCGGGCAACAAAAGTCGTAAAATTTGCGAAAATTTACGAATTGTTTTATCGTATTGAAAATTACGGATATAATTCGGGTTGGAACGAGACAAAAATAAATGACTTATTCGTACGTGAATTTCGTGCATCGTGAACAACATATATATACGCGATTATACATGCCAATTTCGGCGGGAATAAATAATTTCTTTTTATCTCGCTACGACCCGATTGGTGCCCAGCATTTGATACAATAAAAAAATTGCTTTTGGTAAATACGAAAGAAGATGTACAAAAATTATATATATACAGGGTGTTCTGTTACGAATGGATAATCCTGCAACTGTCGATAGGTCACATTATGTCCTACTATATGCTGGAATTTCAGTTTAGTAAAAGTCCAACAGTTTTCAAGATAAAAATCTGCTTTTCGTTTTTCGCATGCCATTTCTACAAATGATAACTTTTTTTGACCCGGTTTTTTTAAATACTCTTGTTTATTTGTTTTATCTACAAAAGTCTGCTTTTTAACCTTAAATGTTAAGGAAACTTTATGAAAAAAGATCTTATGCAGAATTTTCATACAAACCAATTCGAACATTTAACTTTGATGACCTGCGGTGTAAAACAGATGTACTACGCATATCGTGCCAATTACTTTAAAAAGATGCTTAGTTATTGTCGATATCATTTGTAGAAATGGCATGCGAAAAACCAAAAGAAGATGATTTTTTTCAAAAAATAACATAAAGCCCAGAATCTCGAAAATCGTAGGACTTTAACTAAACTGAAATTCCAGCTTACTTACTTTACTAAACAGAAATTCCAGCATATAGTAGGACATGATCTGACCGATCGACAGTTGCAGGATTATCCATTCATAACAGAACATCCTGTATATATATTTTTCGTACATCTACTTTTGAATCTGCACTTTTTGCATTTAAATTGCTGGGCAGAAGAAGCAAAAAAAAATGCTGTTTGGTAAATACGAATTTTCATAAGTCTACTTTCGTATTTACCAAAAAGCATTTTTTTACTTCTTATGCCCAGCATTTACTAAAATTGCTTTTGGTAAATACGAAAATAGATGTGTGAAAAGTATGTGCATATATATATATATATATATATATATATATATATATATATATATATATATCGTTTTCACACATCTACTTTCATATTTACCTAAAGCAATATTTTGATTGCATTAAAAATGCTGTGCATAATTCGGGTCGCAACGAGATAAAAATAAATCATTTATTTCCGACAAAATCGGGAACACGCGACCACTACGTTTCCAACGATTTCCGTAATATCGTACATTCAAAGAATAATCCAGAACTACACGCGTCCCATGAATATAAAATCCTTTTTTTTTCGTCGTTTCACAATCATTCATTTTCACGAACGCAACCTCACACTTTTCCGCGACAACTGCAGCAGGATTGATGGACAACTCGCGAGAACGAAGCGACGAAAAAATATACACGCCTGCATTTCGAACTAACGCAAAAGTTTTGGAGCTCGGAACCGAGTTCCAAAGTTAATCGACGAATTTTGTGATATTCCTGCGAGTAACTCTCGTCGTCCGCCATTTTTGGTAAGAAATTTGCAAAAAAAAAAAAAACGCGACAAATCAGGAGCACGTGCAGCAGTCGTTAAAGAGTTTCCAGACGGAACTATGTCTCCACGGCAGGTATTGAAGTATTATATACGGAAACTAGGATGGAGTGTGGTTAGGCTCGATGAGAGAGAGGAAAACTTTGGCCAATTGCCCTGCTATAAACGCACCGAAAGCTATCACGTGCAATCTTCACCGCGGCCTGTCCACGACGGGTGCACATCGTTCCTCAAGAGCCCTCCCGTCCCGAGATTATTAATAATGGCCGCGACTATGCAGCCCCCTGGACCACCGCTGGACACGTTTCAACTTTGTTGGTTCATTAACGGAAGCCACGTGAATCTGTCAGTCTGTTTCACGGTTGATGACCGTTCGGCCACTCCGTCATGCATTCCGATCGCTAATGTCTCTCTGACGCAATTAAGCGAAATTAGATTTATGGAGTATTCGTTAGATATACTCGTCGAATGAGGCAGAGTAACTTATCTCGTGTGACGCTTTTACCAACGGTCTCAAAGTCTCGGTAAAACTGTTAAAGCTGGAATCACGTAAAAACGTCTCAAGAATGACATACGGAGGAATTAGACGCAAAATATGTTTCCAACATTTTTGGAGCTCACTTTTGGAAGCGTCCCCGAACGCTCCGAAACGGACGAAACAGTCTAAACAGTGAAAGTAGCAATTTGGCGTTGTACGAAAAATATGCGACCACTTAAGGATGTATGGCAGCTACTGCAGAGTCGTTACAGAACTGATTATGCAATTTGCAAAAATCGCATTTAAAGACTAAATAAAACAATTGTAGTATTCATTGAAGCTAAAAAGGAGATTTACCACAGCTCAAAGTAAAACATGCGGTACAGAAAGAAGAATTTTCAATTTTTAACTGCAAATTTAGTTGCTGATTTGATGTACGTTTTCCCTGACGTTGTCGTGGTTATGACATACGAGCTAAAGAAATACGAAAACGGTCCCATTTAACTCGTAATATCTCGCAAAATATATGGGCATATGTCGATTTTTTTTTAACGTATCATGCATATTACAGCGATACCGCACAAAAGTTTTTTTTACAAAAGAGTACTCCGGAAATACCTTTTTTGCCAATGTAAAGGGAATTTTGGACGGACAGTCCTATGTTCCCCGTGTTAAATGACCCAATTTTGAATTCGTTTATCTCAGTATTCACGTGGGCAAATTTTGTTTTTTTAATCTCAAAAAGTTCTCGATATTTTCCTTTACAATGTCAGTGAGTTTCAATTCGAACAGTAGTAAATAACTTAGTTGCCATACATTCTTAACTGGAGACCTACTGTCAAAATGCCTCGGTGGGTGCACGCGGAAATTCAAATGAGAGCTTCAGTTCCGTCGTCTGGACGATAGGTCCTATATTACTTTTGAAACTTTAAGGGGTTAGGCCACTCTAGAGGCCGAAAAATAGGCTTTTTGGGGATTTCTTTTCAGAAAAACTACGAAATAAATCGAGATTACAAAAAAGGGTGTTTATCATACATTTCAGTGACTGTATACGATAATTTTTTTGAAGCGATTAATTTCAAAATGGCGGCTGTGCAGCGTTTATCGCAAAACTGCATTTTTTATGTTGGCCAGAAACATAACTAGACAATTTTCAACGGATACACTTGAAATGTTGAATATATCTTGACAAACACATTGTCTATGAAAGTACGTAGGATTTTTTTTATATTGCATAGTTCATTTGTTATTAACAATTATCTGACGAAATTTTTCACCTCCCAAAAATTTACCTAAAATTCGTCAGATAATTGTTAATAACAAATAAACTATGCAATACAAAAAAAATCCTACGTACTTCCATAGACAATGTATTTTTCAGGATATATTCAACATTTCAAGTGAATCGGTTGAAAATTGTCTGATTTATGTTTCCGGCCAACTTAAAGAATGCAGCTTTGAGATAAACGCTGCACAGCCGCCATTTTGAAATGAATCGCTTCAAAAAAATTATTGTTTGCAGTCACTGATATGTATGATAAACACCCTTTTTTGTAATCTCGATTTATTTTGGAGTTTTTCTGAAAAAATCCCCAAAAAGTCTTTTTTTCGACCTCTAGAGTGGCCTAAGGCCTTAAAGGCGTTTTTTTCTCGAAATCACGCTTTTGAAATTGGGAGAACGCGTAATTCGGTCAGGTTTCATCCGTTTGACTCGAAATTTTGACTGTAGCTTATTGGATAGATCGTCTAAAGGAGTACACACGATGTTTACGATTCATCAACAATTCTCGTTTCTATAAACAAACTAAGTGAGATTTTTTAAGCGACGAAAATGTACTGAGGATAAGGCCATTTTGCGAAAATGGCATCATAATTTATTATGGTTGAGTATATTATTTTATATTGTATTATAGCTACTATAATTTATAGTTATAAATTATAGTTAGTCTTGCCATTTTATATATATATATATATATATAAACTATAGTCCTTGGTAATAATTGTATTAAATGGTTATATATATATATATAAATTGGAAATTTCGAAGCTCTTGAGCGACTACTAAACACTCATTGACCGGCTGGAGCTTTCGCGAGGTTAATTTAAATATTATAAAGGGTAAAATTCATGGGTGGGAAGTGAACGAAAAAAAAAATCCAATTATTAATGAAAATTTAAATTTTGAGGAGGCTTGAGCGACCTCTAACTATTTGTTGACCGCTCGCAGATTTCGCGACAATTTTTTTTTATTTAAAGAAGATAATAGGATGGTGAGAAAAAAGAAAAAAAATAGAGCTAAAATTTGGGCCACCCCAATATATATATATATATATATATATATACATACATACACAGTAATGGTCAAATGTTTCCGATCACTTCGGATACTTGCAACATTTTTCTGAAAGACACAAGTTGTATAATTTAATCGTAAACAATAGCTAGTTTTATCGTAAAAAAGATGTATTTTTAACAGGAAAATTGCAACGAAGATGCTAAATATATAACTCTATAAAATAAATTATATTATTCTCGTATAATTCGGCAATTATCTAAAGTGATCAAAAACTTCTAGTTGGTACTGTATAAATTATCTTTCACCATCGACGTGATTCGCAAATATCATGGGTGTCTCCCACAGCACACTACCTTGAAACGACCACAGTCTGAAATTCCTCCGCCAACAAGGGCACCCTAATTTGATTTCTCAATAAAGAAAACATTAATTACTTCACTCCTGATATTACGAAAGAAAAGAAAAGGCTGCACGAAATGCGTTTTCCACGAGAAATGTGAGAAATTGGCGAAAGTATTCACACGCAAGGGATGGGGAAACGGTGTAGGCCGTTGCGTCAGCACGTACAGTGTCGATTTTGTCGAACGATGTGATTTATGCAAGTCGGCTAACAAATTGTTGGAATCGGGATGATCACATTCTGAACGACCTTCATCGTACGCGAATGCAGAGAGATATTTTCTCGTGACGTTCTTTGGGGCGGAAGGATTCGCCCTTTCTCACTCTTTTTCTCTCTCCGTCTCTCTCTGTCTCTCTCTCTCTCTCTCTCTGGCTCGAGAGGTCGCGAACTTCCGGCAATTCGCCATGCCTATAAATACGAGGATGACAGATGGGTGTACAGAGTGTAAAACGTGTACACTCTGATGTAGCGAAATTTCTACTGCGCCCTTAGTCTCTTGATGCTACATATATATATATATATATATATATATATATATATATATATATATATATATATATATATATATATATATATATATATATATATATATATATATATATATATATATAGTGTCTTGTTATGAATGGATAATCCTGCACCTGTCGAAACTGAATTTCAGTTTAGTAAAAGTCCGACGGCTTTTTAGAGATGAAAATCATGTGCTTTTCGTTTTCCACATGTCATTTCTAGAAAGGATGACTTTTTTTACCTGGTCTAAAACAAAATATTCTTGGTTATTTATTTTATCTAGAAAAGTCTTCTCTTTAACCTTAAATGTTGAGGAAACTATGAAAAAAGATCTTATGCAGAATTTCCATACAAACCAATTCGAACGTCTGACTTTGATAGCCTGCGGTGTAAAAAAATGTACTACGTATATCGTGCGAATTACTTTAACAAGTTGCTTAGTTATTGTCGATTCAAATCATTTGTAGAAATGACATGCGAAAAACCGAAAGCAGATGATTAAAAAAAATAACATAAAGCCCAACATTTCGAAAACCGTGAGACTTTTACTAAATTTAAATTCCAGCATATAGTAGGACATGATCTGACCTATAGACAGTTCACAGGATCATCGATTCATAACGGGACACCCTTTGTATATAGCTGTATATATGCTGTATACATATATATATATGAGGTATTCCACGTGAATCCGGTGGACTTTTTCCCTGACCTACGCCAATTCGATTAATTTTTTTATGTTTCCATTGACTCTAAAAGATACCCTGATTTTTTTTTACATTTCTTGAAACAACCCTTAGTCTAAAAAAAATTTCTCCGAAAAATGCATGTTATGAAAATAAATGTATAATATTATCATAAATATAATATTCATCATATAAATTATTTTTTCGACAAAAAAATTCATTGTGGGTATCAAAATATTTAAGTATCCGCCCGAAGTAAGCCGTTCTTGAATTTTTCGGTTTTTTATAAATGTTAATCGCTCAAAAAGCACAGAAAAAATCATACTTCCACTGGGGGTAAAAGCTTGAAAATTTTTACATACAATCACGCATATTTGGGAATTTTTTCAGATTTTTAAATCGGGGCGTTTTTTTCGGAGAATTTTTTTTTTTTACTAAGGGTTGTTTTGAAAAATGTAAAAAAACCAGGGTATCTTTTAGAGTCAATGGAATGAGATAAAAAAAATAAATCGAATTGGCGGGGGTCAGGGAAAAAGTCCACCGGATTCACGTGGAATACCTCATATATACGGGAGCCGCTCAACCGTGAGGTCGCGCGCACTGTCGCTGTGTCAGGTTTCTTGCACGATAGAAGAAACACTGCACGCCATCAGTTTACGACATTTTCTCGACGTTGAGCCAATAGCCTTGTTTCTTCCTGTTCGTTGCGTTATACTGTTTCGTCGCGCTTCGTTTGCCAGACCATAAACTTTCTATGGCGACTAATGGAATGAAGACGCAATCTCCACGTCTTATTTACCCCGGGGGATCATTAGTATTTAGAGATTATTGAAAGCGCGAAGGGTCCAGAAGAAAATTGCTCCGTTCGCCGTTATTCAGGCCTTCGCTTGTCATGGAAAAGCCATGTAAAGTTCTTCCGCAATGGAATTCTTTTTTTTCAACATATTTCATTGTCTATCATTTCTGTTATCGTAATTTCTGTTATTTTCTGGAATTAGGCTTGGTACTACCGGAAGGGTCCAAAATACATTCGACAGAGAACTTTTAGGACTCATTGGGCTTGAGAGAAACTCTAAGCATTCACGTCCAATTTCGTCCATAGTTGTATGTCGATGAAGTATACTTTTCGAATTTAGTGTTAAGGGATTTTGGATGGGATTAACAGGCTACATCTGGTGGGTCGAAAAATTACATTCACCAAAAATATTTTTACTTGATAGTATCACCTTTTAGGTATATTCTCTGAAAATTTCATCGAAATATTCCTAAAATTGAAGGAGTTACAGCTTCTAACAGTCAGCCAGGCGTGGGGTAGCAGCACCATACTTCAAAATGTAAAGGCATTTTTCTCGAAACACTGTTTTCATAGTCGGTGGACATGATATCTCGAGAACTACCGGATGGATTATTTCCAAATTTACAGGTGATACGAGAAGCAACATTCAAAGGTCGTTGACGATCTCATTTCAAAAAAATCAATCTTCATTTTTTAATAGTTACGTAAAAATGACCACTTTTCTCGTAGATTTTGTATGCTCGAGTTTCAATTCGTCGCCACGTCGTTTAAAAAAATCATTCAAAAAATCGGCGATCGTCAACGACTTGTATTTATTGTTAACTTGAATAACCCGTTTGGTTTTTAGATTTCGGATCGACCGTTTAAGCTGGAGAGTGTCCACCGCCAATAGACGCACAAAATGTCATCTTCTGCCGGCGGCCATTTTTTTGTTGTTTGTCTGCATTCTTTTGTGACTTTTTTTCAAAGGCTCTCAATATATGTATTTTTGTGTTTAAAAACGTTTATATTTCATGGAGCATTTTCCAGAAAAACAATTCGGCATTTCGGTATATTTTTCGGACCTCTAGGTAGTTTTCCAGTGCAGATAAATCCCCGTCACGAGTGTGCGTGATCTCGGAAACTCGCAGGCAACTTTAAAGTTCATCTCGAGAATGGGCGTGTGTCAGCAAATCGTCGAGGGAACGGCTCCCATCGCGGACACGCGTCTGATCACATCGGGCCGTTTCCACTGGAGCTGCACACGACAGGTTGCACGGTAAAACGGAACGGCAAACATGAATTTTCAGCGGTAAGGAAATTTGCGCGGATTGCCAAACAAGGCTGGCATAAAATACAGGGCGTTGAGGATGTGACAAATAATGCGGAAAAAATACTCATTCCATTATAAGTTTACGGTGTGTTGTAAAGGGTGTCTCAAAATGACTTGACATTTGAAATAGCGCGCCAATTTTTTTGTCGCGAACATAGAGCACTAATCATTGACAACTGGGATCAGGAAGTATTGAGGTTTAGTCATGGAGAATTACACGATCGAGCAACGCGTAGAAATTGTTATTTGCTGCTTTGTTAATGCACAGTTATTGCAGACGAAGTTTCATTGTCGTGTTAAGGGGTTATATACAGTTGAAATTTTCGAAAAATCAATTTCTTTTCGTAATGTACATATATTTAACCCTCATCAGATAAGGGTGTTTTCGACCGCCGTTAAGGATAATGGTGGGTCACTCGTGCTTTCCGATAATTTTGCAATACTTAAAGTGCTGCAAAAAATCTGGAAAAATTCATGGACCTTGTTGAGACCCTTTACTCGATAATTATAATTTATCCGACCAGAAAAAATTAATTTTTAATAACAACTTCATGCAAAATCCGGAGGCATGCAAGCATTTTTCAGGGTATTGTTCAAGTCACGAGTGACCCACCTTTATCCGATGAGGGTTAAGTACACACACGGAACATTTCTTGTCACTCAGATCATCTCTTGCGAATATTCTCGAAGTTACACGCACATTTGTAATGACGTGTCAGAGCGTTCGAAAGTGCTTTTGAAACTATAAACGCGTTTTTTCTCAAAACTGTGTTTTTAAAATCGGTGGGCATCGGTGGGCAAGATCGGTTCAGCCGAAAACGGCTGAACCGATCAGTCTCAAATTTCAACACAATCTTTTCACCTATATTTTTTAGTAATTAATCACACACACACACACACACACACACACACACACACACACACACACACACACACACACACACACACACACACACACACACACACACACACACACACACACACACACACACACACACACACACACACACACACACACACACACACACACACACACACTTTTTTGAATTTACATATCAAAAAGTTCCACGGATTCAATATAACCAGTGTTGAGGAATCTTCGTGTAAATTTTATTTCGAATGTGAATTTCCCGAATTAAAAAAAACTGCAGGTTGATAAAACTTACGCTTATTTGTCTGATTTGGCCGTCGATCGTACTTGTCAATCGCCTGAGTCTCCCGTACTCGTAAGAGTACTTTTTTTCCGTATCCGCCATTAGCGTTCACTAAGTCCGGACTTGGATCACTCACCACGAGATATTCTCCGCAGACTAATTGTTTTCTTTCACTGTGTATTATTTTTATCGTATCACAATCGTGTCGGACAATTCGATAAATCCGCTTGAAACGTTCGCGTCACGATGAGGATCGCGAGCAACGCACTCGTTTGTGTTTCATCGAAGCGTGAATATTTATTTATTCTTCGATTGGCCGAATTTGTCGCGTAAAAAAATGTGCGCGCGTGCGTCTCGTGTCGCGCGAGCGAGCTTTAAAAAAAAAAAAAACACCGGGGCCACGTTTCGCCTCGCAACTTGGACTACAATCTCGCTCAGTGGTTCTCTCGTCGGTGGGGTCTTCGTTGAAAACGTTTTTCACTGAGCTCTCTACATTTATTACTGGCTCGTCTCGGCCGGTCTCACCGCGATCTCTAGCTAGAAAATCCCGAGCCAGAATTCCTCAAGTTTGTTACCCGGGCAACACACGGAACGCTATGATATTCATTGCTCTGCAACAAAGCCTCCGAGTCGCGATTCTCGACGTTGTTTTGTCTTTGCCGGTTCGGCGACGAGCTTTCGCACAAATAAACGCGATTTATTTCACGCAGGTGGGGTTTTTTTTGCAAGGGGATTTTTCGGATAAGTTTCCGAACTGCCCCCCTCTCCGGTTGAGATGACATTTTTCACAAACCTTCCTTTTAATATTTCAAATCAAGCCCTAGAGGGATTTTTTGGCGACTTGCAATGGTTTTCGAGATGTTGAATTTTTAAGTTATTTATTTTAACACGCGCCTACTATATCTATATCTGCTACGTCTTCGTTCATACCTATGTACACCCTTGGCCAAAAGTATATAGCACTCTGCAATTTTTCTATCCGGACGAAAAATTGAATATCTCGGTGAAAAAAAAAACGTAAATCTATTTACCAGACGGCTTTTGAAGACGATAAAACCAGCTTTATTTTGCGTTTTTATTTTTATTTTTGCAATTTTTCTTATTCCCGGTACGTCATTTTGAAAATGCCGATTTTTCACGATTTTCGCACTTTGCAGAATCGCGTGCTGGACTCAGAAAAATTTGTAATCTCACCATTTAGTGATACGATCTTAGAAAAGAAAATCGTTAGCTTTAGTTTCGGTGAAAAAAAAATTGCGATTTTGTTTCACTCACCATTTAGTGATACGATATTAGAAAAGGAAATCGTTAGCTTTAGTTTCAGTGAAAAAAAAATTGCGATTTTTTTCGTAGAGTAATTTGGGTTTTTTCTTGAAGGAACGGCAGGTTTCCGAAAAGTTGGCATCGTGCGGCGAAACTTGAGAACCATGAGGTTTGGAATATTTAGTCTAAGGAGTAAAAAATTGTATTTTGTTATTTTGGGGTGGCTAATTTTTTTTTCCAAAATTACTTCGTATTTCTAGTTCTGGTTGATAGTCGACGATTTGTTTAATTAATTTATTGCCGTTAGTTTAGAAACAAAGAAGTTTTAATGAAAATATCAAGAGGAGAAAAGATACATCATTTAATTTGTAGGCCGTACGAATCAAATGACGCTCTGAGCTTATATGGAGTTGAACAATTGAAAACTGACAGTCAGTCAAATCGAAGATGATCGGGAAAAATAAAGTAACCACTCTTCGGCAGAATCGAATATTACTAATGAAATCGGAGAAAAGGGCTCCTCCACTCTGAGGTTAGCAAATGGAAACTGGTAAAACTTTTTGTCAAAATATAAAAAACGCACATGATTAGTGTTTTTACGATCCAGATGTTTTGCAATTCACCAAAAGAGGCTATGTATTGTTCAATTTTATATTTAATGATGCCATCTTGACTTTAGTTCAACGCAATTGTAATAGCTTTATGTACTTTTTAAAATGTCAATATTTTATAAGGGTACCTAATACTTGTGGCCAAGGGTGTATGTACCTTTTCTCCTCTTGATATTTTAATTAAAACATCTTTGTTTCAAAGTAACGGCAATCAATTAATAAGACAAATCGTCGACTATCAACCGAAACTAGCGATACGAAGAAATTTTAGAAGAAAAATCGAAAAAAATTTGCTGACTTCAAAATAACAAAATACAACTTTTTACTCCTTAGACTAAAAATTTAAAATCTCATAGTTTTAAAATTTCGCCGCACGATGCCGATTTTTCAGAAAACGGCCGTTTTTTTTTCAAGAAAAAACTGAATTAGTCTGCGGACAAAAATTGCATGTTTGTGTGAAATTTCAGAACAGTCGACTATTTAGATTGGGAGATAATGGATTTTACGATTCCAACTTTTAACACTGCAGAGTCTGCATTGAAATTTAGACAGAATAATTTTCCGTAAAAAATATGAATTTGAACAAAATCTATAGCAATCAAGAGCGCGCGCTCGTTCTACCTTAAGCACAACTCCCCTACGGTGTCTCGGAAAAACAAGAGATGGAGCAGTCTTCCCGAAAAAAATTCGATGGGACTTTAGTAGGAACACCAGTCGCTTTTCCAACGACTGCCAATAACTTGCTTCGCCAAAAAAATAGCTCACTTTGCGGTCAACTACACTCGAACGCAACACGAAAAGAAAGGAAGTTACTCGGGGGGGGGGGGGGGGGCGGTGGGGTAAAAAAAATAATCCCCCATCTTCACGCGAGAAATTTGGAGAATTAAGCGGATTCGAGATCGGCGGAATATTCATGATAGAGAAGTATGGGATGTGGATAGTCGAATAACCGATTCTAAGCGGATCAGAGTCTCATCGAGGGAACGAACGTGGAGCGGGCTTAACATACTTTGTTCTCAATTTCGTTCCGCACACTGAAATTCTCGAATTAACTCGGGAATCGCGTAGACTTTGGCAGAAATTTTCCCTCGTAAAAAATAAACTATTGGTTTATCATACCGATCGCGATAGATTTACTTAAGGCCTTAGGCCACAGTAACGGGTATAAAATCATGTGCGAATTTAACCATTTTTTTCGTATGAAAGAGTGTTTCGCTCATAAAAATAATTACACATCTATTTAGTATGAATATCAAGAAATTACTATTAAAAATAAGTATATTTTTTTTTTCGATGTACAAAATTGCCGACTACTCGAAACTTCTCGAAACAGCTTTTTTCCAATTTTCACTCGATTTACTTCAAATTAAAAATGTATGTTCCTAATTGCATTTCGCGGAGAAGTACGTACGGAATTTCTGATTAATCGAAAACTTTTCATTTTATGAGCAGTTGTAACGAAATTTTTCACTGACAATTAATTTCTTAAGTTCAATTACCTACAGCTTTTGAATAAAACAATATTTTTCAAATTCCGTACGTACTAGGTATTCTAATGTAGATAGACAAGAATTTTTGTTTTTTTATTCTAGTTAAAAACATTGTGGATGCTAAATGTCACGCCGCGGAGCACCTAAAAAAAGATAACAAAAGAAAATATTAGTAGTCGGCCATTTTGTACATCGAAAAAGAAATTCTAATAGCTTGATTTTCATACTCAATGGATGTGTAATTAATTGTATGATTGAATCACTTTTTCATACGAAAAAAATTTGTTAAACTCGCACATGATTTTATACCCTTTACTGTGGCCTAAGGCCTTAAGCGCTTACTCTAGTTTTCATTTTCACGATTTTTCCAAATTGGCGGGCGTAATAGCAAAAAAATTGAACGACCTATTGAACCAAACCAAAGTCTATTTTCTTCAGTATGAAAATCTCTTCTATGTCAATTTAAAAAGTCGTTGGAAAAGTCTTTTTAAATAATTTTTATGGCACGTTAAAGTGTTTTTTTAAACACATTTTTATTTCAATCCTGAGAAAAGTTATAATTTGACGATTTTTTCAGCTTTTTCTTAATTCGCCCAGAATAAAAATATATGACAATTGAAAGTTTTATTGTTTTTTTTTATATCAGTCAAGAATTACGAGCTGCATCTTTCCCGCCGATTGAGGACTGCAGTGGCAAGATGCACATGGAATAGGCTGATAAATCTGCACTCATGTATTGTTTCATGTTGAAATTTGTTTTAATACATTTGAAGTATACATGAAAAGATACGTCAATGTTTACCGGGCTCAGTTGTTTTTTCCCTCCTAAAAAAATCCCGAAAAAACATTTTTTTACTTTCTAATTCAGGCTTCCGCCTTAAAAGCGAAATTTTAGACCTACTGGTCTCGAGCACGAAAACGCGATCTTTGATGTTGGCGTTGGGTATCAAGATTTTGCCAATAGTTTGAAATGATAACAACCGGCTGAATCCGAACGATAGAGACGACGTGTTTATGCATGGCTCAAGCAGAACAGCTGCCTCGTGATTACGAACGAATATCGAGTCCAACTTGATTGTCGGCTCGAGACTCAACGTGATCCGCATAGACGGCCTACCGATTTTTCGAAAAGTAATCCGATATCCCAAAATACAAGGGGGACTATTTTGGGAACGGTGGACTCACGGCGAAGGGGATTTCTTTTACCACGAACTGTAAATGGCCATGTCAAGCATTCGTCAAGTAATTAAAAATTCGGTCAGTTGGTTTCCCATAAAATGATAGAGGATTTTTGGTAAAAGAGTCTTCAAGGGTTTTTAAAATTTACTCGGCACGTTTTAATTAAACAAACACTTATAATGAAAATTAATTAAAAAATTGTAAATAGTTCACTCTATACTTTACGCAAAAGGAATTCGCTCAAACGGAGAAATTTTATTCCGACGGATAACAGTGCTGTAAACTAAATCCTAATTTGGGGGCTACACCTAGTTGTAATTTTTGAAAATATCGATTCTTGGTTTTCCACGGATTCTCAAAGTACATTTCAAAAATATTCTCTGAAAATTTCGAATCGCTCCGTTCAAAATTGAGGCAGTTATGAGCGTTTATATAGGGTGTCTCAAAATGACTCGACATTTTTATTTATCAATAAAACGTATTATTTATTTGAAAAGTACGAATACTTTAAGGGGTTACCCCCACTTGCGATTTTGAAAAAATCGATTTTTTTTATTGCATTTTTTTTAAGTATACGTATCCGGGCCCATATTTCTGTATGGGCCTGGAATAGATGACTCTTTGTAAGTTGACAAAAAAAAATATTTTCTTCGTGTAAACTGAAATTGAAACTTTAAACGCGTTTTTCTCAAAATGGCATTTCTGAAGTCGGTGACCAAGATTACTCGAACACTAATGAACCGATCTTCTTGAAATTTTGCAGGCTTATTTAATACATAAAAATGTAGTCTTTAATCGTTCGATGTTTTTTTTTTCGAAAAAAAAAATGGCCGTTTTTTTTTTTCGTTAAAATCGAACCATTAACTTTGACTGTCTGCCATTTTGTGAAAAATGAATATTTTTTAAAATCCTTCGATTAAAGACTAGTTTATACTTATATTTGACTAAATCCATCCGCATTTTTTTCAGATGATCCACTTCGCCGCCATGTTGGTCACCGCAAACCGTGTATATAAAAACATTATTTCATTGACGGCCATTTGCCACTAAACAATGTAATATTTTTCAATAAAAAAATTACTGAAAGTTCTTCAAAATGTGTTCTTTAAGATGGCATATTGATCGATTAAAAAAGTTTTGTAGTTATCTTTAAAAAAATTCATGGAAAAGGCCTTTTTTTGCGCTACAAGTGGGGGTAACGCCTTAATATAAGGTACAAACATGGAGGTTATGTGTGAAACACAATATCCAATAAATGGCCGCCTCATTCCTGTTTGCAAACGTTTACGCTTTTGACGAAATTTTTAATAATATTTTGGCATAATTGCGGACTAATTTCATTAAGGGGTTTTCTCACTTTAGACGCCAAAAAGGCTATTTTCATGGATTTTTTTTATAGGTTTATATTATAGATATTGACATAAATGTTGTTACACTTAATAAATACTTTCGAAATAGATCTAAAAAAAATTGTTTTATGTATTTATGTAACCAAAACAAACTTTAAACGCGTTTTTCTCGAAACAACGTTTTTCGATGGCTTGTTGATAAAATCTTCGAACCTACTGAACGGATCCTTATGAAATTGTAACCATATATTCTTTACAACTGTAGCTATAGCGCATATAAAGGATTTTTAAAAAATTTTGATATTTATTTTTTTTGCCAAAAACGGTGAAAAAACGTTTTTTTTTTTGTTTATTCGAAAAATGTACGCTATTTTGTTATTTTTGCATATATAAAGAATCGGACGATATTCGCTATAGCTATTAACGTACTCAATTTAAAACCGGTTGATTTTTTTGTTTCGGATGATCCATCTCCGAGATTTCATCAACAGCGCAGATCTACACTTTTTAAGGGCATTTTGTTTGACTACCATTTTCGTCTATAAATAGTGTCTTAAATAAATACATTTTTTAAATGTATTTAT
>OX101788.1:9143073-9198073 GCA_944452715.1 Ophion slaviceki | reverse complement strand
GCCCGCGACAATCGTTAGAGAAGAAAGAGATGTCTTGCGGGGTAATCTTATGTCCTATCAAAGCGATTGAGGCATTCCATCACCTTGAAATTTTCAAAACATCAATTTTTTTATGTTTTATTTTTATTTATTATATACTTTATTATAATTATATACTTTACTAAATATTTTAAGCGCTCCAAAAATCAAATTCAAATTCAAACATGTCAAAAATCCAATTATTACCGGAATTATAGCAATTTTCTTATTGCATTTTTTTTTATGAAAAAAAATATTCAGGCTACAGGTTGGACCTATTTAGCCCGGTACAAACTCATAAAAAACAATGGGGTGCAGCTCAGAATAGTTTTGACAAGTATTTCGGTGGTTGAGAAAAATATACGTTTTTCTTCCGTGTCTTTTTTTTTAGTCATTTGCGAGTTTTGTATCTGTAGCAGAGCGGTAATCGCAAGTGTTGATCACTTCGCCCCGTATTCAAGACGGCGGTCAATTGCTTGAGGCCGGAGGCCTAAATTAGAAGGTCCGAAAAATCGTTTTTTTTTTAATTGCTTAAATCGATAGATAAACTATCCAAGAATACATTTACAAAGTTACAGAGGCCAATTGCAAATATTTTCGAAGATACAAGGCCAAAAGCAGAGAAGCTATTGATTTTTGATATTGATATTTCTTCCCACTGAAAACTTTCAAACGCGTTTGCTCCAGTTTTCATTTTCAGGATTTTTCCAAATTAGCGGGCGCAATAGCAAAAAACTAAACGCCCTATTGAATAAACCAAAGTTTATTTTATTCAGTATGAAAATCTATTCTAAGCGAATTAAAAAAGTCATTGCAAAAGTCTTTTAAAATCATTTTTATAGCACGTTAAAGTGTTTTTTTAAACACATTTTTATTTCAAACCTATGAAAAGTTATAATTTCGCGATTTTTCAGCTTTTTCTCAATTCACCCAGAAGAAAGATATATGACAATTGAAAATTTTATGGGTTTTTTTGTTTTCGTCAAGAATTACAAGCTGCATCTTTCCCGCCGATTGGGGACTGCAGTGGCAAGACGCACATGGAATAGGCTCATAAATCTGCACTAATTTATTGTTTCATGTTGAAACTTTTGTTTTATACATTTCAAATATACATGAAAAGATATCTCAATGTTTATTGGGCTAACTTGTTTTTCCCTTCTAAAAAAATCCCCAAGAAACGTTATTTTGGACCTTCAAATTCAGACTCCCGCCTTCATGCGCGCGGAATTCAACTAATCTATTGTAGTGGGCCTAAGTCTATCCGGTATTTCCGGTTACTACGTTTTGTATTAGTAATAGCAAATCGAAGTGAGCGCGGCGTAGCGTTACCTGAGAGCCTGCATCTGAGGTAGCGAGCGGAGGAACTCTCGACGAAGGATATTGCTGAATATATACAGTGCGAGTACACAAATTTGGAACTCGTTTAGACAAGGAACATCACTTAAGTGTCCGCCTTCGATTTTGTTGAAACTCATATATGCGATGAAGCATTGAAAACTATTAGACACGTATTTTTTGTTATCTACGGAAAAACGGTTTTCAGGGCCGAACCAACCTTCAAAGAAAGGTGCGGGAGGGGTGGTTTTGCAGTTACACCCACGAGCAATCCACCGATCTGAATGAAACAAAAACCAAAATTCTTCTAATGTAAAGCGATGAAAAATCCACCATAGAAGTATTGAATACAAATTAAATTAAGGGGTGACACTCCTTTCTTTGAAGGATCGTTTCCCCCCTTGAAACTGTTTTTCTTCCGATAAAAAAAATACGTATCTAATAGTTTTCAATGCTTCATGACATATATAAGTTTTAACACAATCGAAGGCGGACACTTAAGTGATGTTCCTTGTAAGTTTCAAAAATAGTGAATAAATCTTTACTTTTGAAAAAAATCAGCTATTTTTCCCTCGCCTAAAGGGCGAGAAAAACAGCGACAATAAGTCCTCCCTTAACGGTACGGACTTATTGTCGCGCAGGGACCAGATACGTAGATAAGATTCCTTATATTTCGGCAAACGGAGAATTATTCTGGAGCGAAAATCACGGTTGGGAGTCCACGGTTTGAAACATTTAATGATAAGAGGGATTTCTCTCTCTCTCTCTCTCTCTCTCTCTCTCTCTCTCTTCATATATATATATATATATATATATATATACATAAATGCACACACATACATATATACAGGGTGTTCTGTTTTAAATGGATAACCCTGCAACTGTCGATAGGTCAAATCATGTTGTACTATATGCTGGAATTTCAGTTTAGTGAAAGTCCCACGGTTTTTGAGATTTTGGGCTTTGTGTTATTTAAAAAAAATAATCTGTTTTTGGTTTTTCGCATGCCATTTCTACAAATGATACGAATCGCCAATAACTAAGCAACTTTTTAAAGTAATTGGCACGATATGCGTAGTACATTTTTTTTACACGGCAGGCTATTAAAGTCAGATGTTCGAATTGGTTTGTATGAAAATTCTGCATAAAATATTTATTCATAAATGAACCAGGGATGTGTGCGGCCGTGTGGATGACAAGATGGTCTTTGTGGATTCTGTATATAAAATGTGTATCATATTATATACAGAAAAATAAAAAATTCTGAAGAGGACCCTAACCAGAGGGCCGAAACGTAAAAACATCCTCTATTTCCATTGCTGACTTTGGAATAACCTTCACTGGCCGGATCGAAGCCGAATCCACAAAGACCATCTTTTTTCATAAAGTTTCCTTAACATTTAAGGTTAAGAAGAAGACTTTTCAAGATAAAACAAATAACTAAGATTTTTTTAAACCAAGTAAACAAAAAGTTGTAATTTGTAAAGATGGGATGAGAAAAACCAAAAGCAGATGATTTTTATCTTGAAAACCGTGGAACTTTTGCTAAACTGAAATTCCAGCATACAGTAGGACATGATCTGACCTATGGAGAGTTGCAGTATTATTCATATATAATAGGACACCATGTATATGCCCACAAAGGGAGAGAGAGAGGAATATCTAATGTAGAAAGTTGGATATTAGTTTGCCAAACTCACCAAATTGATGGTAACGATAAGATCGTACTGTTGTCTCTGTCCCTTCTTCTTGTTCTTGCCAGTCTTGACGGAGGCTGCCTTCGGCGTTACCTTGACCTGACCCTTCTGGGCGGACGGTTTCTGCGCCGGTTTGGCAGCTCCTTTGGCACCCGGCGCACCTTTCTGCCCTCCGACCGGAGCTTTTTGGCCGCTGGCACCCTTCTGATTTACATGACCAACACCATCCGCCGGTTTGCCGCGAGCCTACGTCGGGACAGGGAAAGAGGAAAAAGAGAAGTCAGAAAAAAACACATTAGAAGTTTGTTCATCGCAATTTGGGTACGAAGCGTCAGCTGATTGCTTAAGTTCGATCAATCTACGCATCCTTAAGGGGTCTTCTCGCTTTAGACGCTAAAAAAGGATGTTTTCGTGATTTTTTGGATGGGTTTACATTATAGATAGGGGAGACCGGGGCAAAATGGTATAGCGGGGCAAAACGGTACCGGGGCAAAACGGCACTGGGGCATAATGGGATCGGGGCATAATGGGATAGCAAAAAATGAAGTTTCTTGGTGCTTGATTTGGGGCAAAATGGGATAGGGGCAAAATGGGACACACAAAAATGAAGTGTCGCAGCCCGCTGAATTTGGGGCAAAATGGGATGACAGGAAAATTCATGCTTCGGCTCTATGAAAGAGCTGTTGAAACATAACCTAATCTAAATGGTGCTTGTGGTTCGTTTCAGTCCACATATACGCAGATAATACGGACTGACCGATATATTTGTCGACACATATCCGTCGATTTCATGGGGAGCGGCGGTCCTAGTTTCATAAAACAATTTACGTAAAAATTGACAAGAGTTAGATTTTCATCAATGGCTTGAAAATCAGTATCAGTAACGTGCAGTTGGCAGAAAATAAATAAAAAAAAACAAAGAAAGATAAAAACAACAAAAAAACCATAAATTGCACGCGTCAGATTATAAAAATTACTTGATTATTTAAGTAATTAATAACGACAAAGAAATTGTACCAATCGAATAAGAAGGCTCAAATAACAATTTACGTCAAGTTTGGTACAGTTCTGACCGCAGAATCAAAAGTAATTGTTTAACAAACTTTAATAACAAATGGGCCCACTATTCATGTGCCCATGCTGACGATAACTTAATCGAGTCCGTTTGCGACAATTGTGCCGATGAAAATTAGCTTAGTTAAACAAGGAATAAAAATTAAACATTGCCACCGTTAAATTATAGTATCGTAAGTAGAGTGTGACCCAAATATCGTGTAACACTCAATAAAACCTGTTTTCACTCATTTATTACCCCTCGTTTTTTACCCCTGCATTTCTTTCGTTTCTGCATCGAATTATTCCACTGTCTCATTTTGCCCCGATCCCGTTTTGCCCCAACCGCCTCTTTCTGGGGAGCCTGATTTTCTCCGGCCCATTTTGCCCCAGTCCCGTTTTGCCCCAATGACGTATTTTCCAGCAGTGTTGATTTTCACTATTCCATTTTGCCCCAAACCCGTTTTGCCCCGGTCCCATTATGCCCCGCTATACCATTTTGCCCCGGTCTCCCCTATATAAAAACATTATTTCATTGACGGCCATTTGCCACTAAACAATGTAATATTTTTCAGTAAAAAATTACTGAAAGTTCTTCAAGATGTGTTCTTTAAGATGGTATATTGATCGATTAAAAAAGTTTTGTAGTTTTCTTTAAAAAAATTCATGAAAAAGGCCTTTTTTGCGCTACAAGTGGGGGTAACGCCTTAACATACGGAATCTAAAACCGTTTGATTTTTTCGTTTCGGATGATCCATCTCCGAGATTTCATCAACAGCGCAGACCTACAATTTTTTAGGACATTTTTTCAACTACTATTTTCGTCTATAAATAGTGACTTAAATAAATACATTTTTTTTTAATGTAATGAAAATTCATGGAAATACCCTTTTTAGCGTCTAAAGTGAGAGACCCCTTAAAGCCGGATGTTTCGTAATGACAATGCGCATGTTTAGATACATCAAGGGAGTAAGTCGAATTTTCGAGCTCCTTGGTGCACACTGATAAGACCGTAGACGCTGCGATAGAACCAAAAATCGACAACCGTCGGAGTCTCTTGGCAGCCAACAAAAAATTTCGAATCGCATTCACCCTCGCCTCGTTACATAAATGCAAGACTACGTTGCTGTTCCTTCGTGCACTATACGCGCCAGTCAGATATCGTCGCAACAGTCGTGCTCGAAGTCTTGAAAAATTGACGAAAATGCATGCCGTCCTGCTTTGCTATCCATGAGGATAGATATGCTATCCTTCTTCAACGACACAACACACAAATTTTTCATCGACTTTCTTCATAATTGATTATTTATAGATCATTTCAGTGGCATCGCTTTCCATTCGTTTTCTTCGGTGGAAAGAACAAAACCTATTATACTTTTCTTCACAGCATCGGAGATGCTCCCATCACTCGTCTGTCAGGTGTTTCGATTCCTGATAGACGGCTGTGGACATTCCGAACGAGGCTGCACGTCATGTGGTGACAAATTATCACGAAAGTATAAGAAAAATCGTTTTTCTCCAACGTCAAACGAATTCGTGCATATACGTGGGATTTTAGCGTTTTTCTCAGTTTCCCCGAGCCCTCGTGCGAACGCCCACGAAAACTTCGACTCGTCGTTTCGCCTCGCAAGATGTGGAAGGCGTGCATCCCAAATATGGCAAATGCCTGGAAGAGAAACTGGGACACCGGCGATTGCAAACTTGCGAACGTTGAGCCGGGCTTGGCCCTTTTCTTCACTCCTCAGCCTGCACGTCTCCTTCCCGCTCTCGCGAGCAACTTTTCCGTCGCGAATGGAACATTTTTCCGTACACTGCAGTTTATGGAGCATCCTCGCACATGCACGCCCGTGATGCATTCCCCGATACACAAACTGAATACCGATTATATCTGCTGGCAAAAATCTGTCGAGCGTGATGCAACTTTTGACTGAATCGAGGAATAAATCAAATTTATCGCGTTCTCATGTATATGTATATGTATGTATATCAGGGTGGTTAAAAAACAATCGATTTTTTTTTCAACGGAAAATTGAAGTATGTTAAGAAAAAAAAAGTTTTGCAAGATTTGGGGGTTCTAAACAATTTTTTAGTTTAGTATTTCTCTTTTATAGCTACGCATGCATAAAAGAATATTTATAAAAATGCATATGAATTTTTTCACCACCATGCATAAAAGAATATTTGTCCTTTCATGCATAGAAGAATATTTATAATAATGCATGCATAGTTTCTTTTTAGTTAGTGCTCAAACGCCTTTTTCATGTTTTTTGTTTTTATGATTATCGGAGTATTTTTTTTTATTGCGATGCAGAAAATGTTAGTGCGTGATCCAATGTAAGTCTTGATTTAATTTTTTCCGTAACAATACACAATTTTTATTTAAATATTTTTTTTTACCATAAACACTTAGTATTTGGAGATTGAAAATCAATATATGTAATTCGGGTGGGAAAATTATATGAACCACTTGATGAACAAGAACACGGTGTTCACATCACTGTAAGTCTAACAAGCATGCGTGTTTTTTTGGAGTAATATGTTGTTTTGCAAAACGAAGACCAAAAACAATATCTGTTGCAAGTTGTGAGCGAGCACAGAAAAACCCATCCTGTTTGCGAGATGGGAAATTATTATTCGGCTCGATCTTCGAAGTTATTACCTAAGTTTTTCAACAATCACATACTGTGATCCAGAATACATATTTTTTTAATCATCGTTTGGAATTATTAATTTTATTAAAACTACTTGAAATGAAAACGACCTGTTTATGTTGACTTAGAAAATGCTACGGACCATAAAAAGTTTTGAGAAAATTATATTATTATGTCTATTGGCGGGGAAAAAAATTGACGAAAAATCGAGAAAAAAATTAAAAGTCGTTTGAGCACTACCTAAAAAAATGTTTAGACCTCTCAAATTTTGTATGATTTACTTTTTCATAACGTAGTTACTTTTTCCGTTGAGTACCGCGATAAAAATTTTTTTTTTTAACCACCCTAATGTATATGGTCGTGAATTGATATTGGACGGGAAGATATTTTACAAATTATAAAATTATTATTTACAAATTATAATATTATTAATTATATTAATGTCAAGGTTTTGCCAGTAGCATAAAATAATAACGAGCGGAAAAATTGAAATGAACGATAAAGAACGTGTAACCTCGTGGGGCTCAAGCTATGGATTAAAAAAATTATTCGATATCGGAAAATACGACGAGCATTACTTTGAAAACGTCGAGTCCTGGGTGAAACGTTTTTTTTTTGCCCCGAGCCAGCAGTATGTGACTATGTATCCACGTACGAAAAGTATTATTAATTTTAATACATTTATTTTCTGCGAAATCCTAGTGCTGAGTCTCTTAAAATGTTTAATAAATTTATTCGATTTTTTTCAAAATTAAACGAGCCCTTGTAAAGAATATTAATTTTTTAAACGTCTGTGGATTGAAAACTGTCACCAAATCACCCTGTATTTACAATAGTGCGGAAGGGAATTATTTTATTCCAATTAAGGCCTTAGGCCACTCTACAGGCCAAAAAGGGCATATTTTGTTATTTTTTTTCAGCGAAACCATAAAATAAATCGAAATGATAAAATAGGGGTTTTATTACACATGTAATTGACTATACGAAATTATTTTTTCACAGCGATACATGACAAAATGGCGACTGTGCAGTATTTTTCCGATGACGCCTTCATTTTTGGAAGAACAACGGCCGGACCAACAGCTCCTATAATTTTTGAGTTGATGAGACACTAAAGTTTTTTCAATTATATATAAGAATAGCTATAAAAGTACGTAGGATTTTTTTGATATATTGTTTTTTGTCAAAATGGCGCGTTTCTAAAACAAAAAGTATAAAATGCGATCAGAAAATCGTCAGAAAATTGTTCATAAAAAAGGTACTATGCAATATAATTAAAAAATCCTACGTGGTGCCTTAGAAAATGTAATGCTCAATGTAAAGTTGAAATTTCAAGTGAATCGGTTGAAATTTGTTTCAGTTGTGTAACATTTATTGTATGTTATTTATTATATATTATATATTATATTATGTATTATTTATTATATATCATGGTTATTTATTATATATTATATGATTATTATATGTATATATACATTTTTTTATTTCCTTATATAAGGAGTACGACTTTGCAGTGACCGTTTTTTTCAAAAGTTTAAGGCTTTATTATAAAAAAGTGGCTACATATTTTTTAATCAAAGTACTGCCCGTCGCTAGCTACGACCTCGGCCCATCTTTCAGGTAGCATTCGAATCCCGCGTCGATAAAAGTCTTGGTCCTTGGAGGCAATCCAGGAATCGACCCAATTTTTGACTTCTTCGTAAGTACCGAAGTGCTGGTCAGCCAAATCGTGTGCCATTGACCGGAACAAGTGATAGTCGGAAGGGGCAATGTCTGGAGAGTACGGCGGGTGGGATAAAACCTCCCATTTCAGCGTTTCCAAGTACTTTTTCACGACATTTGCAACATGGGGTCGGGCATTGTCATGCTGCAGTATCACCTTGTCATGTCTTTCGTTGAATTGTGGCCGTTTCTCTTTGAGTGCCTTACTCAAGCGCATCAACTGACGTCGGTAGAGTTCCCCTGTGATGGTTTCGGATGGTTTGAGCAGCTCATAGTACACAACGCCCAGCTGTCAGCCCGTCTTCAAAAACTTTCTGCCTTCCGCCACCATGCTTGTTCTCGACCTCAAAATCTCCACTTTTGAAGCGTTGAAACCACCGCCGACACGTTTTCTCACTAATAGAATCCTCCCCGTAAGCATCTACAAGCAAACGGTGGGCCTCAGCCGCAGATTTATTGATGTTGAAGAAGTAAATCATAACCTCCCGCAAATGCTGAGAATTCGGTTCGTAGGTTGCCATGTTTGAGTGCCTATAACTTTATAATGCATACACGTATCCGTTAGCTTTTTTAAATTGTTTACATTGGCAGAGCCTCTAGTTTAAAATGCCACTTTTTTTATTGAGCTAGGGCCACTACTTCGGCCGCAGTGGCTCTCTAAGTAAAACGGTCACTGCAAAGTTGTACTCCTAATATATTTTTTCCCCTTATTTTATTATATTTTTAATATACCTATATTTCTATCTCCTATGATTATTAATATTTCCTTCTTGGTCAGTTGCATCTTGCGCCACATTCGAAATATCGTTTCGAGTGAATATTGATATATTTATTTATTTATTTCGGAACCGAATGAATAGGTATTTATATATTTGTTTATTTATTTCGGAATTCGCCACGTGCTGAGAAACATTATTGTGCACCAGCGTTATAAGAGAAGATTTTTTCCGGTCTCCGATGAATTTCCGCCGTCGATGCACGGTTCGTTAATTTCTCGCGTGGCAACCTCAGATTTGAGGTAACACGGCGAGGTGCGCGTGTGAGCGCGAATCGACGAGAGTCACGCTCGTTGAATTCGCGCCCAAATGATCCAAAGAGCTGATGTATTTCGGCTCTCCCTCGGGTTTCGAGGATTTTTCGAGCACGTCTGACTCGGCAGAGCCGCGTCCTCATCGCGTATATGTATATACCCGCACACTTCTGTCACATCAACGAAAATGCGCGCACAATCACTGGTAAACGTGTGCAAGCAAATTAAGGCCAGGCTTTCGGTGGAATTCGAGTTTGCTGAATCAGCGCAACAAATTCCGAGGGATTTGCGGTACGTTTTCGTGATCGATACTACTGAATGCTTCTGTAATTTTTTCAGTCGTATGGCATTTGTTGGATTTTTTGGTTTGATGTGGATAATCGGAATGTTCTGTTTTTTTAGTTAAATTCAACTATTACTTTTCGTGAATGTACAGGGTGACAATTGTTGGGTAGCTATGTGTTTTTTAGCGGTCTGGCGAGGAGATTTCGTGATTGAGAAAAATATGGTATTTAGAGAGTTTCTCCCTCTAAATACCAAGTCTTCGTAAAAAAAATATGGCGTATTTTGGGGATGAGTAGTATTCGGCGGAAAAAAATGGGCATTTTGGAAAAATATCAATGTTTTATTTTGGGAATTAAATTCTGAATACGATACACTCGTAATTTTTTTTACTTTTAGTTTATACACTTATCTCTGGTTCCGAATTGATACACCTGGTCAATTCGACCAGTACGCTATTTCCTCCATTTCCCTTTAACAACCCTTCGGTGGTTTTTTATTTATTTTTCAACAGGAGTATGTTTTTAACACTGCGTTATATGTCTGTATAATTGAAATTTGGAAAATATAAAATTGAGCTGTTGTAAAAAATTATTGAAACTTTTTAACTTTGAAAAAATGAGCTTTTTATTTAAAATTCGTCCGGGTACAAATGACCATGTTTGGTAACGGAAGGTTAATGGAATTACATTTCATGCATTCGCTGAAAAATGCATCATTGCTAATTTTTTTTCTCTCTGTCGGGATACGCAATAAAGGTTTTCAGGGGTGTTTTGTATTGGGAACTTTATTATCTTCATCCCGCTGTACTCGAAATCGAATTCCGATCTTTTTCCAGAATGCCCAATTTTTTCTGGCAAATACTATTCGTCACTGAAATACTCTACATTCTTTTTCGAAGAGGACTTGAAAAACCATTGAAGACCATATTTTTATCAGTCGCAAAACACCTTAAAAACACATGGCTACCTTATAATTCTCAGCCTGTAAATCCGCCTACTCAGTATCGATACTGAATAGCTAAGGTTCGGAACCTATATGCGAGAATGGATTACCCACTTGACATGAATGCATATCGCAGCAGAGATCTGTCATTGTAATAAAAAATATTTTGCAACAATCGAGGCTCGAAAAACTGTGAGAGTCGACAGGAAAATGTTCGTATTTTTTCCGCCAGAACGAGTAACCAATTTCGTACGATCTGCGCTTGGGGGGGGGGGGGGGGGGAGCTTTAGGCAAGGCATACCTCTAGGCATACCTTTAGGCAAGGAAAAAATTTGCTGATTTTTATGATTTTTTTTTAAGCAAGATTTCTTTACAGTTTTGAGACTTAGGGTATATTTTATTACTATTTTCGGCTGTTACATTGTTTTAATTTTTTATTACTGATCTTTAAAAATGGCTGAGGCATGGCATGGTCTTCTAAACTGCATTTGCAAAAGTGGCGTGACGTATAGCTAAAAAACTAATCGACCGATTCTCATGAAATTTAAAATGAATCTTTCTAACCCAATTTTTTTAAACACGAGCCTCTATTTTTTTGAAAATTTCACAAAAAAGTGTTTTTTTTTTTAATTGCGAAATGGCTACATTTCGCAAAAAAAATCAGATTTTCAACATTTCTCACTTTTTCTTGGTTCACATTCTACGTATGAGTGTTAAGTAAAGAAAAATCTTGGTTGGTTTTTTTTCGGATTAATTCCACCGACGCTACGTGTCACGCCGTCCCTCCACAACCCGTTTAGAAGACTGTGCCATACCACCGCTATTTTTCACTATTACTAAATAAATAAAATACCATGTAGCAGCCAAAAGTAGTAATAAAACACACCCTAAGTCCCGAAAATGGCGAATAAATCTTACCTTAAAAAAAATCATGAAAATCAGCACTTTTTTTCTCGCCCAAAGGTGTCTCCACTTTTGAGATAGAAGCATTGAATTTAAGCGAGTCAACGTTACTGGAACATTTCACGAAAATTAGGGGATCATGGTGGCGCTCTTGAGTCACCACAACACGAAATAACGGAAGTGTTCATAGGCCCAACGGCCACGAGAAGCTCGCGGAGAATTTTTGAAGAAAAAAAAAAAAATTGCGTCTCGCGAGGCCAATACCGTGCGCACGAAAATAGAACTGTCTTGGTCTGCTCCTCGCAAAAACACAACATAATTGCCACGACTCGCCTTTTTTTCCATGCTCGAAGCTCGCAAGAGAGAATTCGTCTTGCAGCCCATTACGTGCGAAAATTGTTCGACCAATTTGCATTTTCTTTTGCGAAAAAAAATTCTCAAGCCACAAATATTCTTATGATGTCGATGAAGCCCTTTCGTGTGTGGCCATTGGAAAGTAACCTCAAACCATCGTGCTGCAACTTTCAGATGATATACAGGGTGTCCCTCTTATCTCTGCCACCCGAAATAACTTGGTAATTAACGACGTCAAAAAAATGTACCCGACAAAAGTTGTACGGTGTGAACGGGGCTATCAAATGCGACCAATTTTTTTATGTATTTCGGTGAAGGCACTGATGCACAGTGAAGGTCACCTCCACTTTTGTAAATGGAATGGTACATTTTTTTTCAACCATCTTGTGGGACACCTTAAGCCGCATAAAAACATTAGGGGGTCAAAGTCGTTCAAGGTCATTCAAGGCCACTTTTTACAATTGAGGCCTCAGGCCACACTAACGGGTATAAAATCATGTGCGAATTTAACAATTTGTTTTCGTATGAAAAATTGATTCACTCATAAAATGAATTACACATCTATTTAGTATGAATAACAAGCTGTTAGAAAATATATATTTTTTTTTCGATGTACAAAATGGCCGACTACTCGAAACTTCTCGAAACAGCTTTTTTCCAATTGGCGTGACAAATAACTTCAACAATTTTCACTCGATTTGCGTCAAATTTAAAAGTTATGTTCCTAATTGCATTTCGCAGAGAAGTACGTGCGGAATTTCTGATTAATCGAAAACTTTTCATTTTATGAGCAGTTTATTAGCAGTTATAAAGAAATTTTTCACTGAAAATTCATTTCCTAAGTTCAAATACCTACAACTTTTGAATAAAACAATATTTTTTAAATTTCGTACGTACTTCTCTAGGTATTCTAATGTAGATTGACGAGAATTTTTGTTTTTTGTTCTAGGTAAAAAATTGTGGATACTAAATGTCACGCTG
Source organism: Ophion slaviceki (assembly GCA_944452715.1). Classification (NCBI taxonomy): domain Eukaryota; kingdom Metazoa; phylum Arthropoda; class Insecta; order Hymenoptera; family Ichneumonidae; genus Ophion; species Ophion slaviceki. The sequence continues at coordinate 9,185,099 of OX101788.1, read as the reverse complement.
CGGAGCGCCCAAAAAAAGATAACAAAAGAAACTATTAGTAGTCGGCCATTTTGTACATCGAAAAAAAATCTAACAACTTGATATTCATCCTAGATAGATGTGTAGTTAATTTTATGAGTAAATCATTTTTTCATACGAAAAAATGGTTAAATTGGCACACGATTGTATACCCGTTAATGGTCGAGGTCGAGGATTTAGAAGCTATGAACATTCCGTTGACCGTAGAAGACTCACACTATGGGCCTGGTATCGATGATTCCATGTAAGTTGACAAATTTCATGATTTATCCATTCCCAAATTTTCAAACGCGTTTTTCTCAAAACCACGTTTTTCAAATCGGTACCCAAAATTTCTCGAAAACCAATGAACCGATTACCTTGAGATTTTTTATGGTTATTCTATACACCATTATCTAGTACTTGTCATAGGATTTTTTTTCCGTTACTTAGTTTTTATTTTATAGGCAAAATAATAACTAATTTTTGGCCCAAAAATCACTATTTATGTTCAAACGTCCGCCATTTTGTCATAAATCGATATTTTCAAAATCGGCTATGACAAGTACTAGAATATAGTATCTAATTTAATAATCTTTTTGGTTTTTTTTCAGATGATTTTTGAAGAAACGCCAGTAGGTACCGTATACGCAGATTTTTTTACGATGCTCCAAGGATCATACAATATCCTTGTATATTTTTGATATTTTTAAATAAAGAAAATTAAACACATTTTTTGAGTGTATATTAGGGTGTGCGGAAAAAAATCGATATTTTTTTTTTCGCTTGCATCCACCAAAAAAAGATGAATTAAGATAAAAAGAGAAGAATCCTCGAAGGAGAGCTCGAAAAAAAATTATTTCGAACGGCGCATTGCATTTGAATACTTTCCATAAGTATAACACAGGAAAATATTGGCACTTCTAAACGTCGTAGTAAAACTCTTCAGGAAAAAATCTCACAAAAATGTCAATAAGATTTTCTGATAGAGAATTGAATGCCCTACAAAAAATGTTCCTACGAACAATTAGCTTAGAACAACCGTTCAAGTGGTATCGCTGTCTGAAATTAAATTTTATTATTTAAGCGGCGTGCGCGCCATAGCACACGCTGCCACCTGGCGGCAGCATGCGGTAGCTCGTAGTGCAAAATTACAAGCTTCACACTAGCGCCACGAACGGGAAACCGCGACATTTTTCGCCCATTTTGGCCCCAAATCAAGATCTGTCACTGCTACAAAATTTCATTCGTTATTGGGAAGTGAATCCTGTAGTAGGAGAGGCTGCCTCGAAAAAATTAGCTAGTCACTTGTGGTACTTTAACGAGAAAATTGTTGCTTTATCGTTTTTCGACAATGCTGTGCCGATAAGTGTGAAGGCAAAAATGGTACAAGCTCTGCAATCTCGAGAAAAATCCAAAAATCCTTCCGAGTGAGTAATTTAAAAAAAATGATTAGGAAGTGTTGCTGAAAAAAGACATAAGCGATTTCGTTACTCAAGAATCCTTATTTCTTTTCCAGCAATTCAATTTACCTCATGATTTTTTGAGAGTAAATATTGAATTATGGCCGGAAAATGCCACTTATTTGAGTTGCTCAGATTTTTTTTCAATCCAAAAGTCGTTAATAACGTAGCCGAACGAGGTGTCAGTTTGATAGAAGCATATAACGGTTCATTAACAAAAAACGAAGAGTAGCTACAATATTTATTGGGTGTAGTGCAAAATCATCGACAGAAATACCCTAATTGCAACAAACAGACTCTTAAAAAAAGGAACGATAATTATCAAGGATTATAATGTAAAAACAAATGATTTTATCTTATTAAACCAAATTGATTGAATAAAACTTTTCGAAACACGGTCAATGATGGACGTCGTTTCTTTTATATTTGTTGTTGTACTTGATTCTTTTTTGTATCAGAGAAGTATTTTGAGAACGATTCCATGCAAATTGTATGTTAGAGCAGAACATTCTCTACAAAAAAAAACCCAAAAAGTTTTTTCGTAAAGCGAAAAATTCGATTTTTACAGCCTTTTGAATTATTTTTTTTCTATCAATTCAATTTCAGACAGCGATCCCACTTGAACGGTTGTTCTGAGCTAATTTTTCGTAAAAACTTTTTTGTTGCCAATTCGATTCTCCATGAGAATATGTTAATGACATCTTTGTGCGATTTTTTTCTGACGAGTTGCACTACCACATTCAGAAATCTCAATATTTTCCTGGGTTATTCTTATGGAAAATATTCAAATGCAATGCGCCATTCGAAATAATTTTTTTTCGAGCTCTCCTTCGAGGATTCTTCATTTTTTACCTTAATTCACCTTTTTTTGGTGGATGCAACCGAAAAAAAAAGTATCGATTTTTTTCCGCACACCCTAGTGTATATACTTTTAGATAATTAAAACCCCAATCAGAAATTTCAAATAGTTTTCCTTGAAAAAATTCACAAAAATGACTTTTTTTCGGCTCCTAGATGTATATCTCCCCTTAAATACAAATCTAAATATCTCGGATCACTACCAAATATTTGGTAGTGATCCGAGATATTTAGATTTGTATCATCGATACTGACCTTGATGACCTTGAACGACTTTGACTCCCTAATGTTTTTCATGCGGCATGAAGTGCTCCACAAGATGGTTGAAAAAAATGTACCATCCCATTTTAAAAAAAGTGGAGGTAACCTTCACTTTGCGTCAGCGCCTCCACCGAAATAAAAAAATTGGTCACATTTGATGGCACCCTGCACACTGTACAACTTTTGTCTGGAACATTTTTATGTGACGTCGATAATTACCGAGTCATTTCGGGTGGCAGAGATAAGAGGGACACCCTATATATTGCGACGTTCACCCCACCATGATCCTCACACATTCGATCAAATGCAGTACATACGAGCCTTTATGCAAATTGAAATGGGCTTCGTAAAAGTGACCGAATTCCCATCCTTGAGAGCTTTCGTCACTCCTGAATATTCATATTCACGTTTCTCGATGTGCCAGTCTCCCGTTACTCTCGTCAAGCAGCCTGGATATTACTTTTCCAGGCGTCGGATTATCGAAGAAGCTTCACCGCAAGTGCGTTTTTTCCACCTTCAATTACGCCAAGATAGATTGCTACCCCGAAGGGATCGGACGAGTGAGAAAAGACGAGGGATAGATGTACCATTCAACAGTGGACAGGGAGGTTTTGTCTCGCTGCTCCTATTCTACCATTCGGTAGGATCGGTGCATAACGGAACCCGTCCACCGGGAACAATGTGCAAATATTTTATTCCGAGACCATTTTTTTATTTCTTTTTCGCGAGTCCCTGGGCGGCGGAGTTTCAGCAGGCGTCGTTATTCAGCTTGCTCCAGACGGGCATGATCGCAGCTATCCAAATGTTTTACTTTCCGTTGCGACGCGAATAAAAATGGGCTCGACGTAGATGGTGGCTGTGAATGGGCCAGTTACGAAGATATCATGCCGTTCGTTGTGGCTGGACAAAAGACGAGCCTTCCCCATCCGAATGGGAAGAAGAAAATCATCGCAAAACGTTTTCTACCAAAAAACATTTTATAAAAACCGATTTCTAAAAAAAGTACACTAAAAGGTGAATAATAATGACATAGACTACCACAATTACTTATTAATTCATTATTTTATTTACTTCACTTAATAATTAATTAATTGGATTATTAGTCAATAATTTAAATCATTAACCAATCAAACGAACCTAAACAAGTCCAGAGACTCGATCGGACCACTGGTGCTGACTACTAAATACGTTTTATTTGGCTTGGCACCGACTTAAAAAACGAATGATATTAATCATTAAGTAAAGTAAGGAAAATAATTAATTATTAAGTAATTGTGGTGGTCTATTTAATTATTTTTTACTTTTCAGTGCACTTTTTTAGAGTGGTTGTTTTAGTTTATTTTCTTTTTTCTTTTTAAATGGTAAAACTATCCAGGTTGATAAGTAAACATGAGAGAGCAACTAAACACGCTTCTCGTATGAGAAAGTTCCGTGGAGTTCTCGTCGAGAAGTTCCGCGGGATATCTTAGGAGTCCATAATCAGATCCTTGCTAAATTTGTACGGGAACACGTTAGGAGTACGTACTAACAAATGAAAAAAAAATATCATCCAAGTCAGTCAATATTTGTCAGAAGTATGCGTGAACATATATGTACTATATATATATATACACTACCGGCGAAAAGTTTTCGGACAAAAATGCAAACAAGTTCTGGAACGGTTTTTTATGCCATTTCGCTGATAGTTGACATAAATGAATTTAACAAACGTCATTTTAAAGGGGAGGAATTCATCTTCATTCCGTGTTCTTTAAAGATTTTTTTACTATTTTTTTACGACTAGTACCGTTTTTTGAAAACGACCATTTCTCGCCTTTTTTTATTCCTTTTCTGGTGGACCCCGTTTACAGACATTTTTTTGAAATAAATTTCTTCGAGCGAAATCATAGAGGGGGAAGCTCAAGCTTCAATTTTGTTTTTTTAAAGCTTTGTACGATTTTTTTTGCCAAAGATATTTTGATTTTTTTTAAATAAAAAATAGAAAAAAATCGTAAAAAAGTCGTAAAAAAATAATGAACGTTTAAAAAAACGGCTGAGGGTGAATTCCTTTCCTTCAAAATTCTGGTTATTACATTCATTTATGTCAACTATCGGCGAAATGGCATAAAACATCGATCTAGATCTTTTTTGAATTTTTATCCGGAAACTTTTCGCCGGTAGTGTATATATATGTGTATGTAGTGTGACTGTATATTTATAAACAGGGTGTCCTGTTATGATTGGGTAATCCTGCAGCTGTCGATAGGTCAGATCATGCCCTACTATATGCTGGAATTTCAGTTCAATAAAAGTCCCACGGTTTTCGAGATTTTGGGCTTTATGTTATTTTTTTAAATCATCTGCTTTTGGCCTTTCGCATGCCATTTCTACAAATGCTACGAATCGAGAATAACTAAGTAACTTTTTGAAGTAATTGGCACGACATGCGTGGTACATTTTTTTTACACCGCAGGCCATCAAAGTCATCTAATTGATGTTCGAATTGGTGTGTATGAAAATTCTGCATAAAATCTTTTTTCATTAAGTTTCCTTAACATTTAAGGTAAGAAAGAAGACTTTCCTAGATAAAACAAATAACCAAGAGTATTTTTCAAAGAACCAGGTAAAAAAAAGTTATCAACTGTAGAAATGGCATGCGAAAAACCAAAAGCAGAGAACCTCCTTTTTTAGAACTCGGTTAAAAAAATGATTATATCGCGTTTGTTATTTTGCAACTGCTCAAAAAAGACAACGAGAGTGGGCAAGAGAAAAAACCTGACCATATGACGAACCTCCCAGGGACATTGGTACAAGTCTCTACGCGATTGATTTTTCTGATAAAACCGCCGGAGTCTGTGTAGAGCCGTCGAGGGTTGGAGGGTGGGGGATTGCCATTCCAGAGTATGATTTACGCCCGGAAGTTTGCCATGTTGAAAATATACGGGCATGTTTTCCCTAAGCCTTCGGTACTCGGTGGAGTACATGTCTGCACTATGAATCACCGATGAGCCATTAATCAGTCGAGTTCTCATGCTAATTTGATGCAAGCGAAGAGTGTACCTCGCGTCTGTCGAGCTCGCGGGGGCCACCTGAGAATTAACCTCCCTCCTTTCTCCTCCAGGACACTGGAAAACGCCTATAATATGCATGTTTCGTGGCCCGCTGACGAAGACCAGCATGGGGATGGTTAGGGTTGAAAATAGTTACGGTGAGTCTCCTGGGAAATAACGATCGGATCGGTTGAAATCGGCCGGATTCACCGCTAGACAACGTTATCGTGGAACCTCAAACGTAGCTTCAACCTGTTATAATAAACCTCCGTGTCCTCGAGTTCAGGGGATATATATACCTAGGAGCCGGAAAAAGGTCATTTTTGTGAATTTTTTCAAGGAAAACTATTTGAAATTTCGTATTGGAGTTTTAATTATCTAAAAGTATATACATTCAAAAATATGTTTAATTTTCTTCATTTAAAAATATCAAAAATATACAAGGATATTGTCTGATCCTTGGAGCGTCGTAAAAAAATCTGCGTATACGGTACCCATTGGCGTTTCTTCAAAAATCATCTGAAAAAAAAAAACCTAAAAGATTATTAAATTAGATACTATAATCTAGTACTTGTCATAGCCGATTTTGAAAATATCGATTTATGACAAAATGGCGGACGTTTGAACATAAATAGTGATTTTTGGGCCAAAAATTAGTTATTATTTTGCCTATAAAACAAAAACTAAGTAACGGAAAAAAAATTCTATGACAAGTACTAGATAATGGTGTATAGAATAACCACAAAAAACCTCAAGGCAATCGGTTAATTGGTTTTCAAGAAATTTCGGGTACCGATTTGAAAAACGTGGTTTCGAGAAAAACGCGTTTGAAAATTTGGGAATGAATAAATCATGAAATTTGTCAACTTACATGGAATCATCGATACCAGGCCCATAGTGTAGGTCTTCCACGGTCGACGCAATGTTCATAGCTTCTAAATCCTCGACCTCGACCATCTAGATGTATATCTCCCCTCAAGGCCTTAGGCCACAGTAACGGGTATAAAATCATGTGCGCATTTAACAATTTTTTTCGTATGAAAAAGTGATTCACTCATAAAATTAATTACATTTCTATTTAGTATGAATATCAAGCTGTTAGAAATTTTATTTTTCTTTCGCTGTACAAAATGGCCGACTACTCGAAACTTCTTGAAACAGCTTTTTTCCAATTGGCGTGACAAATAACTTCAACAATTTTTCTAATTGCATTTCGCAGAGAAGTACGTAGGGAATTTCTGATTAATCGAAAACTTTTCACTTGATGAGCAGTTTATGAGCGGTTATAACGAAATTTTTCACTGAAAATTCATTTCTTAAGTTCAAAAACCTACAACTTTTGAATAAAACAATATTTTTTAAATTCCGTACGTACTTCTCTAGGTATTCTAATGTAGATTGACGAGAATTTTTTTTTGTTCTAGGTAAAAAATTGTGGATGCTAAGTGTCACGCCGCGGAGCACCTAAAAAAAGATAACAAAAGAAAATATTAGTAGTCGGTGATTTTGTACATAGATAAAAAAAAATATATTTTCCAACAGCTTGATATTCATACTGAATAGATGCGTAATTAATTTTATGAGTAAATCACTTTTTCATACGAAAAAAATTGTTAAATTCGCACATGATTCTATACCCGTTACTGTGGCCTAAGGCCTTAATGAAACGACGTTTAATTAAGCGATTTCTCCTAATTACACGTGTAATTATCTCTTGCATTTTGGTGTACACGCGAGCCTACCGATGATTACTGTCGGCGATGAACAAGCACCGCTAGCGGGAGAGAAGGGTCGAAGGACCAGGCTCGCGACGTCAGGATCGCGATTTCTTGGCTCGCTTGCCAAATTATTCAGTTTCCACAATTCCGCGCAACGTCCCGCCCCGCGAATGTCTCGTCGGTTCGTTTACAACAATCGCGATGGGACGCTTCGAATGATTAGCGGAACAAAGGGAAATTAATGGACAACCGCTGTTGGTGATGTCACTGGAGTAGCGAGGAATTGAGAAACGCGACAGCGCCAAGTAATTGAGATGGAAATTTTGAAGCATTCAGGTAGCGGGCTCTATCCTTTGGGTACAATAGATTGTATTTTTCTTTAGCTGTTGAAATGGAGTGTTGGAACAATTTTGGAGTAGAACTGTTACGGACATTAGGCTATGTGAATTTGTCCGCACAGACTTCATAATGAGGTCAGGTTATAGTCATACTGTCGCTGAGAGACCCCGTAATCGGAAAAAAATTAGTAGAAGGCCAGTTTTTTGTCAGGTGATTCTGTAAGGTGCCGTGAGTGCAAGCTCCAAGTTTGCCTAAAAATCGGAGTGCAGGTTTTTTTAGGGGACGAAGGGGGGTGGGGGTGGATTGACGGCAAACTACAACCCCTACGAGGTCGGCGCCGTGAGACAAAATGTTCTGAAAAATCCGGGCTTTAGTTTTGCGCACAGCGCCGGAGTCGTGGAAGTTCATTTTGGGGGTGAAAAAGTGGGGTGAAATTATTAAAAATCAGTTCTCATTCGATAACTCTGTAGGAAAAATTCGTACACTTTTTATTCAAATGGGAACGTTGTAGCCCTTGGAAACAATTTTTTTGGTATTTCAACCATTTTTGTGGGCATGAAGATATTATCGGAGAGTGACGATAATATCTTCATCCCCACAAAAATTGGTCGTTGACGATCTCACTTTTTTCAAATCAATCTTCATTTTTTATCAGTTACGTAAAAATGACGACTTTTTCCATAGAGTTTGTATGCTCGAGTTTCAATTCGTCACCACGTTTTTAAAAAAATGATTTTAAAAATCGACGATCGTCAACGGATCCTATTTATTATGAACTCGAATAACCGGTTTGGTTTTTAGGATTTCAGATGGACCGTTTAAGCTGAAGAGTGTCCACTGCCAAACGTCGCGAAAAAATTTCATCATCTGCCGGCAGCCACGTTTTCGTTGTTTTCCTGTATTTCTTGGTGATTTTTTGTATTGCTCTCAATATATATACCCTTGTGTTTAAAAAATGCGTTTCTTTTTCACAAATCGTTTCTCAGAAAAAAATCGGAATTTGGCCGTTTTTCGGGCTTCTAGGTAGATGCAGCCCGTCAAAAGAAATCCACATTGAGAGATAACTCTGACGATTTTATTGTACACATGCACATGCATAAATTGGACCATAGACCTTGGCTATCTACTGCCCAAGTACTACCGAAAATTGTAATCCCTTCGTGAATCCTAATAACGTAAATCGTAAACACGATCCATCATTATTTTTCTGCTCGGCGAAAATGTCTATCTCCAAGTGGATCAATGATGATGTAGGAACGGGGAAAAGACTAAGGAAGCCCGTAGCAGCTGTCGCCATCTCATTGTTAAAACGATACCTCGGTGTAAATTGCCTCGTCGTTGGCAGCTTGAATTACGGAGGCCTGAAACGATTATCGTGCTTGCACGAGTGTCTTTAAGGGGTTACCCCCACTTGCGATTTTGAAAAAATCGATTTTTTTTATTGCATTTTTTTTAAGTATAAGTATCCGGGCCCATACTTCTGTATGGGCCCGGAATAGATGACTCTATGTAAGTTTACAAAAAAAAATATTTTCTTCGTGTAAACTGAAATTGAAACTTTAAACGCGTTTTTCTCAAAATGGCATTTCTGAAGTCGGTGACCAAGATTACTCGAACACTAATGAACCGATCTTCTTGAAATTTTGCAGGCTTATTTAATACATAAAAATGTAGTCTTTAATCGTTCGATTTTTTTTTCGAAAAAAATGGCCGTTTTATAGCCAAAAAACGGCCGTTTTTTTTTCGTTAAAATCGAACCATTAACTTTGACTGTCCGCCATTTTGTGAAAAATGAATATTTTTTAAAATCCTTCGATTAAAGACTAGTTTATACTTATATTTGACTAAATCCATCCGCATTTTTTTTTCAGATGATCCACTTCGCCGCAATGTTGGTCACCGCAAACCGTGTATATAAAAACATTATTTCATTGACGGCCATTTGCCACTAAACAATGTAATATTTTTCAATAAAAAAATTACTGAAATTTCTTCAAGATGTGTTCTTTAAGATGGTATATTGATCGATTAAAAAAGTTTTCTAGTTTTCTTTAAAAAAATTCATGAAAAAGGCCTTGTTTTTGCGCTACAAGTGGGGGTAACGCCTTAACAAAGCATCAACGTGGCCGATGCTGTACCTGATGGTACCGTTGGCGAGCAACATCGTTTTCTGTAAAATCTCCTATAGGGAGAGTTACCTTGGCTACCGTGCAAGCGCGAGACGGTGCCTTTTTAGCTCGAACACGTTGGAATTTTCGCGATATTAAGTTTTCCCATCTTCGCTCAGGTAGACAGTCTGAAGGTTGTGCGCCTTCTAAGCTACCCTCTGCCGCTGGTGGGGTATCTTGCTTGCCTTCCAGCTGTCCTCTTCCACACTGCTAGAAGCCTCTCCCTCTGCCTCTCTCCCTCTCTCCTCTTTCTCTCGCTCCGATAAAAAGAATCAGGAATATCCGAGCAGAGCCTGCGAAGGTGTAGTCGCGCATGGAAAGCAGCAGTATCATAGTCTCTGGAATATTTTCAAATAACTATCCGCCGCTCTCGCTCTTTGCTCGTCTACGGTGGACCTCTCCCTCGCAGGCTCCCACCAACGATCCGACAGCCCGCTACTTTCGATCTTTCGAGCTCCCTCGTGGGAGGCTGTCGCGAATGTGTGAGCAACGGATCAACTTACGCACACGCACGACTCACGGTGCAGTTATTGTCCATAGGGAACTCGACGACATGGTCTCCAACGAAAATGTTTTCACTGGAGCCGGATTGTTTGATGTATCTTCGATGCCGTTTATAAATCTCCTGGCAATATGACGATATGGTTAAGTTTAACTTGAGGCAGCTCGATGCTGCAACCGTTTCACGGCATTGTTGACAACGTTTTCCAAGGTGAGGGTTAAGTGATGATTATCGTGACGAACGATCGTCGGACCGTTGATTGATCCATCTGGCAAGCTATTCCCTCCCGTTGGAGGCACTTCGCTGTCGTGATTTCCCTGTCCGCGAGGGAATCCTTCCGGAAGATCCCATTGGCCGAGCTCTTGGACCTAAAAATGGATCCCTCGGGTTACCATGGCCTGAAACTTCCGGAAGTGCGTTGGAGGGATTGTAACATCAATGGAGTCTGATAGGTCCGAATTGTAAGAGACTCGTCGAGTTCACCATGGTAGAGCACAAGCTCTTTCAACTACACGTTAAGTCGGTCGAACGTGTACTCCTTACGCAAGCACAACTTCCGGAAATGACGATGAAAATTTTCGCAATCTTATTTTTACGACTAACGATAGCCTTGGTAGGTGTGTTCATACTTTCGCGTTCACGACCGTTGCAAGGAACGTTATTCCTTCTCTCACCCCTAGCCCCATCTGTTTCCTCCGGCTTCGCGATCTTCCCTTTTTTCTCTCTCGCGGTGAAGGCATCCCCGAGGTTGCTTCGAGCTGATGCCGAGCAAATCTCTCGGCCGGATATATATTCGCTTTTCTCGCGTCGTTCATTCCACTCCGCGCAAGACTTCCGGTGGGATGCTACTCGGCCACGAGCAACAAAAGCAAATGGCTCGTAACGTCCAACCAGCTGGAATCTCACAAGCTGCTTCATAATTTATCATTTTCTTCGCTTTTTTTTCGTTTTTCATTCTTCATTCAGGCACAGTATTACGACCTACGTTATTTTTTATTCGTCAGGAGCTTGCAGTTTGTTTTTATTCGCAAGTTTTTATTGCGGCCTTTTCCAACTGCTCTGCTTCCTCCAGACGATCAGCGCAATTCAGCCTTACTTCAGATTCATTTTCTCTCACAATCGTTGATAGTGCTTTTCGCACGACAGCCTTCGATTATATAAAACTTGTTGTTGTTTTTGTTTCTGCTCAATCGATTGCAAACGAGTTTTCGGTATTTTTCGGCCGGAAGATTCGCGTCATTTGGACGCGAAACGTCCGGTCATCACGGACGTAACAAGTGGCGATGTATGCGGCGACGCTTTCCGTCTGAAAGCGGCACGTGGCGACGTCGCCGCCCTCGTCGAAATGTGTGAGTGTGGATATATTTTCTCTCCTAATATCTCTCGGTCTGCGGACTTTGCGGCTCGTCGAGACGCAGTTTCTCTCTCCCGGCTCTCGTTTCTCTATAACTTTTGCTGCCTCGCACACGCACAGCTTGGAAATTTCCGTATTTCTCATTGGCTGCACGTTTTCACGCGAGCTTGCAGCATTATAGCTCTGGAGGCGCTACGTGGCCGAATTATACTTTAGTCACGCTCACGAACAATACACACGCGTGACGAAATCACGCGTGCGAGAGAGAGAGAGACAGAGAGAGAGAGAGAGAGAGAGAGAGAGAGAGAGAGAGACAGAGTGAGAGAGAGAGAGGCGGGGATTAGTCCGTGTGGATATTTTCACGGGAAACGCGAGATAGCGGAGGTGGAGGAGGACGTTTGGGGTCGGTTATAAAAGTTATGCCAAGCTGAAGAGCCCGTTAGTGAGATACACTCCAGAGTCCGGTAGCGCTCTAACAAACCACCCCTCCCGACAGAATGGTTAGTTTTTTTTTTTCTATAAAATTGAATCCTCTTTCACCGATTGCACTCATGTAAACGGCGAAATTATCGCCGATTTGACGTTTACTCGATAAATTGGCCGCACCAGGAGCAAAGTGATCGACGGAGGAGAAGGAAATAAATAATTTCGAATTTCGAACGTGCACGGATTTATTCCGAAGTATCTTTTGTCGCTTGCATCGAGGAGGATAGAAAAGTTTTTTCGAATTTTTCGCCGCTGTGCTCACGCGTTTTTCTTCGAACTTACGTGCTTCGATTTGAAAAGCTTTTGGAATTTTTTTTTATCCTTCTGTTGAGCCTCTCATGCTTGGGAAAAAGGTCCAGTGCACTAATCGTTCGCGTTTTCTTGTTTCAGGATGACGAGCAAGTTCAGAGTAAGTAGAAAAGGATACTTGGTGACGGTGAAGTGTTGCATGGATGTAGCCGTTTTTTTTTCGAGGAATTATATTTAAACTTCGAGAAAATGATTATCATTAAACGATAGTTGCCGGATAACAGACTGCCTGATAAATGCTTCGGGAAATTTTGGATCGTTGGTTTTTTATTTGTTTCGTTTTTGGATTTTTTTTTACGTTTTTGGCTGGGTTTTAGTGCGTCGATGACTGTGGGACGCGTTCGTTATGCGATATTGATTGATACGTCGATGCCGAGTCACGTGAGGTCCCAGTGGAATACGAGTCGATCGATTTTGTCGTTTGATTGCCTTTCTTTACGTGTACGAAATAATGTACACATACAGGGTGACGGTCATAAGGTGGCCACATGCGTCCTAAGGGCGCGGAGATTTTGGGATCGAGACAAATATCATATTTAATGGGTTTTCGAGTCGTCTTGGAAAACAAATTTAGCGGATTTTTGTGGGGAGTGATGTGTCAGAAAAAAATTGATCATTCGGGAAAAAAATAAAAATTCCATTCTCAAGCGGACTGGAGATAATTAAATACAGAATACGAAACACTCCTCGAAGAACTTTTTTTTTAAAGGAATTAAATTTTATTTAATCATTCAAGTCCTCGAAAAATCCCATATTGACATTTGGTCCTTTTTTTAAATCAATGTCACACAATGGCTACGAACAATTGCAAGGTTTTTTGAGTGCGATTCATGGAAAGTAGGTGGCGTGTTCAAAGTTCACTTATCGTGAAATTGCAAGAGTCGAGTGTGCGTAAAGTTTTCGAAAATCGAAAAACCATCAAAACGACAAACGGAGTGTGAAAAATGTGGTGGAACAACAAGCAAAACAACTGCTTCAAAGTATTCCATACATCATAAAGGAATGTTACGACACAATGTAACATGTCTGTCACACTCACTTTATTGCTTTATAACTAGCCCCGTGATGACATTTGTCTAAAACTAAATAATACGTGGTTCTTTTTATTTATTAAAACCTACCACAAAGTCAACTATGTTCAATTTTTACGTTGTTGAGTTATGAACGGTTAAAATGTATCTTTGTTAATTTTTTTTTCTCGATAACGGTATACATAAAAAAAAAGTTTCTCCGAACTGTTTCGTATTCCGAATTTAAGTCTTTAGGCCAAACAATAGGCTTTTTGGCGATTTTTTTTCCAGAAAAACTACAAAACAAATCGAGATTACAAAAAAGGGTGTTTATCATACATATCAGCTGTATACAATGATTTTTTTAAGCCATTAATTCCAAAATGGCGGCTGTGCAGCGTGTATCTCAAAACTGCATTTTTTAAGTTGGCGGGAAACATAACAGACAATTTTCAACCGATTCACTTGAAATGTTGAATATATCTTGAAAAATACATTGTCTATGGAAGTACGTAGGATTTTTTTTTATATTGCATAGTTTATTTGTTATTAACGATTTTTAGGCAAATTTTTGGAAAGTGAAAAATTTGCATAAAAATCGTCAGATAATTTTTAATAACGTATGAACTATGCAATATAAAAAAAATCCTACGTATTTCCATAGACAATGTATTTTTCAAGATGTATTCAACATCTCGAGTGAATCGGTTGAAAATTGTTTGAGTCATGTTTCCGGTCAACTTTAAAAATGCAGTTTTTAGATAAACGCTGCACAGCCGCCATTTTGAAATTAATCGCTTAAAAAAAATTATGGTATACAGTCACTGATATGTATGATAAACACCCTTTTTTGTAATCTCGATTTATTTTCTATTTTTTCTGAAAGAAAATCCCCAAAAAGCCTATTTTTTCGGCCTCTAGTGTGGCCTAACCCCTTAATTACCTTCATTTCACTGTGCTGAAAATTAAATGTTGTTTTTTTCCCGAACTGCTCAATTTTTTCCAGCAAATGCTACTCATCGCAAAAATATGGTATATTTTTTTTTCTCCGAAAGGATTTGAAAAATAATCGAAAATCAAATTTTTCTCGGTCGTAGAGTTTCCGCGCAAGACCCTGCATGACCACCTCGCAGTAGTCACCCTGTATTTCTTGTTGCACAGCGAGAGCCCATATAGAGTCGAAAACTTTTGAGCGCGCTTGTAATTAGAGCTTGCGATTAGCAAATGGCAATCAACTCCAAAAATCTCCGCGTCGAGTTCAGTCGCAACGTGCATCGTTGACAATTTGCACCGAATGGAAATTTCGGGTGCTCCAATCCCGCTGATCCTGTGCTCTTTTTACTCTCACTATCGCCGTCTCGTCAGCCGCGCGGTTCTTTTTAGTGCGTCGCCGCACTAAAGTTTTAAAATTAACGTGTGCATAGTCTCGCGTAACTGGGTCAATGGGGGAAATATCCGTGATGTATCGTGGATGTCCGTGGTGATACTTGAACGGAGGAGACTCCATTTGTCGACGATAAGTGGCGATTCATAGAGCAATATAAAATACATCCTCGATTTTAGTACGTTATCGTACGCATGTCCATAGTGGAAGCCAGCCATAAATGGGCTAATCGAGCCTCGACGTTTTTTTTCCCGCCTGCGGAAAAAGCCCATTTCGTTTCGAGATCGTGGAAAAATTGTTGATGATACGTGGCACGAAATCTCGTGAAATTTTCTCGGTCAAGCTCGTATCCTCACCCCCCTCTATCTTCCTCTTTTATTCGCAAGAATTAAATTTTACCGGTCTCGTGCAATATAGTGAAATTTTTCATCTTCCAAACGACCGTCGATTTTCTTTCGCGCGTTAAGGGGTCTTCTCACTTTAGACGCTAAAAAGGCTATTTTGATGAATTTTTTAAAAGGTTTACATTATAGATATTGACATAAAAGTTGTCACACTTGATAAATACACTTTTGAAATACATTAACATTTTTTTATTATGTATTTATGTAACCCAAACAAAACTTTAAATGCGTTTTTCTCGAATCAACTTTTTTCGACGGTTTGTTGATAAAATCTTCGAAACTACTGAACCGATGCTTATGAAATTTTAACCACATGTTCTTTACAGCTATAGCTATATCGCATATCAAGGATTTTAAAAATTTTTGATGTTTACTATTTTTTTTTGCCAAAAACGGTAAAAAACCGTTTTTTTTTGCTTTTTCGAAAAGTGTCCGAAAAGTTCATTTGTTATTAACGATTTTTTAGGCAAATTTTTGGAAAGTGAAAAATTTGCCTAAAAAATCGTCAGATAATTGTCAATAACAAATGAACTATGCAATATAAAAAAAAATCCTACGTATTTCCATAGACAATGCATTTTTCAAGATATATTCAACATTTCAAGTGAATCGGTTGAAAATCGTCTGCGGTATGTTTCCGGCCAACTTAAAAAATGCAGTTTTGAGATAAACGCTGCACAGCCGCCATTTTGAAATTAATCGCTTCAAAAAAATTATTGTATACACTCAATATGTACGATAAACACGCTTTTTTGTAATCTCGATTTATTTTGTAGTTTTTCTGAAAAAAAACCCCATAAAAAGCCTATATTTCGGCCTCTAGAGTGGCCCAACCCCTTAAATAAATATATATTTTTTAATGTATATCGAAAGTGTATTTATTAAGTATAACAACTTTTATATCAATACCTATAATATAAAACTATTTAAAAATCCTGAAAATAGCCTTTTTTTAGCGTCTAAAGTGAGAAGACCCCTTAATTTCCCAGTCGCATACCCGAATACTCCTGATTGGAAGAAAAAAACTAGAAACAAGCAACGTCAAGTACGTCGAATGTGAGAGGCGACCAACAAAGGAAGAGCGCAGGAGGGACTCATGGAACAGTGTGCATTTTATGGAGAGCCGGTCGTTACCGGACCGATCGGAGGATCGTTGGCTAGCGAACGTTCCCGTGCTCTATGCGTTTTATGTCATCTCGGAGACAACGACTTCGTCGTTTCGACGCCGCGGTGACGGTTGCGCCAGTATCGTCCAGCAGTAGCGATAACGTCCCGTCAGTAGGTAGCGAGACCCGAGTGAGAGATGGAAAAGGGAACAAGGACATCATATTTATTACTAGCTCATTCGACGAGAAGCGAAACGATTGGAATTGGAAAAGGTTTATAACGTAGCGTGTCTGACCTACTCGAGACTGTGACTACTTGAACAAACGAGGGAATCGGCTCCACTGCGTTACGTGTAGATAAATACAGTCGAACGTCGATATAACGAATCTCTAGGAAAGTTCGTTATATTGAGCTTTCCTTTTATTGAGTTTTCGGTATATCGAGATTATGTTCCTTAAAATGGTCATTGAAAAAAAATATATTAGGACTGCAAATATGGGGATAATTTAAAGAAAGGAAGGTTCCAATAGAGCAATTCTTACAAGCAATTAGTAATAATCCGTGCGGAAAACTGATAGGGCATCCCTAATAAAAATAAGGGCCTTTCAGGGCTTTCCTAGTGCTTTCCCTAGTAGGGATTTCCACAATGGGCCCAGACTTGGCCATTATCGGCATAAACTTGTAGGGATTTCCACAATAGGCCCCAACTTGGCCATTATGGGGATAAACCTGTAGGGATTTCCACAAAAGGACCCGACTTGGCCATTATAGGGATAAACCTGTAGGGATTTCCACAATAGGCCCAGACTTGGCCAGTATAGGGATAAACAAGTAGGGATCTCCACAATAGGCCCAGATCTGACTATTATAGCGATAAACCAGTATAAATAGCTTAGCCTACATGGTTGATGGTATTTCAATTATTCAAATCGATTATATACGTCGATCGAATAATATTACCGAACGCAAATTGGGAAAAAGCGTAAGGGCATTAGCAAATAAAAAATCAACGATGAACACAAATATGCAGACAAACATTAGACAGTATTTATTTATCAAATTAAAGAAACCTTTTAGATAGATACAAACAATTACTCATGGTTTCGCTCATACATGGAGTAATGCTAGCGCATAAGTGTGAACAGTCCCAACCGGTTTTCTCGACATTTGTATACCAACTAATTTCCGCTCAATACTCATCATAGGGAAAATTATTTCTTCTGAAGACTTCGCTGATATTTCCCATTCATAAACTTTATCTGACTGTGTCGGATAAGTAAATAAATTGGTCTTCGTTTTCCAGATCGTTCCCTCAATGGAAATCGATTCTAGTGATTCAGTAGACCCATATATTTTTTTTATTTCTACTACACATCCATTCCTTAGAATGGATTATTTTTTGTATTAATTTTGTCATGGCAGTTTGTCATAAAGGCTCACATGCAAATACGCAATCACATTTCTACGCGCGCACACATACATACACATGTACTCACGCCCACACCTATGCACATGAACAATTACATAAAAACACATACAGATATACCCTGACGCATTTAACATACACGTATATCCACTGATACGGATATTTTATGGCGCTGAAATGGTTATGATGAGGCGCCGTTGAGGCATTTTCAGGGCGCTAAAATGGTTTTGATGAGGCGCCATTGAGGCAACTTATAAGGCCCCGGTCGTTGCGCCTTTAATGGCCCTTGTTGACGAAGTGTGACCGGCCGCTAACGGCCCTCATGTGGCTTCCAGATAAGGGCCCGAATAAAGTTAGGGGAATATTATTGGGGCCCGATCACAGCCCCAACTCAATTTCCGCACGGGAAGAGGATAATGCATATTAATTTGAAATTGTATCAAGGTTTCGGGTGTCTATCGGAAAGGAATGAACAAATCTTCGTTATATCGAGGTTCGACTGTGTGTGTGTGTGTATATATTTATATAGGTGTAGTAAAAAGGAATCCATTATTTTTGCATTCAATTTCATGCAAAAATAATGGATTTCTTTTTACTACACCTAATAATAGGGTGGTAAAAAAATCGATTTTTTTCTCAATGGAAAATTGAAGTATGTTAAGAAAAACAAAGTTTTGCAAAACTTGAGGGTTCTAAACAATTTTTTAGGTAGTGCTTAAACGCTTTTTTCATGTTTTTTTTTTCATGATTATCGGAGTATTTTTTTTTATCTCGATGCAGAAAATGTTAAGGCGTGATCCAATGTAAGTCTTGGTTTCATTTTTTCTGTAACAATACACAATTTTTATTTAAATATTTTTTTTACCATTAAGTATTTGCAGATTAAGAATCAATATATGTAATTCGGTTGTAAAAATTATATCAACCACTTGATGAACAAGAACACGGTGTTTACATCACTGAACGTCTAACAAGTATGCGCGTTTTTCTGGAGTAATATGTTGCATTGGAGTACGAAAACAAAGTCATACGAATTCGAGAGTTACAAACCGCGGCGCTGTTGACGCTACTGCACCTTTGTTTCTCTGACTGTCCGTGAGTTCTCTTCGCGATTCATTTGACTGTTTCCAGTAGTTGCTGTATTGAGGTACGTCACAGTACACGTAAAAAGAAAAATGTAAAAAATGAGCGCGGGTTTGGACGATAGTGAAAGTGCCGAAATTTGTCTGATTGGGTCGGAAATCGAAGAATGTGTGGAGCGATACCCACGAGTAGAGAAGCATGAAGTCTATTCTTTCACCATTATAATACTCTTAAATTTTCTGTTCGAGAGATGACACAAAACGTTATCGACAAAATAACTAATATTTTGAGCGAAATCGGAATAGGAATTTCTCAACCTTGCATCAATTTCGAAAGGTTACAAAAATTACGATTGGAGTGGACAGCATTGAAAAAAAATTACTTACGGAAAAATCAAACTCAATCGTTAAACGAAAATCTCTTTCAACATAAGTTGGATGAATTATTTTAATTACATTGTTAACATGTCTATTGGCGGGAACAAAAAATTGACGAAAAAACAAAGAAAAAAAATTAAAAGTCGTTTTAGCACTACCTAAAAAAACGTTTAGACCTCTCAAATTTTGTATGTGTTACTTTTTTATAACGTAGTAACATTCTCCGTTGAGAACCGCGAAAAAAATGAATTTTTTTGAGCCATCAGATATATATGCAATATCAGGACATTCTGCTGCTTTAACGGGTTATGCCTACTTGTGACGGTCGAAAACAGCTCATTTGTGGGGTTTTTAAAATAGAAAATCGTAATTGTGATTTTCTGCAAAAATTAGGTTTTTGAGAAATTATCATCTGAAGCACACTCTCTAATTATTTCTATAAAAAACATATTTAATTATAATCGATTTAGAGCCGGTGTCCGGGAAACACCTCTCGCAAACGTTTTTTGCGGTGAGCTTTCCCTACTGAACTAGGATATCTAATATCAACAGATTTCGTTAGTAATTGAGTTTATCTATGATTTGTCGAAGCCATTTCCGAAAGATTAAAATTGTAGAAAACGGCGCGTTTTCAAAGTAAAAGTGTTGAATTTTTGCGAAAAAATGGGAATTTTTCGCTCATCAAATCGAAAGTGTACATCGAAAAAAAGCCTTCGATCAAATACTATATTTTTACATATAGAAAAAGCCCTAAAAAATTTCAGAAAGATCGATGCAGTATTTTTTGACTTATTTTTCTCGCCAACATTGAAAACGTACTTTCGAGGAAAAAGCGTTTTTAGTTTCGAACGATGTTGCGAGCGTTCCGGTGGGCTTTAACATAGCAGCCTATTAATCTGTCAACTTGTATCCGATCACCTTGAATTTTTAAAAGAACATTTATAAGATGATACACTGTCGAAATATATTGGTTTTGAACAACAGTGATATTTCGACTTTTGCAACTAGGCATAACCCCTTAAGGACATGCCTTAAATTGTTTAATGACTTTTATATTAAAAGGCCTTCATTTATCCAGAAGTGATTTTCGAAACATTGGCTCTTGGCCTCTGAGGATGGACCGTGAAGTCGAACGCTCTACGGTTATTTCCGCATAGCATGCTGGAAGCGGAGAAATTGCACGTTTGCTCAGACGTCCCTCTCGTGTTTGCTTTTCCGTCTTTTAAGGCTTCTACGACTCGATGGGGAGCAATATTTGTAGTCGCAGCGTGGAAAGAAATAAAAGGGGAGGATGAGGAGACGAAAAATAGAGTTGACACAGTTTCGACTGATTGTAAAATGTCATCGAAACATCTATGACCAGTAGGGTGGCACAAATTTGGGCTCTATTTTTTTTCCTTTTTCGCACTATCCAATTATCTTCTTTAAAGAACAAAAAATTGTCACGAAGGCTACGAGCGGCCAAAAAATATTTACAGGTCACTCAAGCCTCCCAAAAATTATAATTAAAAAAAATCCATTTTTTTCGTCCACTTCTCACCCAAGAATTTTACGCGTTTTTATTTTTAAATGAACCTCGCGAAAGCTCTAGCCGGCTAATGAATATTTAGTGGTCGCTTTAGAGCTTCTAAATTTCCAGTTTTAGCCAATTTTTTTTACTCTTCTCACTCATAAGTTTGACGCTTTGTAAAATTTTCAAAACAATTAATCCTTTTTTCTTTAGAAACAGATTTTTCAAATTTACCTCACCATTCTAACCCAAGAATTATAATCTTTGTTCTAATAAAATAATTCTTTAAAGCTCTTGACCATAAACAAAATTATAGGTCGTTTTATTCGTAAAACTGAAATGCCAGCTGTTTTACGCGCATCGTAATGCGTCCCACGGTTGGTATCGTTAGCCAAATTGCGGACCAATCGTAGCTGTACTCTGTGACGAGCGACGCCATAATACAATAATACATAATAACACATATCGTCTAATCGGGGTTTGTTACAAATTATTATAATAAATTATTCAGAAAATGTAACGCTTCGCTGTTTATTTTGTTTTTATGCTACAAGGAATTATAGTGCATGCGAGATTTATTGTTTGGCGGAAATAGCAAATTTCGGAAACCTTTAGCGACCACTAAATATTCATTGGCTGGCTGGAGCTTTCGTGAGGTTGATTTAAAAATTATAAAGCTTAAATTTCATCGGTGAGAAGTGGACGAAAAAAAAATCGATGTTCTAATAAAAATTTGAATTTTTGGGAGGCTTGAGCGACCTCTAAATATTTTTTTAACGCTCGCAGCTTCAGCACCAATTTTTTTTTCTTCAATGAAGAAAATTAGATGGTGAGAAAAGGAGAAAAAATAGAGCTCAAATTTGGGCCACCCTAATAACTAGTACTTCGAATTTGCCGGATAATAGTTGCGAAAGGTTTTTTTATAGAAATTTCACTGCGGCGATTTTCGTGGCTTGAATTTTCTGTCGGGATAAATAAAGATCGAGTGCGTATGCGAATGGGCGTTGTGTATTTACTTATCGATGCACTGCTTCCGACCTAGCGCACACTGATTCACGTATTTCATACTCTTTCGATGATCGTGCGTGTATTTCGAGCTTGCGAATTGGTGTGGCGAATAAGTCAGTGGAGTTGTGATAAAAATGGCATGAGATGGCTTCTCACGAGGTGACGTTTGAATTTCTACTAATTACGAAAGCATCATTGCGAATGGATGTGGGTGCATTTTGTCAAGTTTTATTTTGATCGTCGATGTTTCAGTGCTCAGGAGAGCTTTCTCCATGTTCGACTCGGCCAAGGATGGTAGAATAGAAAAGGAAAAGGTGCGAACGATCCTGAACACCCTCGGGCACACCTTCGACGATCAGGAACTCGAGGTTCTGCTCCAGAAAGAGGACGAGGATGGTAGGTCGAATTTTTTAACTTTGCTATGTGCGATTAGACAAAACGAAGGCAATTTCACGATTGAATACTTTATTGCCAATTTCAATCATTCGTGTGATTATATTATTAATTATTCGGATAATTGAATCATTAATGTTATAATAATACGAATAATAAAAATTTGTAATAAAATACACAGTTGTAAAATTTCTTCGCTTCGTCATAATGAATTATTCGTATAATTAAATAGTTATATGAATAATTAATAATACGAATAAATAAATAATAAAAAATAATACGAATAACTAAGTTTTGTAATAAAATACACAGTTTTGACATTTTTTCTCATCGTTTGGATCAATTATTCATATTGTTATTTTATTAATGATTCGTATAATTAAATAATTATGTAAATAATTAATAATACAAAAATACGAATAACTAAAATTTGTAATAAAATACAGTTATAAAAATTCTTCGCTTCGTCTTAATTTATTATTCGTATTTGGATATTATTAATTATTCATACAATTATCCGTATGATGATATTATTGATTTTCATTCACTAAATCAATTAATCACCAATTACGATTATAAAATTACGAGTTACGTATTCTTGCAAGAGTTACTTATTCCTAGCCCTGGGAATTATGCACTTGGCCTGGAAGTCTAGATTTTTTTTATCGTGGATTGTATCAGGGACAAACGAAATTACCCGTGATGCACGCGTTTATCCTTTGAATTGCTGCGAGATTCTCATGTACTCATGAGAATTGGCCTCAAGGTGATGCACAAATTCGTATATTCCCGTCGTTGCTCCGGCACGAAGTTGGGACAATGTAGTTTCGCTTCGCGAGGTACGCTCGAATTCCTTCGATTTTATCGATTCCACGTGCGCAGGTGGGCCGAATAAATCATGAAACGTACGTCTTGAGTAGCGCCGTACAAGAAACCGCGCATAAGCAAGCTCAAACCTTGCGTAGGAAACTCCAGTTAAATATAACATCGAATCCATCCTATCGTCGCTCGCCCCGAATGGACAAGAATCAAGACTTCTTTACGAACGTTCAAACGGTGTCACTTTTTTTCTTCCGCTGTTGGTTGAATTTCAATTCACCGACAATATCATTGATTTGATAGCATGGATGTGCGAGAGTCTCTCAGTAGGGAACGTAATGGTGAGTCGAATCTTCAACGATCCAGTAAGCCCGATACAGTCGATTTGGAACTTTTGCAGCTTACCAAGTTTTGCCATTCCGATATGAGTAAAACGGCGAGGCAATAGAATCGTATCGGCTTTCTCAAGAGGAATGCAGTTGAGAAATCAACGAGCTTTCATTTTACTTTTATCGTAACTACTGGTATTAAAGTGTTATTGCTTTAATTAACCGCTGGTATTAAAGTATTATTACTTTAATTAAATGCTGGTATTATTAAAGTGTTATTATTTTAATACTAGGAGTTACGATATTATTATATTGAGCTTATTATTATTAGTTATAATTATTACGTTTACAGTTATTATTGAGGTTATTGTTATTAGTTATTATGATAAAGTTCACAGTTATTATTATGAGTTATTATTATCAAGTTGACAGTTAGTATTACAGTTATTTTGATGATTTATTATTATTGAGTTTACAGATATTATTACAGTTGTTGTTATTAACTTTGCAGTTATTATTTTTAGTTATTGTTATCGAGTTTGAAGTTATTACAGTTATTGCAATTCCCGTTATGATTATTAAGGTATTACCACGTTCACTTTACTTTTATCGTAACTGCTGGTATTAACGTGCGATTGGATAAATCAACTTTGGGACCCGAGGAAGATAATTGTAATTCTGCTCTCGCGATTCCCCGATAGCATCGACCTTTCTTGCTCTCCGACCACTTCAAAATATTGCTTCGAAAGTCCTAAACTTTTTTTCCGGCCGGTTCTCCTGGCCGATATTAATTTTCCTCAAGTCATGGTTATCCAATGAAAGCTTTTATTTCACCATACTCGTACGAACGTAATTGGAAATACAGTTTTTCGATCTCACGCGCGATTTTGCACACAATGCCGTTTGCCATTTGCAACAATTTTGCCGCGTGTACTGACCTTTTGACGAAAATCAACGCAAAACATTTTTTAAATGACAAACTAAAATGGCATGATTGGAACAGCTGATCGAGCGCCAAACTATCGAGGCATATACCAAAACGTTGGTCCCTCTCTTTCTCTCTCTCTATTGAAAGCTAGCGAACTCGTTAATTTAATGTCAACTGACATTTACATCGGTGCATCTGTAGCGACAAATACGAGAAATGTGCTCCATGCGTTGGATACGTAAATTGAAAAGCTTGGGAGACAAACTAGAGAGAGAGAGAGGGAGAGAGAGAGAGAGAGAGAGAGAGAGAGAGAGAGAGAGAGAGAGAAGAGAATGAACATTGGTTGGGTGCAGCTGGTCATCCATACGTTAATGCAAGTATGCATAAATATTTGCCATTTAATCAGCGAACATCTCTCGATTCAAGCACGCGCACGTGCATAAATTCGGTGCGCTACGATCGCGCTCGAACGGCCATATACACTCGTGTATGGCTTTGGACACACATGTGTATAACTATTAAATGCAAATAGAAAGCTCGGTCCTCGTAGATCACACAACTTTGAATAAATTTAAAAGAATATATGGGTCACATTAAAAACGACTTAATGCATCGAACACGTTGCAATTCGCTTTCGTAAAGCCATACACAAATCAATTATTTAACGATATTCATACAAAATTACTTTCCGTGCATCTGGAGAATTCTTGCAATCGTTACAGATGTCGTTCGCGTTAGCATTGTGAAATCTTATTGATTTGATTCATCATTCCATATAAATATGGTAATTATAATGGGTATCGTAATAATTATGATATCCGATAATAATTACATATTATATTATAAGAGTGATTATAATAATTATAATAAATTAAGACTGGCGTAAATTTACTTGGAAATAATAATTCACTGGCCGATTATAATATTACAATCTTCGATAATTATAAAAATATTATAATTGTAATAATGTCAGTATAATATAGTATAATAAGTGTAATTATAATAATAATTATAATTCCTATAAATATTATAATCAATGAATACAATGGAATAATTTCGCTCAGAAATAAAGATTCGTTGGAACAATTATAATCGGAAATTATAATGATTTGAGCGAAACATTCCAGTGGGATTAAAGCACTTCGAGAATTACTGCTATACTTTCCCAAAATCATTTTGTTTCGATCAAAGAAGATCAACAAGGAGATGTTTCTTTCAAGAGAACAGATTCATTCAATTTCACTGAACTAACTTGAAATTTTAGCAATGGAATCAAGTTCCCAACAAAATTACCATACAAATAAGATACTCATTGATAGTACTATCGAAACCGCACAAATCAAGTAATATCTTCATCACTATCATAACAAAAAAAAACGTAATGAATAAATCTTCAAGAATGTTGATTACAAATTTGCGTTCTGCATATAAACCTCCAGGACAAATTAGCTGAGCAATTGGTTCGTCTTACCTAAACCTACTATTCACATGAATAGTAGGTGAAGAATTATATGGATATGCAAGTCAGTGCTCCTTTGGATACGCCTCCATTTTTGTTGCTATATAGAGATACCTACTATTCACATCAATAGTAGGTTAAGAGAAAAAGTAGCATAGAGATATCTACTATTCACATCAATAGTAGGTTTCTTTATATAGCAACAAAAATTGAGGCTTATCCAAAGGAGGACTGATTTGCATATCCATATCACTCTTTACCAAAACAAAAAACCTTAAAAATAAAATATCAAACAAAATTGATAACAAATTTGCGTTTTGAATATCCGCGAGGACGTCACAGAAATTGGTTAACCTTACCCAAACCTACTGCTCACATGAATTTCTTAAGGGAAGGTTCTGACTTGTTGAGCCCAAAAATGTTCGATTTTTCACCAATTTTTCATGCGAAAAGTATTAAATATAGAATGTTGATATTTGGTATGTTGACTAAGCGGTCTTTATTGAACATCAAAATATTTTTTAAAGTTTGACAAAACATGGCGGTGGGAGTGGGAGGAGTATGTCGATGGGCGGGCGATGACATTCTTCGCTTGCGGAAGTCCTAAGTCCCAGACAGGTGATGTGAAGCAAAAAAATCAAACATATTTTGACTTTGTACAATATTGTGTATAAGTTAACCTAGAATCAAGAAGAAAAATTGAAAAATAAAAAAATAGTGAGCAAAAAACTGCGAAAATTTTTGGGAACAAAAACAAACTTCCTTCCGATCGCTACTATTTTTTCATTTTTCAATTTTTCTTCTTGATTCTAGGTCAACTTATACACAATATTGTACAAAGTAAAAATATGTTTGATTTTTTTGCCTCAGATCATCTGTCCGGGACTTAGGACTTCCGCAAGCGAAGAATGTCATCGCCCGCGCACCGACATACGTGGCTCCTCCCACTCCCAACGCCATGTTTTGTCAAACTTTAAAAAATATTTTGATGTTCAATAAAGACCGCTTAGTCAACATACCAAATATCAACATTCTATATTTAATACTTTTCGAATTAAAAATTGGTGAAATATCGAACATTTTTTGGCCCAACAAGGCAGAACCTTCCCTTGATGTCAACAAAATGAGGCTTATCGAAAGAAGAACTCTGATTAACGACATTCGGTATTCCACGATCGATACACTCGCCAGCCCCCAATGAGTGTCGTACTCAGTGTATTACATGGGTAAGAACACGAGGGTTTTACAACTACATACGCGTCGGGCCTCACCTCTCCAACCAATTTCGCAGATGTGCTCGAACGAATGAGCCAAGTCGCGCGTAACGAGACCAATATTATTGGAGACAAGGATGGATAGACTGGGAGCTAGAGAAAGAGAGAGAGAGAGAGAAAGAGAGAGAGAGAGAGAGAGAGAGAGAGAGAGAGAGAGAGAGAGGCAGTGAGTAAGGCGTGAGACAAACGCCGAGGTTTCAGAGGTAACACATTGCACTAGCAAGCGAGGGAGGCTCTTGGCGTTCTGCGGAGATTCTCGTTAGCCGGTATAATGAGCTGCGCTATATACATACATCGGGTATTACCATTCAAAAAGACCCAACGCATATCGAACTAGAGTATTAAATTGGTGCGAGTTAGGCCCTTCTGTACATCGACAAAGCACTGTATTATCAGTACCTATACGGGATGTATATTGCTTCGCACGTAGGGTGAAAGCGAACGCGTAGGTAGACTGCAAGCTGATGCACCGATGAGGGACAAATAGCCTCGGACTATTTTGATATGCCTGTATATCTAAACACATTGGGGACAACATCACCGTTGAAAGGACCTTTACGTAAACGTTTATCCAAAGGGGATTTTGAAGACATTGGAGTTTATATGGTATTGAGCACAGGGTCAATGGTCTGCTGCGAGGACCGTACTTGAAGCTCCAGCATCACCTTCCTCTTTATATCTATGTACATCTATGTACATACAGAGTCTGAGCTGCAATAACGTGGCTCAGTAAGCAGCCTCATCAAACTCTATGCAGCCCTGTTTGATTCTCTTGTAATCAGGTAACTTGTGAGGTAGCTGCTAAATTAGTAGAGTTCCGGCTCTTCGATATAGACCCTCTCCCCGTTTCGTCGAGAAGCAAGACAAAGCCGCGGCTAAGGGCGATCATCCACCAAAGCGGAGATGAACGGAGCTAGGAGAAAAACAACCAATAGAATGGCCCCGCTCAGATGGACACGAATTCAGCGGTTGATTGGTAGCCTTTTCCTAGCTCCGCACATCTTCTCTTTGGTGGATGATGGCCCTAATGGCGGGCAAAGCAGAGCCTCCGAATATCACACAGCAGAGCACAAAGAAAATGGAACAACCCCAATGAAGTTTGCCATCTGTCGAATCACGATATCTTCTTTCCTCGAACTGGCGGCCATAATTCAATCAAATCGGTTTCCCATTTCGCTTGAATGTACGCCGCGAAATACTTCAGCAACGCGTTGGAAATGGAAGCTTTAGGTATTTTTGGTATGCCGGTTAGTTGATGGACTTCCACCCATTGCAATCGAGGCTTCTTTATTTGAACATCGATTCAGTATCGGATCAAAGCGACATTGATGGATTGGGGAATTAGATGGTTATTTATTACTTTGATTTTGTTATATGTTATTATCATACTTTGCAGGTTTCCTTTAAGGGGCTAGGCCACGCTAGAGGCCGAAACAATAGGCTTTTTGGGGATTTTTTTTTCAGGAAAACTACAAAATAAATCGAGATTCCAAAAAGGGTGTTTATCATACAAATCAGTGACTGTATACAATAATTTTTTTGAAGCGACTAATTTCAAAATGGCGGCTGTGCAGCGTTTATCTGAAAAGTGCATTTTTTAAGTTGGCCGGAAACATAACAGCCAATTTTCAACCGATTCATTTGAAATGTTAAATATATCTTGAAAAGTACGTTGTCTATGGAAGTACGTAGGATTTTTTTTTTTATGTTTCATAGTCAATTTGTTTTTAACAATTATCTGACGAAATTTTTCACTTTTCAAAAATTTGCCTAAAAATCGTCAGATAATTGTTAACAACAAATGAACTATGCAATATAAAAAAATCCTACGTACTTCCATAGACAATGTATTTTTCAAGATATATTCAACATTTCAAGTGAATCGGTTAAAAATTGTCTGAGTTATGTTTCCGGCCAACTTAAAAAATGCAGTTTTGAGATAAACGCTGCACAGCCGCCACTTTGAAATTAATCGCTTCAAAAAAATTATTGTATACAGTCACTGGTATATATGATGAACACCCTTTTTTTCATCTCGATTTATTTTGTATTTTTGCTGGAAAAATATCCCCAAAAAGAATATTTTCTCGGCCTCTAGAGTGGCCTAAGGCCTTAATGTGATCATTAAGACTGATCCGGGATTCAGTGACAATTTGCAAGAAGTTTACGACACGAATACTGGGATTTAGAGTCGTGGGAGTTTCCCCATAGTATTTCAATTGAAGGTGGGAGAAGGAAAGAGAAAGAGAGCTATGCTCAAGAATTCACCATGGATGACTGCACCGCGTTTTCCTCGCTAGTCTCTTTGTTCTTCGTTCGCTCATAAACACTCCGAATACAAAGCTCGATAACTCATTACGTGAAAATCTAAGTACGCCGAGTAAAGCCCGCAAAGCTCGCATTGTTATTCTAAACACGTTGCTTTCACGAGTGCCGGAAGGAGTTTCGTTCGATCAATGGCCTTGGCCAGTTGATTCGGATTTCATCCCCTAGCGTATCAGTTTCACGAGTGACCATGGGGGGTAGTGTGCGGGTTCTTGTTCAGTTGGTGGTTAGATACATATTTGTAGGTGTACGTGTGTAGGTGTGTGTGTAAGTGCACAATCTATGCGATCAGAGATCAAATGTCAAATGCAATTATAGGTGTCGAGCTCGTCCATTGTTGTGCAAAAGATAGTATGGTATATATGTTTCTAGGTATGCGTGTGTAGGTGTATGTGTGGGCATAATCTATCCGATCAGAGATCAAATGTCAAATCCAATTATCGATGTCTAACTCCACCATTGTTGTGCAAAAGATGTGCATATCCATGTGGATGCATATTGTCAAATTATAATCAAAGTTTAATTAGACGTACATTACATATGGCCCGAACATTGCCCTCTCCTTATCAGTTAGTCATATATAATCTTTCCTGATTTCAAACGTACACCTTTGCGGGTTTTTTTCCGGATCACCCTTGCCAGTTGGACCCTTTCCCATCACTCCCTAACCGCACTTCGCTAATCTAACCGAACTTCCGGTGTGTCCACCGCCGTCTTGAGGATGTATTGCTCGTATTTCCCTACCATAAATGAGTTTCGGCGAGAATTTTGAGTACTTTGCGATGAGATTAACATTTTTTTTAAATCAACCACGTTGAAGATGCTAAAAACATTAATTACCGATAATCATAATGCAAATAGTTATAAGTAAATTGTTGAAAATAAAAAATTGTTCAACAAATGTCCGGTGAACTACTTTTTTTATATTATAAAATGAATTCCAAATAGTTATAAATTATAAGTAAATTAGTTGAAAATAAAAATTGTTCAACAAATGCCCGGTGAACTACTTTTTTTATATTATAAAATGAATTCGTAGATTTTTCAGAATAGGTATGCATTTTTTTGGAATTTTCCTTCTATTTTCATTTTCATTTGTTTAAAAAAAAAAAATTGATGAAGTGTCACAAATTTTCAATATGTTTTCGGAGTAATGTTCCATATTAAATCCAAGAAGTGTCCGGGGTATTGAACAAACATTGTCAGAGGTACAGCTTCTGAAAAATTTCAAAAACGGGATTTTAGGAATAGCGAGAAAATTCTTTAAAAAATCATATGTATTTTTAAAAAATATCATAATTCATTGAATATCATAAAAATAAAGTTTATTGGAGATTTTTTGAACAAATCTTTGTTTGAATAATTTATTTATAAATGTTTGGCATTCTTATTATTCAAAACCAATGTTCTCAGCATCTTCAATACGGTTGATTTTTTTCAGATTTTAATGGTGTCGCCAAGTACTCAAAATTCTCACCGAAACTCACTTTTGGTAAGGAATGTACGGGCAATACATACTTAAGGGGGGAAGTACATAAAAATGGTCGAAAATCACGAAAAGTTTCGGGATTTTTTTCTTTTGTTCGGGAATTTGTAGAGTATTTTATTGTACATTACAAGACACGAAAAAATTTTTTTATAGACACTAAGTGTTCATCAGCAGCCTACAGCCAATTGCTGCAGAACAAATTTTCGAAATTTGCGGCAGCGATAAAAAAAACTATTGATCCGATTCATTTCAACCAAAGGTGATTAGCCACATAATTGCGAACCCTTGTCGATAAACCTCCATATTCAATAAAAAATTTAATTAAACAATCATTTTTTGCATAAAAAACACGATAATTTTTGCTGAAAATTTGATCTTTTTTTCCTAAGTGCCGCCATTATTACAATATTCAACTTTTGTAACTTTTTCTTGGTTTGTCGACAGCATACTTTCATATAGAATGTAATGGTTTTTGAATTTTTTGTTTCAAATACAAAAAAAAACTACAGCTGCCGCAGTTCGACATCGCGGGGAAAATTCGTTCAGCAACAATTGGCTGCAGGCTACTGATGAACACTTATTGTCGATAAAAAAACGTTTTTCATGTCTTCTAATATACAATAAAATATCCTACAAATTTCAAAACGATTGGTCGGGTAGTTACATTACAAAAAAATCCCGAAATTTTTCGTCATTTTCGACCATATATATGTATTTCCCCCTTCAAGACTTTAGGCCACAGTAACGGGTAAAAAATCATGTGCGAATTTAACCATTTTTTCGTATGAAAAAGTGATTCACTCATAAAATTAATTACACATCTATTTAGTACGAATATCAAGCTGTTAGAAAATTTATATGTTTTTTTCGATGTACAAAATGGCCGACTACTAATATTTTCTTTTGTTATCTTTTTTTAGGCGCTCCGTGGCGTGACATTTGGCATTCACAATTTTTTACCTAGAACAAAAAACAAAAATTCTCGTCAATCTACATTAGAATACCTACAGAAGTACGTACGGAAATTAAAAAATATTGTTTTATTCAAAAGTTGTAGGTATTTGAACTTAAGAAATTAATTTTCAGTGAAAAATTTCGTTATAACTGCTCATAAACTGCTCATAAAATGGAAAGTTTTCGATTAATCAGAAATTCCGTACGTACTTCTCTGCGAAATGCAATTAGGAACATAACTTTTAAATTTGAAGTAAATCGAGTGAAAAATGTTGAAGTTACTTGTCACGCCAATTGGAAAAAAGCTGTTTCGAGAAGTTTCGAGTAGTCGATCATTTTGTACATCGAAAAAAAATATATATTTTCTAACAGCTTGATATTCATAATAAATAGATGTGTAATTAATTTACGAGTGAATCGCTTTTTCATAGGAAAAAAATTGTTAAATTCGCACACGATTTTATACCCGTTCCTGTGGCCTAAAGCCTTAACACTATACCGCATCTGCCGAGGGTATTCATGTTCTTCTGATTCTCTGGTGCACTGACGTTTCACTCATCTGCACTAAGGTCTCAGAAGTATTAGCCTTCCATTGACTGGTTGATGCGCCAGTCGTCGCACGGCTAAGCGGTCACCGCACCAAGTATGGGCCATCCACAATAATAATAATGCTGCATAACTCGAAGGGCCGTCGGAGCCAAACACCCATCGCCCATCCACCAGTGTCGATTCACTGTTCAAGTCATACACAAAGCGTGGAATAAGCACTTCAGAAAATGCTACCGAATAAATGGATTGCTCAATTATCGCTTGGTGAAGAAAGCTCGTCGGGAATGTAGGGTTTCCCGTTAATTGGAGTACTTTGTCATTACAGGTAGCGGCGTGCTGACTTTCGACTCGTTCTATCGGGTTGCCACTCACTTCCAGGAGGAAGACGACGAGGCGTTGCAGAAGGAGCTCAAGGAAGCTTTCCGTCTTTACGACAAGGAGGGCAACGGTTACATTCCGACGAGCTCGTTACGCGAAATACTTGCTGCACTCGACGATCAAATAACGCCGGATCAGATGGACGGTATGATCGCGGAAATCGACACCGACGGCTCTGGCACCGTCGACTTTGACGGTGAGCTAATATTTCAATTTTTTTGCCAGTCTTGCACTGCTGGGCTTTAGTTTATTTTACATTTACACATAAATTAAAATGAAAAACAAATCTAAATATCTCGGATCACCACCAAATATTTGGTAGTGATTCGAGATATTTAGATTTGTATCATCGACACTGACCTTGAATGACCTTGAACAACTTTGACCCCCGAATGTTTTTTACGCGGCTTGAGGTGCTCCACAAGATGGTTGAAAAAAATGTACCATTTCATTTTAAAAAGTGGAGGTGATCTTCACTGTTCGTCAGCGCCTCCACCGAAATAACAAAAAATTGGTCGCATTTGATGGCCCCCTTCACACCGTACAACTTTATTCTGGAACGTTTTCTTGTGACGTCGATAATTACCGAGTTATTTCGGGTGGCAGAGATAAGAGGGACACCCTGTATGTATTCTGAAGGGGCTATACCAGTGTGAACGCTGAAAATTTGGGTGATTTTCGGGATTTTTTTGGAAGAAAAGTACTGAATTAAATATTTCGGAAAATTCAGAATATATTTGGCTATATTCGACCTATATTACATAATTTTTTCATAGAAAAATATTGAGATCCAAGCGACTTATGCGCTGCCACCAGAGGCGCCGAAAAAAGGTCCTCTACTGCTGACATGATTCCGGCCGATTGAGTAGCCGAAACCGAAAAAGGAAAAATGTCGTTAAACTGGAAGGTATTTCCTGTACAATGACGTAGGGTTTTCAAAAAATATCAAAATCTAACAAAATCGCGTTGTTTTGAAAAAAAAGTCTGTTTTCTTGCCTATAAAATGGTCGTTTCTTCAATGCCAAATCATCAATTTTCATCCAATCAAAAATATCCTACGTCATTGTAGAGTAAATATATTCAAGAGTACTCAGTTCAAATTTCAAGTCAATCGGGTAATTGCTCTTCGAGTTACAATGTCAGCAAATTTGAAAAAATCTCATGTCATATTCTTGAAAGTATAAATCTTGAAAGTATAAAAATCTCATCTCATATTATGAAAGTATAAACTGTCGAAAAAGGCAAAAAGAATCGAATTTTTGAAAATGTCACACTGGTATAGCCCCTTAACGCCTTTGCTTGAAAACACATTATGTTTATCCGTTTGCTTTCCTCTTCTTTCGCCCATCTTGATCCCTTTTTCTCTCCTTAATTCTTGCCTCGTTCTGGAATGCCCTGTGGTATTCGCATAGGGCCGGTATGATCTCTCCCCCAAAACCTTGAAGCCATCGCTTTCCAGTATTCTTCCATGTTCGAATTATTTCTTCTACTTCCTCCTCTAGTGCTTTCCTTATCATTTTCTTAAATTCTCCACATCCCCATATGTGCTCAATCGACGGTGAGCTACTATTTTTATTTTATTTCCTATTCACGTCTACTTTGCAATAATCCTGGAATTTTTTTTCCCAAACAGGGGAAGTTCGGAGGCACGTGTTTTATAGAGACGGGTTTTTATCGTTTTTTTTTCTTAAATATATTGTTTCGTATTTCCTCGCGGGTTTTTACGTTCCCTTTCACTAGTCCGAGTCCCCGAGAAAACCGTGAGATTTTTTTTAAAAAAGCATTATTTCGATTAAAGCGATAGTTAGGTAGAAGAAAGAGAAAGTTTTGCACAATCAGCCACGCGAAACGAGGCCACGTAAGCATTATGTAGAGAAAAGTGGCTCAGACTAAAGTTCCGAGGGACCGAGATTTTAATTGCAAACAACCAAAGCTCCAGGCGCCCTGCGGCCTTGCTTCCGACTCCTCCGTTCTCGCCTCTTTCACATGCTCTCTCACGGTGGTCGAGTCGACTCTCTTTTTTCTTCGCGATACATACGAAAGGGACCGCGTATGACGGAAATTTAATTATATTCCCCGGCCTTTGTGCAACTGTTTTCGTCTAGATGCTCCGCGCTTCGCGGCTGTGCTTTAAGATGCACAAAGGAACATTTGCGGGCAAACCTATTTTACAATCTCTCTCTCTCTCTCTCGTCGAGCCTTGTCATCCTTGATAGCGTAAATCGGAGCTTATCCTTGACCATCAAGAATAAAACAGTTATGCAAAAATCTCGGATATCGAGGATTGAAATTAACTTTATATTTGATTTTTATTAATGTTATTCGAATTTAAAATCATGTTTGACGTTACATGCAATTTCTATGTCTGGAAAGTTCAAATTTGGAGGATTAACTTCAAACTTTAGATTTCATCGTATAATCGAAGATTAAAAGTAAACTTTATGTTTAATTCGTATTAATATTTTTCAAACTTCAAATTACGTTTGACGTTATGTGTCATTTATATCAATGAAAACTTCAAATATTGAGGATTAACTTTGAACTTTACGTTTCATAATATAATCAAGGATAGAAATTAAACTTTAAATTTAATTGGTATTCATATTTTTGAAATTCGAAATAATCTTTAACGTTGTGTGTAATTTGTCAATAAAAAGTTCAAACAAATTTCTATTAACTTTGAACGTTATATTTCATAATTTAAACGAAGATGAAAATTAAACTTCGAATTTGATTTGTATTAATATTCTTTAAACTCCAAAAAACGTTAAACGTTATGTGCAATTTATGCATACAAAGTTCAACTAACTTTCGATAAAATCGGAATTTTATATGTCGTAATATAATCTAAGATCAAAGTTCAACATCGTATTTAGTTTATATTATTTTTTAAATAATATGACAGGAAAGATCTTCAAGAGGATAATCATTTATCGAAATTGCCACAAGTTTCATAATCCGAAAGTATACAACGAATTTTAACATCTTAATTTCTCTTTTTTTGTTCTTTTTTATTTTATTCACTTCTCTGGTTTCCAAACTTTACCTTTTTGTTCATCAAACATAATTGATACGCGACATATATCAATGTACGAACAGAACTGGAATATTTATTTATCATTATTCATTGTTATTTTTATTTAAAAATGTATATATTATTGGTTATTATTCACAATTTTTGTTCGTGTTGCAATAACGTAGATAGATCGTTCCAACTCGTACGTCGG
This sequence comes from Ophion slaviceki, assembly GCA_944452715.1. Taxonomy (NCBI): domain Eukaryota; kingdom Metazoa; phylum Arthropoda; class Insecta; order Hymenoptera; family Ichneumonidae; genus Ophion; species Ophion slaviceki. The sequence goes on along the minus strand of OX101788.1, from coordinate 9,149,182 downwards.
TTTTAAGTTGGGAGGGAGTGACTGGCACCATTGGGTCTGGTGCACATATACACGGTATACAAAACCACGGGACGACCCACTTGCGCATCCCTGAATTTTTTGCCCTCCCTCCTCGACTCCTCGTTTCTCCTATTGATGTTTATACAACACATTATATATCAACTGGTAACAAGTAAAAAGTCGTAAACTGTACCATTTATCACGTAAAGCCATGTCAGTTGACTTCTTTTGCTTTTTACCACTCGAGGTATATCGGACGCGTTGATATACGCGAGTGATGAGGCTCGATGCTCGAAACGCGGACGTGATTTCCTCTTTATTTCCTCTTCAGCCCTTTCTCTTCTCGTCTGTCTCGCTATCGTCCTGAACAATGGACGAATGCATTTTTTCTTTCGCATAGTAATATCAAGAAACTTCGTTTTCGTGGCTTTATGGGCAACCTTGAAGGTACCAGGCTTGCTTTCTTCCCTGATAAATCTTATCGACATTGTACTTTGCATTTTACCAGGGGGGGGGGGTCTCCACGTAGCAGAGATACAATATTTGAACAGTGGTATTGATCGATGGGACACAACCATTGGGCAAATAGTCTTCTGACTTCTACCCCTCCATCGATTTCAAAATTTGTTTCATATACTTACCAATTTCCATATGTAACACAATAACTGGGCATGACATACCTCGTGTGACGAAAAAAATTGCCGTTCTTTCCAGAAATTCGGGATGACTATAATTTTCACCAAAATTCATATAGAATTATCCACGATTAGAGATGCTGAAGTTCGCATCATTGAAACGCAACAAAACTGTTTACTTTCACATTTATTCATTTATTCCCATTCTTCAATACATTTTATGGTATTGAAGTTTGCATGGTTGGAATGCCATAAAAGTATACTTCTTTCGTATTGCCAATTTTCGGCACATCCGGCTCCAAAAATCACCAAAACATTTTCAAAGTTCCTTTTCAGGGTTCCATAACCTAAAGTTGAAAAAAAGGATTTAGATAGCAATAAAAAGAAAGAAGGAAATAATAAAGAAGAATTTTCGTTGCATTCCAACGATGCAAGGTTCAACACCACAATATTTTTATAATTAGGCTGCAGTCTGGTGGGGTTCCTAAAAAACTTTTCGGTGATTCAAAAAATACATTTTCGTTTGCACTTGAAGGACGCAGACTTGTATATCATCAGAAATTATGGGGGTGGACTTTTTTTGGCAATGTTACGATTGTCATGTTAAATTAGTTTAATAGACAACTTGTTTGGTCCAAGTAGGCTGGAGGCACTTCAAAGCAAAAATTCAAGCACAGCGCCTTGCTCGAAACAACCCGTACATAGAAGTTTAATACGAGAGACAATTAAAATTCAATCGCGCTTTTCCTCTTAGTTATCCCAATGGGGTGCTTGGGGTGCATTTTACCCTAATGACGTCCAGCCTCTTACTCTCTCTCTCTCTCTCTCTCTCTCTCTCTCTCTCTCTCTCTCTCTCTCTCTCTCTCTCTCTTTCTCTTCTCCTCTTCCCCTCTTTCTCTTTGTCTTTTCACATCCACTTTTTCTGTCCTTTTCCTCTCTTCAACTCTCTCTTTATCCTTTCTTTTCCGATTTTTCTGTCGTCTTTTTCTCGTTTCTTCGCTCTCCCACTGTCCGTTAGGTCAAGTGATCTCACGAGAGGCTCTCCAAGTCATCGCTCAACCTTATCGAACATCTATCTTGAAGTATCTTATCACAAGAGATTTTCTGCCGTCGCTTCTAAATTTGTGACCTCTTCAAACGAAACCATTTCTCATCGCGAACGTCCCCAATGACAAGTGACCAATCCTTTATCGAGATTCAATAAACTCCAACGCTTTTCTCATAGTTCATTGTCCTGTGTTTTTATTCCACTTTTTGTTTCGTATTCTCTCGAATTTTTCGCACCCCTAGTTTTGCGGAAAATTTATAATTCAGGAAGGAAGGATATAAGCGCGGTCGTAATGCATCATGCAACAGAGCGGACCGAGCGGGGTGTGCGCGGCCACCCCAGGCTTCAAAGTTATTAGATTTCCTACCGCAAGTGCGTTATCAGCTCGGAAATTAGAGCCAACTAGCGCCAGGCTATGGGAAAACGAAAGGTTAACCACATCGACTATACTTTTTTTTTTAATGTATCTTTACAGAACATAATCAGAATAAAATAATTTTCGTATATTTTTTTGTGTGTTTTTACAGATAATAGTCCATATCAAATAATTTTGAAAAAATAGAATTCAATTATATTGGTGTCTTTGGAATACATTTTTGTTCATACCCGCTGTTTTTCTTATCAATGTTATTGAACCTCTCTATTCTCATTATTTTTATTATTTTCATAACCTTGTATTTTATTTATATGTATCCTTGGACATTATTCATATATATAAATAATATTTACAATATAAATGTATGTGTTTATATTCACACATTTTTAATATAAATACATTTCTGTTCATACCCGCTATTCTCGATATCAATATTATCGAACCTCTTTATTCTTATTATTTTTATATCTTCTTATTTTTATTTTCATTTCCGTGGATTTAATTTACTATATATCCTTGGACATTATTTATATATTTTTTTTATTTTTATCATTTTTGTATCAACATAATCGAGTCATTCCACAACTAACCACGTATTACAAAATCGAGACAATTATAGAAATCCAGAATGAATAGTCTACCATCTGACTCTGCAACGTGTGCTGTAACCGTAACAAAAAAACCTCGCCACATTCTCGCAAATGGAGGAGGATTTTTTTGACTCTTATAGCAACGAGAGTAAATGAAAAATCCCCATAAAGAGCTGAAAATGTTCGGGGCTTAATAAACGGGAGTGAACTTTTTCCTGACCTCGTTCAGAGCTTCGGTCAGTCACTCTTGGCAAAGTTTTGCTCAAGCACTTTCGAGCGAAACAGACACGTGTTATACATACACATGAGTATACAATTATGGATAGGGGAGAAGCCATGGTGCAAATGACAAGGCTAGGTCCATGCTCTCACTACTTGAGAGAGAGAGAGAGGCCAAAGTCGTTTTCTCGCTTGACAGGGCGTTGTCACGAACAATATCGTTTACTCTGACGAGAGTTTATCGCCGAAACGTGAAACGCGTACAACTTCTCGACAACGAACATTTCACAATGTATAACGCAATCTCGTATGCCTCGCCGTTTTATCGTCGTCCTGACAAAGTCTTCGAGGTCAAAACGATTTACTCCATACATATGCAATTTTTCCTTGCCAAAAAATACGTCCGCCTCGTACAAGTCTTGCAAGTTCTTTTTCAACCTGTTTTTTTTTTTTTTTTTAAATTAATATTCACTATAAAAAATCATTTTAAATCATTAAAAAAAATAATTTCACTAGAAAATCGAGCAAGTTCTTCTTTAAACAATTTTTTTTCAATATTCACTTTTAAAAAATCACTTCAGCCTCATCGATTGTCATGTCTTTTTTTTTCTTTTCAGAATTTATGGAAATGATGACTGGAGACTAAAAGCAAAAAGCGCCGAACGAGAAATATCCTGAACACCTCGATCGTGGGAATTCGTCATTGCGATATAGTTGATCAGCTTTATCAATCAATGGTACATCTGCACCAAAGTCCAGCCGTTTCTTCACTTCCCGAATGCCGAGCAGAAGTGTTTTCTCGTTGGCAACAAATCATCTTACCCTTATGTAAATAGAACACGTGGAGAAAAATAAATAAATATACCTGTAAACCGTAGAGACACGCACATACAATCAGTATTCCAGTACCGTTGCATTTTTAATTGAGCCGAATATTTAACGAGCGAGACAGATTGCGATAATGGCGGTTGTGCGATGGTGAAGCTCGAGGATAAAGGGAAAAAGAAAAAGCCGCGAGTGGAAGAATTTAATTACGCTGTTCATTTGATCAAAAGGCGTCGCGTATGCCTCGGGAAATCCAGCGGATAAGTCCCCGAGACCGAGAGTACGGAGATTACGGGCTCTCTGCAAAAAGGCATTGGAAGCGAATAAGAGAGATTACGGACACGTATATCTATATGCAACAAAAGTGTAAAAACGTGACGCAGCTGGACAGACAGTCCAGCAGATCCTTCGTCCTCTGGTAAAGCGCATTAGGAAAAAAGAGAGGCCGAAATGGTCTCATTCGTAATTGGCAACGTTTTCGTCTAAATGTTCATTGTTGCATCGAGTTGGTGGATTGAAAAGCGGCTGAGGGGAGGAGAGAAAGGGTGGTAGGGATGGGGCTGAAAGATGTCGGGAGTGCGACATAGTTATGTATTCTTGGGTATGACGAGAATACACAGCGGCAGCTGCAGCCTCATAGCATTTTCCTCGGTCGACGATTTTAAGGGGTTACCCCCACTTGCGATTTTGGAAAAATCGATCTTTTTTATTGCATTTTTTTGAAGCGCAATTTGAAGTGCAGTTTTTTTTGATGCCCGGAATAGATGACTCTATGTAAGTTTACAAAAAAAAATATTTTCTTCGTGTAAACTGAAATTGAAACTTTAAACGCGTTTTTCTCAAAATGGCATTTCTGAAGTCGGTGACCAAGATTACTCGAACACTAATGAACCGATCTTCTTGAAATTTTGCAGGCTTATTTAATACATAAAAATGTAGTCTTTAATCGTTCGATTTTTTTTTCGAAAAAAAAAAATGGCCGTTTTATAGCCAAAAAACGGCCGTTTTTTTTCGTTAAAATCGAACCATTAACATTGACTGTCCGTCATTTTGTGAAAAATGGATATTTTTTTAAAATCCTTCGATTAAAGACTAGTTTATACTTATATTTGACTAAATACATCCGCATTTTTTCTTCAGATGATCCACTTCGCCGCAATGTTGGTTACCGCAAACCGTGTATATAAAAACATTATTTCATTGACGGCCATTTGCCACTAAACAATGTAATATTCTTCAACAAAAAAATTACTGAAAGTTCTTCAAGATGTGTTCTTTAAGATGGTATATTGATCGATTAAAAAAGTTTTGTAGTTTTCTGTCAAAAAATTCATGAAAAAGGCCTTTTTTTGCGCTACAAGTGGGGGTAACGCCTTAATGACGTCAAACTGTAGAACAAACATCTGTTGTAACAATAACAAAGCCTGCGATGAACTATTTCCAAAGTACAAGGCCTCCGACTGCACAGATTCAGAAAATCTTTTGTTCCGAAAAAAGCACCTACTTCCGAGAAGAGCTGGATCCGAAATTTGAGTGAAGGTAACGCGTGAATAGAAGTTTCACGTCACGTTGATAGTACCAATAATTATTATAATTATCGTTATTCGAATCGAAGCGGAAGGGTGTGCTTGCAATCTTTGCTGAGTCGTGACAGCACATTGAATATTTGGGCCAAGGTAATCTTTTGTCGATGCGACGTGCACCAACAAATGTTGCGACACACAAAAAATGAATATATATATATATATATATATATATACATATAAATATATATATATACATACATACATACATACATATATATATATATATATATATATATATATATCAGATGAGGATACTATATTCATTCATACAGAAGAGAAAGCGAAGAATGAATCGCGAGGTTCGGATTTGGAATGAAGCCCAATGATATCGATGCTTACATGGTCACATCAGCTTAACCTTTGCACAGGCACACATACCTATTTATATGCAGGGTGTCCTAGAACTGAATGCGTTCCCTAAAATGGGAGGTTGGGGGTGAAATTCCAAGTCGATTGATATAAGCATGTGTGGGTCTCAGATCAACCCCTGAATTATTATTAATTTTTAAAGGCGGACCAATCAGGTGCGCCCGATGAGCCGGCGTGCGTCGGTGAGCGATACGCGCGTGCCGTGGTGCCTGGTGGGAGCAGGGAAGCACCCCACCTAGAGGCACCACTACACGCGTAACGCTCACCGACGCACGCCGGCATATCGGGCGCACCTGATTGGCCCGCCTTTAAAAAATAATAATAATTCAGTGGTTAATCTGAGACCCACACATGCTTATATCAATCGACTCAGAATTTCACCCCAAACCCCCCCTTCCAGGGAACGCATTCAGTTCTGGGACACCCTGTATATGTATATGTGCATGTGTAAATGTGAATAT